>JAPKLW010001002.1:177833-235544 GCA_026898455.1 Plectranthus barbatus | reverse complement strand
CTGAATTTTCCCCTTTTATAGACGAGCAAACAGGGCCTCGGATCGCCCGATCGAAGTATGGCTCTCCCGGTCGAAGCTGGAAACCGCCAAAATGCTGGAAAACCCGATCTGGCTCGATCGAGCCACTTCTCTATTGGCCAGACTCGGTCGAGCCTGCTTGGCTCGGCCGGTCGACGCCTTTGTCCGGCTTGGCTCAGCCGGTCCTGCTTGGCTCGGCCGGTCAAGCTCTTTGTCCAGCTTGGCTCGGCCGGTCCTGCCTTGCTCGGCCGGTCGATGCCTCCAAACTCCAAATTCGTGCGATTTTCTTCCAAAACTCCACCAAAAAAGCTAGTTTATGCCCAAAACCTATCCTACAACATTCAAAACACAAAAACACGAAAACACGACAAAAGAGCAACAAAAACATATTATATGAGAGTAAAATGGCTGCAAACATGCACGCTCACACATCGAAAAATAGGTTATTTTATGCACATATCACAGCACGATGGCGTATTACCCGGAGCCTCGTCGATCCTTCCTTACACTGCTACACGGTGTGCCAAATGACACGAACAAGCGCTCAGGTCAGCATTAATCATAGCCGTTCAACACCAAAAAGGAGTTTAAATCTCAGCCTACGATTTTTGCAAAAATCGATCTCTAAAACCCTTAAACCAATTCCGTCGTCGTCTTATTCACTCCACTCCCTGCTTGTCAATCAGCCAAACCGTAAAAAATTCCCAAACCGAGAACTTATCAAATCAACCACTTTCCATTTCTAGTTCATGCCAAAAGGGAGAAACCAAATCATGGATACCAACACCTCTGATAATCTAGAAAAGCTTGTCGTCAATGAGGAGACTTCTCAGGACGAACTATTTGATATAGTTGACAAATCCATCACTGTTGATGGATAGCTTCTGAATCTCAAGTCGTAAAGGAGAAAATTCTGAATTGGAAGAATTTCCTCACGATCACCGCAGACGAGGCAATTGCTTAAGAAATTGCTGGAAAGCTACTCAGACAGAACTTGACATAGTTCCTAACCGCATGTCCTCGAAGGTTCAATCCGAATTGGGTCATCAAATTCTACGAAAATGTGACTTTTGACGTTAAGGATGAGACCTTCTTCTTGACTACATTTGAAGCAAAAAAGATAAAAGTCGATCCTGAGCTTATTGATCAATATCTACATCTACCGAAGAAAGTGGCTCATATCGCCAGTTATATTCACAACAATAAAGATGAATTAATGGCTCACTGGCTAAAATGGAAGAAGCCCGCGCTGCTCAATAAGTTCAAAGTTGCCACCAAAGTGTCCGAACTGAATCCATTTTCCAAAACACTCAGTGAGATCGCACTGATAATGATTTATTGAGGGATTGGATCCCTGTCTGAGTTAAGTAGTCCCAAATATTCTCTGATGATGGCCCTTGATGATTGCCCTGGAGGAGATTGGGCAACATACATATTTGGTCGCTTACTAGAGAATGCGAAGAAGAATAATGATATCCCAATCAAAGAGAAGTTCTCCTCGTGTGTAGGGTTAGGATTGAACGTTAGCTACCTTCTTGAGCGCATCCTAGGATCACAGAATGAAGGAGAAAATCTCATATCATCTGATTTTATTCCACCAAAAGTTCCAGTTTATCGCTCAATTCAAAAGGATGACGCAGATGACAGTTTGGATGACATGGAATTAGATGCTGAGACATCTAAAGATCTCAAGACCATTCCAACAGTTCGTGCTGCTGATGCTACCAAGAAGCCAAAGAAGATAGGCACCCCCACTCAAAAGCCTGCACAAAAGCAAAACTGACGGAAGCAAAAACAGGCAGCTAGCATTTCAGAAGACGACTCAAGAGCTACAATGAAAGCAAGAGGAAGAAGCCGTCGAGCTGAAGAGAAAAGAGGCAGAGGCTGCAGAGCTCAAGAGACAGGAAGCAGAAGCCGCTGAGCTGAAGAGAAAAGAAGATGAAGCTGCAACTGCTGAAGCTCTTCGAAAGGCAGAAGAGGCCGCTGCTGAAAAAGCTAGACATGAGGCAGCAACAGCCATCTCTACTCCGAAGGAGATAGAGGCAGCAACGATTCAAGCTCCACATCAACCTGAGACTTCTACTGCAACCTCCAGGAGTCAACCCCATGACGAATCCAGAGCGCTGACTATGGTTGACAAGAATCCTATCTCTGAATCCTATCTCTGTTGCCACAGATCTTCTACCCTATAATGCTTTAAGACAAGAGATAGATCATCGGCTGAATCAACATCTAGCTCTTGTGATTGATATTGTCAAAAAGAGGGAAGAAAGACAGGATGAGTCGATGAAGCTGAAGTTGGCTGAAACATAGAAGAATCAAAAAGAGGAAAACAAGATCCAGGAAGAAGAGCACAAGATGCGGGATGATCAAGTTACAAGGAGACTGGATGCACTAATGCTTTCCAGAGAGGAAGATAAGAAATATCTCTCAGGACTATCCGCAGCTATCAAGGCAAAAGCTGAACTGGTCTCCACATCCGTTGCAACATCCTCGAAGCCAAAAGATGCTGATTCCTCAAATTAAGATAAGGACAAGGACAAGATTCAAGACAAGTAAGCAAAAATTCATGGGAGTTTATTTTTCTTGCATCTTTTTGAATGTCTTATCTTATACTGCAGTTTTTCTTTAAGCTTTTCATGTACTTGCAATTGATCAAATCTAGTGAAAAGTGAAAAACTGTTGGTTTGAAGACAACTACTCATTGTCTCTCACCTTGATTCTTGACTGGATGAATTCACATTTTCCAGTGTGATCAACAACCCTTCTTCTATTTATTACTCTAAAAATGATTGATTTTAACCAAGAACTATTATCCCATTAAGGGGTGAGATCATTTAGAGTAGGTCGAGTGTAGAAGAAGCACGATTCTGAGCAGTATTAGATAGACAAACCCTGTAAAACTCAGGCCAACTGTATCTTCTCGTCGACATAGATAGACTTAGTGGTATGGTTTTGACAACATCAAAAAGGGGGAAATTGTTAGGTATTACTGTTGTAATCCCACCTTAATTTGATGTTTTGATGTGTTAAAACTATATACTAAAGTCTAGGCTTTGGAGTATTACCTCATGTAATACTTGTATAGGATAATCGAGTTGTAATAGTCTAGGAAGGAGGATATCATCAAAACTGTGGAACAATTTTGAAGAAGACATCATTCTAATGAGATAGCTGTCGAGCATACATGACGAAGACAAGCAAAGCAGATCAAAGTCACAAAAACTGCACAAACAGTTTTTCCTACCAAAGTCTGGATACTCAAAGAAAACTGTTGAGAGGCGCTCACAGTTTCAGGTCAAGACAGTTTTGCATCTAAGAATGCGTACAAGGCAAGTGTCGGGCAGTCGCAGAAGATCCTTGAGGAAGTCAATAAGAAAAGACAGACACTACTCAGTTGCGACTAGTGTACAACGTTGTTTGAACGTCTGACACATCAAGTGCAAGCTGCTCCGAAAAGTAGGTCGATGCAGCAGAGATATCAGAGGAGAAAGCGACCTTTTACAGAGAAGAATTTACTATGATTGGACATTCTTCTCTATGTCTCTACGGGCTATTTTCTGGGTCTCCACCTATAAATAGCAGGAACTACAAAGACATAAAAACCTTTGCAAAAATTGTGTGCCAAACCTCTGAACTATCTCATACATTTGAATCTCCGACACTCCAGCCTCTCCACAGAAGTTAAAGCTCAAGGCATTAAATACTTTCAAGAGAGAAGTCATTAATATCGTGGTTCATTTATTGAACACGAAGCATTTATTGCTTATTGAATCTTTGGAGATTCACCGTGTTACCCTGAGTACACGAGAATTAAGTCAGCCGACTTAATCTACCTCTTTGGTGTTCTTATTCTACGAATAAGAACATAGCAGCCTGCTCTTACTACTGCAAAACTGTTAAAACAATCTGCTGGCTAACGTGAATACTATTGCTAAAACTGCTAAGTAAAGTTGTGTCAATAGTTAGCTGAACTGTCTAAGTTAGAGTGCGATTTAACAAATTTATTACTTCCGCTGCATATTATACGTACTCTGATCTGGGACCAACAAGCTCCATTCTGCCTAACTCCATTTTTTTGTCTTGTCTATGAGGTGTTCATGGTTATAATGGTTTTTTGTCTTGTCTATAAGATTTAAGGAGGATAAGGATTGTTAGATTTGTGATTCGGATAAGAAAATGATAGATTAGTGGGTGTTACAAAGTTGGGAGGTAGAAAAGCTCAAAAGAAATTAGAATTCTCATAAACCCTCTAAAAAGGAGAAAATAGAAAATATGAGTGCAAACTTTTGAAATGGTATAAGAGATTCAAAACTAGAGAGTGAAAAAAAAAAGAAAGAAATTGATTGATAAATCTAAGGAGATGGGGTGGATGAAAATTTTTATTGGTTTTGATTTATTAAGTTTGCCACTTGAAGGATTTTAGTAACTTGACCCTAATTCCCTACCTTGTCACAAAAAACCTACGTTACAACCTTATTAAAGTCCTTTATGATTCTTAACTTGTGTGGACATTCGAGCAGTAGAGATTTTAGAAATTTTGCAAGCCTATGGTAGAAATTTCTTCATACATGTTGTGAGTGCTTTCATTGAAAACACAAACACTTGTGTGATGAGTGAAACACTTTCTTGGGAGTCTTCTGCAGTTGATGGATATGTTATCTCTTTCAAATCGCTTGTGTGATGTGGATTTTTTATTCTTGGATGTGATGAATCTTGTGAGGCATTGTCCTTTAAACTGCATGAGATTTCTTTTCTATTGATTGAGGACAATAAAATGTTCAAGTTTTGGGGTTTGATAAGCTCGTATTTACACTCGTTTATCCATATTTTTCTCCATCATTTCAGTCAATTAGGATTAATTATTAGTTATTTTCTCGCATGAATGTATAATAGAGGATGTTATGCTTGCAATGGTGAGTTTTTGCAGGTTTTGAGGCTTAAAAGTGGTCGAATGGTGAAAAGAGCCGGAATGATTAAGTTGTTATTTCGATCAACACACGGGATGTCGACCGACAAGCCAAAAATCTGAGCAAAATCCTCCAAGTCGATCAACATGGTGCATGTCGATCGACACTGAGGGTCGATGTCGACCGAAGGCAGAACCGAAAAGGAGGGTTCGAGATGGCATCCAAGTCGATCGACACCCACAGTGTTGATCGACACGAAGGTCAAGGAAGGGATCGAATTGGAGGTAAGAAGAAAGTCGACACATGATGCTCGTGTCGATTGACATCCCTGCTGTCGATCGACTCCGAGGCCATAAAAGGCAAATTCGCCCAAATCGGAAGATTTTGATATTTTAGCCCAATACCTTATTGACACGTATTTTCTCCTCTATAAATATTACTCTCGTAGGGCTAAAAAATCATCATTATTCAGACTTTTATTTAGATTGGAGTTTTTGAAGACTTCAAGGTTCCTATTGTCATTGTAAGTTATTTGATGAATTTTAATAATATGTTTTCTTTATTTCAAGTCATGTTTAGTGGCTAGAAACCCTAACAAGTTCTAGGGCTTTGATAATCATCTTGATGCATGTTTAATTGATTCAACTCAATAGCATGGTTTAATTCCTGGTTTTAATTCAATCGAATCTAGAATTAAAGAAGGATCGAGAGAAGAAATTGATCTAGCTAGGTTTGTAGTTATTAATTGAAGGACCGAAAGGTGAAAATTGATAATAGGAAGAGGGAATTAAATGCATCTGTTTTCTGTCTCAAAAGGAAGATTCAATTGTATGTTTGAATTAGATAATTATTGAGATGGATTAATGTTGTGTTCTTGAGACCGATAGGAGATAGTCACACATTAATAATCTAGATTTAAATTGTCAAACACATAATTTAATCCATTTGAATCTAATCTTTCCCCAAAGTTGAGTTGATGACTTTTACATGTTGATAGTTAGATTATTTGCCTTGGAATCTGTCTCTTTAATTATTATTTTGAACACTTCTTTAATTTCTGTTTTGTCATCTTTAAATTTTGAAGCCAAAACATGAAATTGCTCAAACAATCATAATTTAGAAACTATGGCTAACTCATGAAATAATCTCATTATATATACAGTCTTTCTGGGTTCGACAAACATTCGGGTTGATTAAAAATTTATTTGCCTTGTACTATAATATGCGTGTAGAATTTGCACCATCAATATTGTCTCTCGTTCCGAACTGATGGATTCAAAACCCGTCGCTACCCCCTTATCAGCTGGCCATAATCTCACGGCCTCCGGTGAACCGCTGAATGATGTTACTTAATATCGTTCCCTAGTCGGTGCTCTTCAATATCTCTCAATCACCTGTCCGGACATATCATTTGCTGTTAATGTTGCTAGTCAATTGCTCCATGCTCCGACCATAGATCATATGCAAGCCGTAAAAAGAATCCTACGCCACATCAAAGGCTCCTTGTTATTCGGCTTATCTTTTGATTGAGCCAACTCTTGCAAAATAGTTGCCTACTCCGATGCTGATTGGGCTACCTGCCTGGACACCATGAGCTCCACCTACGGCTATGCAATATAATTTCTTGCAGGTAATTTGGTATCTTGGAGTGCGAAGAAACAACCCACAGTAGTTTGCTCAAGTTGTGAATCTGAATATCTAGCACTCGCAAACACTGCTGCGGAAGTGATTTGGTTATGCTCTCTTCTTCAAGAACTTCAAGTGCCTCTTCCTCGCCCTCCACATATTTATTGTGATAACAAGTGTGCCATCTTCCTCAGCTGAAATCCAATTGCTCACAAACGTGCCAAACATATTGAGATTGATCTGCATTTTGTTCGTGAGCTCGTTCAAACTGGGAAGCTCAAGACCGAATTTGTTGCATCCACAAATTAGATAACGGACGTGTTTACCAAAGCTCTTCCACGTCCATTTTTCGAGTTCTTCCATCACAAGCTTCAAGTCGCCAATCTTCCAATGTCTTGTTTGAGGGGGAATATATCTTTTTATTATTTACCATGCATTATTTATTAGGATTCCCTACTTTTTCTCACATGTAATCTATCAATAAAATCATGGTGAGATTTTACTCTAATACGTTGTAAGATAAGAGATAGAAGGGCGACGAGGTAGGTCTTGAGCCTTCACTGAGCAAAATAAGCCATGAATACTTACACTACACTGTCAAGGTCCAACTAATGCTTATTTATTCCCATCCTATTTTTCATACAACGTCCATATGTTTTATTTGTTTATTTTTTAATTTAGATTTTCAATTAGAATACCTTTATATCTTCCTTATCTGTTTTTTAGAATATTAAATCAGTATCTTTACACGGACCAATGATTAATCGGCGCCGCTAGGCACAAATTCAGTCGGTTGACTAGCGTTTAATAATCTAATTTTTTTCAATAATTAATATAATTTTATATTGTACTTAATACTATTATACAATTTTTTTGCTATTATTTTAGGTATAACATAAATATCTTCTAGTTACAAAAATTTAGTATCTCTGGTATGACATGAAGTACAATTTAGTTACATCATTCCTGAGTAACGTGACGTGCTAAATTATTATATTTAAGTAGAATTATCGATTCAGGACCGAAAAGATAGTAAATTATTAATTCAAGATCTGAAAGATGATTTGTCAATTTAGAATCCGAAACAATTCTCAATCCAGGACCTTAATTAATCTTTCGGGTCTTGAATCGATAATTAAAATATCTTTCGGTTCCTGAATCGATAAAACTCCTATTTTATTAAGGGAACACTAACAGTTTTCATTAAAAATATTTTAGGAGCTATATTTATAAATTAATTGTTAGAAAAGAAAATAATTATAATATTATAATCTCCGTTTAGATTAAAGTTCATAATTTTAATTAAATTCTAAGTTATATAATTATGTTTAACATAAATACTTTTGAATAAATAATAAAATGTGAAAGATGATATCATTCATCAAATTAGAACATGCTCACATGATACTCAAATAAAATAACAATATATTTTTATTATTTATATTGATGAATACATAAAGATAATGATGTATTATTTTAAAAACACAATTTTCATAAATGTATTTGATTTATCTTAACTAGTGAAAATGGATGAACCTTACGGGCCAAAAAAATTGCAAAATTATACATGTAAAAATAAAGTTGTAAATTTGTTATTAAAAACTAAATAAATAATTTAAGAATTGGAACCAAAATAAATAATTTTCAATACAAAGAATTCAGTATTTAAATTACTTCGAACTTTTTAACCTGATCGGCATTCCTAAACATAATTCCACCAGCTACCGCTCTAGTTAAAGTGAAATCAAATAAAAGCATTTACCGTCCTATTTATATTGTATTGGTAACAAAAATAGAACGCAACATTATCTATTCGGTGTCCAAACAATAGTTTAATTATGATTCAAAACTCAAAAAATTATTTCTCAATTTAGACTCTAAAAGATTAAATATTTTTTCAATTCAGGACATCAAATATCATAAAATTCTCAATCTAGCACTTCAATATCACGTCCTAGATCGAGTATTGTTTGGTCTTTTAGATCCCATATTTATAATTCATCTTTTTGGTTCAAAAATGGATAATCAAACTATTTTTTTTTTTTGGCTTTGAATAGACAATTTTCTAAATAAAATTTATTCTATATTATTTGATGACAAAAAAGAAAAGAAATAATGAAAATAGAAAGCTCAATCAATGGGACCAAGCACAATAATGAAACATGGGTTGATATTTTAAGTGTGGGTGAAATAATTAGGTATAGTAATTGATATACATCTATACATGCATTTAATATATATACATATTCAGTTTGGTAGGATGTCTATTATATTGAAAAGTTAGGCACCAACATTGACACCTCAACTCTCTCACCAGACTTTCTTTATATCGCAATATAATTGGAATTATAACACTTCTCCTACTCATAAATCTTCTATGTTTGTTTCGATTGCATGATTTCAATTTTTATTTAGAAATATTTAAATAAAAAGTTTTAAGTTATCGCTTATCTATGATATATAACAATTTTTTTTTCACTTATGTAACCTTCTCTTAATTTTTATTACGGTTTGCGTGATTATAAATACACTAATCAAACTTTATGTCCTTAAATCGAGCGTTGAAGAGTTATCAAAGTAGTATTAACGGCATAGAGATGAGAAATTAAACATAGATTCTGATAAGTTTAGAGAGAAAGCCCAGTACAAGTGCATCATAAATATCTCGTTTGGGGAGAAAAGTATTTTTTAACTTTGTGATTTTAAATACTACTCCCTCCATCCCATATGAATTGTCCACTTTGCTTTTGGCACAATAACCAATGCGAGTAGAGATAGAGGAAATTAGTATTTTATTAGTGAGTGAGTATTATTTTTCCATTTTAAGTAAGTGGACAATTAAATGGGACAGACAAAAAAGGAAAGGTGGACAATTGAAGTGGGACGGAGGGAGTATTTAAGAAATAATGTATGACCTAGTGTAATTTTAACTTCGACAGTGGCGAAACATATTTTTAACTAACAGAAGTAAACAACAAGATAAAATTCTTTAACAGAAAAGTTTGAGTAAATTTTGAAGTTGACCAATACATGAAAGTAAAATATATAATTTCCCCAATAATTTAGTTATATAGTTCAATTTTCATCTTTGACATTATTATTTGTAATATCTTACAAACATATACACTATAGGGTCTCGATCAGAGTTAACAGAAAGGTGTGGAAGCATGTTAGTGTGTGTGTGAGCCCTATTTGCCTTCTCATCGGAATCTTAAGTAGTCAACTGACATATTCGAAAGTAGTTTGGTCAAGCTAGTTAAGTATTCAAGTTATAGTAATACTCCAACAATCGGGAACGATTGTTAGGTTTTAAAGTCAGTTGACGACTATGTAAAGGAAACAACTTGAAAGCACTAAAGAAGACAAGATATTGTAGTGCTTCGGAGTCAAAGGTCCTACGTCCCCTCTTCTTCTTCCACCGAAAGAAATCACTATTCTCCACTGTCCAATATGTTTGAACACATGTTACAACTTCAAATCTTCTCCAATAGGAGACATACACTAACTACGTTTACCATACTCTGCGTGCTAGGCTTCGTTGACTGATGTCCAGTCGTAGGGTCTGCAGCTCAACTTGGCTTTACGAAACTCCGCATGCTAGGCCTTCTTGTGATCTTGTTGAAGGTTTTGTTCTCTTCACAGGAACTATGATAGCTGGGTGTTCATTCTTCTCAGGTAGGCTTAGAAGTTCTTGGAATCCTTATTTTAAGACAAATACGCATATTTGGTGGTCTCATACTTAAACAGAATATAAACATATTGAGTATAGGTCACCTGGGAAGTTGAAAGTATTTTAATTAGCAAGTGATTCTGTTAAGAACAAAACTGAAGATACAGAGAACTCAAACGGAATCGCCGTTTGCCAATAGCCGCCAGGCTCCCAATTTCTTATTTCTTCCCCCCATCGTAATTACCCTATTACACCCTAAATAACTTAAATACTTTCCAAACATAGAATCCAATAATTATAAAAGCAATAATCACGCCTACGGATGCAGGCTAATCCCGTCCCCGACGCCGATAAATAAGTAATGGCCTGGGTTCCTGCTCTTGATCCTCTCTCTGTGGCTCCATCAGCGGCTGCTCCATATCAATTCCTCCCCCCTGCAAACCAACCTTGTCCCCAAGGTTGAAGTCTGGGAATTGCTTTCTGAAAATATCTTCATCCATCCAAGTTGCTTCATCTTCCGAATGGCCATTCCATTTAACTAAAATCTGATCTACATCCATCTCCCCATCCCGCACATTCCTGCGAGCTAAAATCAACTCCGGTTCAAATACCGTACTCATTGGAAGCTCTAAGCTCTCGGGCAACTCAAGTTCCACTGGATGGTCTCCAACAACACGCTTCAATTGCGACACATGAAAAACCGGATGAATCCGAGTGGATGCAGGTAAAGATAACCTGTAAGCAGCTGCTCCAATTCTCTTCTCCACTACAAAAGGACCATAAAACTTGGCAGTTAGTTTGTTGTGTCCCTTTTGCGCCAATGATTTCTGCCGGTGAAGGCGAACCTTCAGGAAAACTCTATCTCCCACAGCAAACTCCACCTTCCTCCTGTGTTTGTTAGCTTGTTTAATCATTTGTTGCTGCGACCTTTCCAGATTCTCCTTCAGCCTGCGCAACAGCACCTCCCGATTTTCTAATATTTCTGCCACCGCTGCCACACGACATTCTCCTGGTAAGAACCGCTGAATACAGGGAGGTCTTCTTCCATAAACTACTTCAAAGGGAGTCATTCCTGCCGCAGTTTGGAAAGCTGTATTGTACCAAAACTCAGCCCATGGAAGCCAACGCACCCAATGTTTCGGCTGCTCACACGTGAAACTGCGCAGGTACGACTCTAGCACACGATTCAGCACCTCTGTTTGGCCGTCAGTTTCCGGATGATATGCCGAACTAAATTTCAGCTGGGTTCCTGATAAGGTAAATAACTCTTTCCAAAAGGTACTCATAAATATGGGATCTCTATCACTTACAATAGACTTGGGAATCCCGTGCAGTCGAACCACCTCCCTAACAAAAACCTCCGCAACCCCCCGCGCATTTCTCGGGGTTTTCAAAGCCACAAAATGTCCATACTTTGACAACCGATCCACCACCACCATGACGGATGTATGACCACAGGATTTAGGAAGACAAGTAATAAAATCCATGGAAATGTCTTCCCAAATCAAATCCGGAATTGGCAAAGGTTGTAGTAACCCACCTGGTAACATTGCCTCATATTTAACTTTCTGGCATTCTAAACACTCTGATACATACTCCTTCACCCTTCGAAACATACCTTTCCAGTATACACTCATAGCCAAGCGTTTGTAGGTACGCAAAGCCCCCGCATGCCCGCCTGTAGGAGTGTTATGGAATTCATGCAGGAGACGAGGAATCCACACCGAATCTGCAGCTAAAACCAACCTGCCTTTATAGAATAATTTCCCTCCCTTCAATTCAAAACCAATTCTGCTGCCCGGCTGGTCATGTAAAGCCTGTACAATTCCTTTGATAAACACATCCTTCTTCTGCTCCTCCAACACATCATTTACTCCAAGCCAATCGGAAATACTAAGCGCAGCCAAGAAACCCGTCTCACCTCGTCTTGAGAGTGCATCAGCCGCTGCATTAGAAACCCCAGTCTTATACTCAATCTCAAAATCGTATCCCAACAATTTAGCCACCCAAATCTGTTGAGAAGGTGTAGCGATCTTCTGCGACAAGAGATGCTTCAGACTTCTATGATCCGTTCGTACCACAAACTTTCTCCCTATTAGATAAGGCCTCCAGTGTTGGACTGCAAGGACGAGTCCCATCATTTCGCGCTCATAAGCTGATTTTGTGAGGGTTCGATCAGCTAAAGGTTTGCTGAAATAAGCAATTGGTCGGAACTCTTGCATCAATACCGCACCAATCCCGATCCCGGATGCATCACACTCAATAACAAACGGTTTATCAAACTGTGGCATAGCTAACACCGGTGCCTCAGATAATGCTCGTTTGAGACCTTCGAAAGCAGCAGCAGCCTCCGGAGGCCATTCAAAGACCGTAAGAGCTGATTTCTTTAGCAAGTTTGTCAATGGCTTTGCTATAGTGCCATACCCACGAATGAAACGCCGATAATACCCTGTTAGCCCCAAGAAACCTCGAACATCACGGACTGAACGGGGCTGAGGCCATTCAGCAACTGCCCTGACTTTTGCTGGATCCATAGCTACTCCTGCCGCCGAAATAATATGACCCAGATACTCCACTTTTAAGCATCCGAAAGCACATTTCTTCCTGTTGGCTTTGAAATGATTATCTTTCAGAATACTCAAAACCATCACCAGCTGCCGTCTGTGCTCCTCCCAGGTTTTGCTGTAGATCAAAATGTCATCAAAAAATACCAACACAAACCTCCTTAAGTATGGTCTAAACAAGTCGTTCATGGTTGACTGAAATGTTGCTGGGGCGTTAGTCAACCCGAATGGCATCACTAGAAATTCATAATGCCCGCTGTGAGTTCGAAAAGCAGTCTTATGAACATCCCCATCTGCCACGCGAATCTGGTGATAACCTGCCCGTAGATCTATTTTCGAGAAAACAATTGCTCCAGCTAACTCATCCAACATTTCTTGTATGACTGGAATTGGATATTTATCAGGGACTGTGACCTTGTTCAACTCCCGGTAATCCACACAAAATCTCCAACTCCCATCCTTCTTTTTAACCAATAAGACTGGACTTGAAAATGGGCTTGAACTAGGCTGGATTATTCCAGCCATTAACATGTCGGCAACCAGTCTCTCGATCTCATCCTTTTGCGTATGACCATATCGATATGGCCGTACTGAAACAGGTTTCGCCCCAGGATTCAGCTCAATACGGTGATCCGTTGCTCGTCGAGGTGGCAGGCCATGAGGTTCCCCAAAGACCTCCGCATAACTCTGTAGCACCCTCTCAAGCTGCTCATCCTGTGGATCAGATAGGTTGGCGGGTTCTTTTTCAAGTAATACCGCCCAAAATTCTACATTCGTAGTACGTACCAAAGATCGCAGTCCCACCGGACCACGACAGAGAGCGGGATCTCCCTTCAACAACACAGATTTGCCCTCCACTTCAAATGACATTGTCATATTCTCCCAGTTAGTCCTCACTTCCCCCAAAGTAGCCAACCAGGCAACACCCAAGATGATATCTACGCTGCCCAAGGAGAACACATAACAATCTGCAGACACCTCACACCCCGGAAATGACACCATAATGCCCCGGCATATACCTTCTGATTCCTTGCGGCGCCCATCACCTAACTGAACTCTAAATTTTCCTGTCATATCTGGATTCAGCTGTAGAGTTGATACCAATGATGCCGAGATGAAATTGTGACTGGCCCCGCTATCAATCAGCACCGTCACAGTACGACCCAAGATAACCCCAAGAAGCCTCATCGTCTTTGGACTCGATATGCCTGCCATTGAGAAAACGGTTAATGCACCGTCATCTCCAGTATCTGCTTCCAGTTCCTCAAGTGCTTTTTCCACCTCTATCCACTCTCCAATCTCCTGTTGTTGCAAATTAATCTCCTCATCTTCCTCTGCAATCATTACACGTAATTGTTTCAATGGACATTCATGTCCGGGCGTATAAGTTCTCTTGCAGCGAAAGCACAGCCCCTTAGCCCTTAATTCTACCAGTTCTTGCGGAGAGAGACGAGAGTAACGACTTCTTGCTGTAGTCAGCGCCGAAGCTCCTGAAGTTTGACTTGATGGCTTCGCTGTCACACCTTGATTTGCACTCCCTAGCCCCAAACTTGGAGAATTGGAACGAGAGAATCCATTGCCCCTACTAGCTGCAGCCGCGAAACTCCGATTCACGGCCCACCCTACTTGCACCGCTAAATTATCCTCCACATCCCTTGACAACTCCATTGCCGTTTCCAAATCTTCCGGTCGTAGTAAACGCAAGGAACTCCGAATTTTATCCTTCAGCCCTTTCATGAAATATCCCAAATAGTGAGCATCCGTGAGGCCAGGAACTTGACTCGCCAATTGCACAAACAGCGTGATATACTCATCTACCGTTCCCATTTGCTTGATGTCGGCAAGGCGTTCAAAAGAATTCCCTTTGAATCGTGTATCAAATCTCGCCACCAAAGCCTGCGAAAATTCTTCCCAAGACAACTCTGACTTGCGAGATTTAAGCCAAGTAGCCCAGTACAAAGCAGCGTCCTCCATAGCTACAATCGCTACAGCCACCCTCTTCTCCGGTGCTGTTTCGTGAAGGTCGAACTGCTGATTGGCGCGAGCCAGCCATCCGATAGGATCAGTACCCATGAAGACGGGCAGGTGGATTGGAGCCCGGTCGTTGAATGAAAGAGAATCAGCGGTCCGTTTGGTTGCACCCACCGTCACGCCGATGGTTGCGCCCGTCGCTCCAATCGCTGACCCAGTCGCCGGCGTCTCCTCACCACTGGATGAATTACCCACCGCTGATTATTGCGGCCCACGCGAACTGGCGAACATCTGCTTGAGTTCTGCCAGTGCCGCTGCAATTTCTGTCAATTGCATTGAATTGGCTTGGACTTGCGACTTAATTTCTTCTTGATCAGCCTCCAATTTCTCAAACCTCTCATTGGTTGAACGAGTCGTTGCCATCTAGAGGGGACGGGATCCGGCAGGTCGGACCAATTGTTAAGAACAAAACTGAAGATACAGAGAACTCAAACGGAATCGCCGTTTGCCAATAGCCGCCAGGCTCCCAATTTCTTATTTCTTCCCCCCCATCGTAATTACCCTATTACGCCCTAAATAACTTAAATACTTTCCAAACATAGAATCCAATAATTATAAAAGCAATAATCACGCCTACGGATGCAGGCTAATCCCGTCCCCGACGCCGATAAATAAGTAATGGCCTGGGTTCCTGCTCTTGATCCTCTGTCTGTGGCTCCATCAGCGGCTGCTCCATATCAGATTCAGTAGTTTTGTTGGTTGTACTTTGTGCAATCTCTTTTTCGTTATCTTATGTGTTGCATATCTTTTCTGTTCTCTCTTGTGATATTTGTAGTCTCCCACAAATTATAGATATTAAGATTTTAATAATTTAACTCCATTGAATAGGAGAAGGTTGGGGGAAGTCTCTAGAGTTGGAGGGGGTTTCCATGTTTGATCAACCTCAATTGTCTTCTGAGCTGCTGACTCTTATTCTTCTTCAATTAATGCAACATCAACTAGTTTTCGTGCTTTTGTTTGATGCACACTTGTCTCCTTTACAGATGTCTTCTCATTCCTCATTTATTGATTCCTTATCAATCTTCTCTTGATTAGTAAATAAATTAGCAGCTTAGCAAGAGTTGATGAGATAGCGACAAAAATAATATTATCGAATTCTTTAAGGAATGATATCAACAAGTAAAGCTATGGACTACAATATAGTACTCAGTTAAATTCTTCAAGTAATAAAAAAGGAAATATGGGTTTTTTTATTATTTTAAAACTTGGCAAAGAAAATAAAAAAGGATATAAACATAACTAGTTAAAAACACATATCTTAGGGTTTATCTTCTATCCTTGACAACATACAACATCTACATCATTTGATTCAAATCCTTCACAAGTGAGATATAAGATTAATGTTATAACTTCCTTGGTCGGACAAGTATAAGGTAATTTAATAAGTGACTATCTTCGCTCGGTCTCAAGAACACAAATCAATTTCATAAAAATATCGGATTTGATTCTTTACAATCAATTACTACTTTGTCAGCAGCCAGTCATTTTCAACTTGGTGAAGTGACCTGATTCTCCTGCATTGCCCCTTCACTTCATGCATTGACCAATGTATCATATGCGTCAATCAAAATAGAGCCTTCCAAATTGGGATTATTATCATTTTCACCCAAATTTTCATCCCTGGGCATGTCTTAACAATCACACATCAGACCGGACCTAAAAGTAATTTCATTGCCTTGCTGCTTATTCATTGGCTTTGTTTTTGAGTTGCTCAGCGGTCATCCTGGCTTGAGCTAGGTGCTTAAGGTAGTAGATGTTTTGGTTTGGATTTCGAGTTGTGAGAACTCCAGACCCAAGAACAAAGGTGAAAAGACATATGAGATGCGAGTGTTAGATTGGAGCTCATGACCTGCGATGATGTTGTATAGATGTATTGATTTTGTCAGTCTATTTACGTTGTACAATGTGCCCCTCATAGGGTAAAAGGGAATCTTGGTTAGTAGCAAATCTATGCCTAATGAAGGTCTAACCCCCTTATTCTTAGGGATTTTGAAGGGATTCGTGAACTGAATCACGAAGTCCGTTCGCCAAGGATCGTTAATTGGAATATCAAAATAAATTGCTATGCCTATGAATGATCCTAGCATGCTCCTATATTATTATGCATAAGAAGGTTTATGCAGAATACCTGGATTGATGAACTCTGAAGAACGAGTGCGCGGAGATTCCTCTTGATCTTTTCCCACGCACAAAGATTTAATTTCCTAACAGATTGAGGAAATTAATCTATGAAAATACTAATAATATTTTCGAAAACAAGGAGAGAGGGAGAAGAAAAATCCTCCTGATCTGATCTTCTGATCTGTATCCCAACTCAATCTGAATATCTGGTGAAGATTCCTTCAAATTCCTTGCCCGGTTGAGAAGCATAATTTCCTCCTCGTTCTCAGATCTTAGTCGATCACCACAGCTCCCAAAACCTGGTTTGTTGTGTGCAACTTATGATCTTGTGGTGTGTTGAGATCTAAGGAACTGAGGCCTATTTATAGGAAAATACTGGACTTCTATTGGGCTTGAGTTTCATGGGCCAGACCAGGGACCAGAATGCAAATAGCAAATAAGGCCTATCAATTAATTAATTCCCATATTCAACCCAGAATATAATTAATTAATTAATATTGATTCATTCCACCAGAGAATCAATACTGTCCTACCTATTTGCTACCACGTTTTGAGGTACGGGTTGCATGGGCTCGGTATATCCCCACATTTAAGGTTACAGACATTCGTTATTTAATTTAAGCTCTGACAAGCTATTTAATTAATTAACATCTTATATTCCTGAATCAATCCACTCAAACCTTTTCACTTATGCTTGAACTTAATCAGCCCGCAGGACTTAGCATAACGAACCTTTTGAGCTGTTCAGGGAATGTCACCATCCTATACTGGATGTGGTTACCTAGTTCCAGTACCAGACAGTCATATCAAACTGCTATTACCCAAGATATAGATATACAAGCTCAACTAGAGCCTTTCACTGCAACTTAAAGTAATACACAATCTGCATATACTTCTGTACCTTCATGTAGGCTTAGGATCTCGTCAAGCCATAGAGATCTAGATTCTTTTAATGTCAGATAAAAGAATCGATCTCGACTGAGGTCCTTATCAATGTGTGCCCCACACCAGCATACCAAGCCATCCAAGATAAGATGCTTATTACTGCGTATGCTGCAGCCTACACCGACAGTTTATCTTGGAACTGTCTCAGCTGTGATAACTATTTATATCTCGCTAGGTCAAACAATCCATACGATCTTCTGTAATCTTCTACACACCGTATGATCTCCCTATCGACGAGTTAAGAGGATAATTGCGTTTGCGACACATGTTTATTAATTCAGACAGGAGATGAACATACAACATTTATGATTCCCAGTATATTAACCAATCGATCTTGTACATAATATACCAATCATAATGCTTTCACCACAAGATCATAAGTTGCACACAACAAACCAGGTTTTGGGAGCTGTGGTGATCGACTAAGATCTGAGAACGAGGAGGAAATTCTGCTTCTCAACCGGGCAAGGGATCTGATAGAGAATCTTCACCGGATTTTCAGATCGAGTTGGGATACAGATCAGAAGATCAAATCAGGAGGATTTTTCTTCTTCTCTCTCTCTCTCCTTATTTTCGAAAATAATTATTTTATTTTCGCAAGATTTATTTCCTCAATCTGTTAGGAATTAAATCTTTGTGTGTGGGAAAGATCAAAGGGAATCTCCGCGCACGCGTTCTTCAGGTTTCATCAATCCAGGTATTCCGCATAAACCTTCTTATGCATAATAATATAGGAGCATGCTAGGATTGTTCATAGGCATAGCAATTTATTTTTGATATTCCAATTAACGATCCTTGGCAAACGGACTTCGTGATTCAGTTCACGAATCCTTTCACAAAATTCATTATATTCCTATCAAACATCTTCCTACATCATAATATAGTATTACTCTTATTTTAGAACAATATTACTATCATTATACGGTATTACTTCCTCCATTACATATGGTATTACTTTTGTTTTAGAGAAAAATTATATTACTTTCATTATAATACATATGTTATTACTATATAATACATAACAAGTGCAAATATAATAATGGATGATGATTTCGCTGAAATAAACATGTTACATTTTATCAATGAGATTCTGCATTATATACTGTAACTTCATGCATTATATAGTGAAATTGCATTCATTATATAATAATTTGTGTACTGTTACGAGAATTATGTATATTATATATGGTATTACTTTTATTTTAAAGAAAAATTATATTACTTTCATTATAATTCATATGTTATTGCTATATAATACATAACACGTGCAAATATAATGATGAATGATGATTTCGCTGAAATAAACATGTTGCATTTTATCTATCATATTCTGCATTATATACTATAATTTCATGCATTATATTGTGCAATTGTATTCATTATATAACTTCATGCATTATATTGACCTCGAAATGTATTATATACCTAGGAAACATTCATTATATACCTAACAAACATGCATTATATAATATAGTAATATACATTTATATAATATAACAAAAAAATACACAATTAAAAACAAGTAATATATGATCAACTTTTATAACAACTATGATATTATCTTTAGTATGCAAAGATAATGAATTTTTTTTTTTGATCTTGCAGGAAAAAAGTTATTGCATTTTATCTATCATATTCTGCATTATATAATATAACTTCATGCATTATATTTTGCAACTCCATTCATTATATAAGAATTCATGTACTATTACGAGAATTATGCATATAATCACTAATTTTTATTTTTTACGATGATTTTTAAATCAAAACATATGCAATATGGAATTCGTTTTAAAGATAATCAAATTACCTTCAATAATCATATGCTATCACTGAACAATAATGCTGGCAAGGTAAACTTAAGTTCACATTTTATGTGCAGAACAAAAAGTGTAGCTGGTATATTCTTAGTGTGAAGCACACACTAGAATTTCTTAGTACATTGAAGTGTTATGGATTACCAAATCATTAAATGCATTTGAATGTTGGAACACCGGTTATGCTATTGAGAAACATTGATCATTCATTTGGTTTATGAAATAGGACAAGATTTGTTTTGACGCAACTTGATAATCACGTACTAGAGGCCAAGATTTTAAGTGGAAAATGTTGGTAAAAAGGTATTTACTCGAAGGATGACTATTATTGTAATATCCCGGGTTAGATTAAGCCAAATTTTTGCTTAATTAAAATATTAAATTATATTTATTTATTTATTTAATAATATTATATTATTTTAGAGACAAGAAATGACACCCGATGTGAGAGGAGTGTCAGTTTCTAACATATAAAATACCAATGAGTTTGTTTCAAGAAAATCTAAGTGACCGTGAAATCACATTTTCTGAAAGAAAAATGAGTGCTGTGAATTATTTTTTAAATATAATAATATCGCATTTAAATTCACAACTTGCGCTCGGAAGGTTCATTTCTTAAACCGAGATCGGGAATGCTTGGAATTAAAATATGAAAGGATACGAAATAATCAGTATAATTTTCTGAGACCCGAGGGGTGATTTATAAATTATTGAAATAAAAGAAATAGGACGATATTTATATCTCCAAAAAGTTGGGAAATTATATTAAGAAGTTGAGCTCGTTAAATGGAATATTTCCATGTAATTGCATGTTTAATTGGAATAATGCAATTCAAATTGGAGAATCGAGAAATTAAATTGTCGGAGGGAAATACACGCGAGTTCAGTTGGAGGAGACATCGCGTGCCAATTCTTTGTGACGAAGAATTGTCACACATTATTTTAGATGGGTGGCATGCATTTCGTAGGTGCAGCTACTTTTCATAGATTTGGAGGCGGTGTGTTGGGAATTAATTGCGAATTCCTCCCTTACGATCAATATTATAAAAGTTTTGTTGAATCAAAGCTTATTTAGTTGGTCGATCTTTGTTGAATTCTAGCATAGACTAGCAACTCCAACGTAATGTTCTATTTAGAAAAAATATCGAGTTGTAATAGATTAGGAAGTGCTTGAGAAGACTGCTGAAAGATTCAGCAGATGGAATGAAGAATATCAAGTTCAAGCAACTTCGGAATGCAAGAAGTATTCTCAGCAGATGGTAGCTGTTAGAGATATCAGCAGATGAAAATGACTGCTAGAGACGTTAGCGGTCAAGTGCTAAGAAGAATGATTGCTAAGGTGTTAACAATCACATGCTGAAGGAAGAGACTGATAGGGACAAGTGGTCAGCAGTCGGAAGCAACTCATAGCAGAATGCTGAAGGAGTCAGCATTCGCTAGCATTCTAGCAGATTGCTAAGCATTAGCAATCAGCAGATAAAGACTTAAGTGCTAAAGATGCATCTGCTGAAGGAGTCAGCACATTGAAGAGCAGATTGCTTGAAGAGCCTAGCAATCAAAAGGCTTAGCATAGTACTCCCAGCATTTTCCGATAGAATGCCTAGCAGGAGATACTCAGCAGATACTTGCGAAAGATGCCCGTTCTGACAGAAAGTACAACCAAGGACGAAAGCCTTACCCGAAGTAGGTAAAAAGACACTATATAAGTCGGAAAGGACGTAAAAGCAAGTTACTGTCTTGGATGAGGGAGCCGTTGTGTCTAACGGGTATGGAGATTCAAAGTTTGAATCTCTAGATATAAAAGTCAAGTCCAAACAGAGAGAAGAAAACTACTAAACTCTCGAATCAACTCGCACATTTACAGAGCGAACCAAAAAGGATTCCTTTGACAAAACAAAAAAGGCAAAAGAGAGTAATCAGTTGAGAGCTAACATCTGAAAATATTCAAAGCTCTCAACAACCGTTGTAGTGTCCCCGTTCAATATCTGACACTACATTGAAGAGATTCCTTGACTTAGCTCAAGAATTTTCAATCATTGGGATACCTTCCAAATCTGGAAGCATCCAACAGTCTTTTCTGAAAATGATTGACTTCAACGGGCATTATCCACAAACCAGACAGAGTTCGAAGAGAACTAAAAAATCTCCATTCCAGCGAAGGACAAGTTTTACGAAGGTGCGCCCTTGACTTGACTGGAGCAGCAGCTGCTAAGAGATTGGAGGATAGCTTTGTAGTGGCTAGGTCAAAAGCTCACTACCTACTACAAGTGAATGGCAATTCCTTGTACTCCATATATCTTTTTAGTGAAATTCTTAGCAATATTACTGAGGAGTAGACGTAGATCTATTGGATCGAACCACTATAAATATTGTGTGTTCTTTACTGTTCTTTTGGGTTCTGTTCATTGATTTAAAACCGAGCAACTCAAGTTGTTAGAGTATACTTGAAAAAAACCCTAAGTACGATTCTGAGCTTAAACATTTAACAAGAACTTAAGTGCAAGATAATATTTAGACTTCCGTTGCATTCGTGTGTGTTTGTTGTTCGATACTCAGCACGACGACTCTGATCAGGGACCAACAAGTGGTATCAGAGCGGTAGGTCGTAAGACTTGCTGCCTCTGAGTCGCTTCGACCAAATCTGTGTTTATTCCTTGCACTATACTTTGTTCTTTAGTGTCTCTAGCTCAGGAACTTCAAGATTATAATGATGAATCATACTTTGCCAAAGTATACAATGGAGAAGTTCAAGTCATGGCAAAAGCTTGCCACCATTCAGCTGCAAAACATACATCCAGAGATGGCGGATGTTCTTGCGAAAGGTCCAATCCAAATTATGAAAGCTAACACTTTTGTAGGACCAGTTGCAGATGGAGAACCGAGACCTCAATTGGTCGTGAAGCCATTTGATGAATATACGGTTGAAGATAAGAAGAGAGATCAGTTGGAGCACTTAGCGAAGAAGCTAATTCTTGATTCTTTGCCGCCGTTAATGGCAGATAAAGCTTTAAACTTTGATACAGCCAAAGAAATGTGGGATTATGTTTGCGATAAAGCTTTGGACTTTGATACAACCAAAGAAATGTGGGATTACGTTTTCTATACTGCCAAAGACAAGAAGCGCAACAAGCTACAGGTAGCTGTTGACAAGTATGAGTCTTTTGCTATGCTTGCAGGTGAATCTATACAAGCAATGGAAGAAAGATTCAACGCCATCATGGGAGAGCTCCGAAATCTGGGTAAAACATACGATAATGGAGAAATGAACAACAAGATCATCTCCAAACTCTACCCAAGGAGCGACTGGTTCGTGAAGATGACCAGATTGAGTGAGAAAGACCTCAGCAAGATGTCTATATCCGAGGTATTTGCTCAACTCAAAACTCATGAGTTCATTATACAGCAATTAAAGAAGAACGAGGCTGCTGTGGCTCAAGCTTCATCAGCAACCGCTATGAACTCTGAAGACATAGCATATTTTGCAAAGAAAGATGCAAGCAAATGGAAGACAAAGAAGCCCTTCCGCACTCAAGAAAGACCCGTTCCTGCTTCTCCAGCAAAAGAAGTTGCCTCTACCCCTAACTCTCAGCCTGAAGATCTGAAGATAAGTGAGCTGGAAGAGCAAATGCGAAAGGTTTAGAAGTTGATGCTGGATGCTAAAGCTGAGAAAAAAGCAAAGGAAGCCAAGCATACTTCATCATCCTCTCGTTCCACAGAGAGAAAGCCCAGGACATGCTTCGAGTGTAATTCTCCTGATCATCTTAAGCATGAATGTCCGAGGATAAGCCAGGAAGAAAGAGAGCGCCTCAAACAAAGGTTTGAGAGAAGAGCTGTCCAGGCGGTCACCAGAGCGTTGCTGACCAGGACCGAGGTGCTAGACGTTCCTGATAATGAAGACGCGTATTACTCTTTTGAGGAAGATGATGAAGAAGCCATGCTGATCTTGATGGCAGATATTGTTGAAGATCAGTTTGCTGATGCTGATGCTGAACAGAGTGCTGAATCGGCTCTAGCAGTCGATGCGAATGAGGTACCATCTACTAGCACTTCTAGCTTAGCAATCATGCATGAATCGGAGGAATATTTTCTAGATTCTGAGGATGTTTATCTCACGAAGCTTTCTATCAAATTTTCAAAGATGTATGAAATTAAGAATGCTATCGTTGGAGAGAACACCTCACTCAAATTAAAAGTCACATCTTTGACCGAGGAAGTCAAAAGACTAAGGTCCGAAAGTAAGGAATTTTTGAAACTTAAAGCAGATTTCTCTAAGCTCTCTGAAAATTTTCAAAACTTAGAAAAAGAGAATCTTGCTTTGAAAGCTAAGCCTAAGGAGGAATGCATATGTGCTTACACATCCAGCAAGACAGTACTTAATGCCATTGTCGGACAACAGAGATGACATTCTGACAAATCAGGATTGGGTCTTGGATGTGTTGAAGCAGCAAGGAAATCCTCTAAGGATACCTTGAGTAGAAATGCAGAACTTTCTAAGCAAAAAATGATTTCATTCGTTTCTGCTGGAAACGTTAATGCTAACAAAGGCAAGGAAAAGGTCGTTGCTGAATCTTCAAATGCTAAGCTAAATGCTAAGCAGAAGGATTGGCGTAGCAAACATGTATCTGCTGGATCTCAGCAGAGGATCCAAAGGATGGATGCTAAGCATTTACCTGCTGGACCTCAGCAGAGGAACCAGAGAGCGAATACTAAGCCACATTCAGCAATGCCAAGGATGTATGCTAAGCGTTTTGTTCCCAATGCTAGGATAGCAACTCCTTCATTCCATTAGGGCAAACAGGTTCAATACCATGCTGTAAGACCGTCGTACCAGCAGTACACACCACATAGGAGAAATACCTATGTGAGGCCCGAGTCAAATCGATTTCCATTTCAAAGGACTAGGAAGGCTAAGCACACAACTCCACCTAGATCTAATTATGCAAAACATACTTATCCAAAGGTCGAGAAGGTTGTGAAGAGTGATATCAAGAAGCCAATCTTGAAAATCACGAAGAAGTGGGTTCCAAAAGGAACTATGATCCACGCTAATCCCGCAGGACCCGATGCTAAGCATGTACCTAAACCAATGTTTTGATTGTTTTGCAGGGACAGGATTCAAGTGCTAAGACATCAAGTATGTCAAATGAGTGGATCCTAGATAGTGGTTGTTAACCTTTGGCCCCACGGTCATGTTTGGAGACAACAGCAAAGGCATAGTGATAGGGAGAGGATGCATAGAGCGAAATGGATTAAGGATTTTCAATGTTGCGCTCGTATGCAATCTCAAACACAACCTGCTAAGCATAAGCCAAATATGCGAAAATGGGTACACCGTATCTTTCATTAATACTAGTTGTTCAATTGCTGACAATGCTACAGGTGAAGTAAAGCTTAGAGGCATCCGAAAGGGTGGCCTATATATTGTTTATTGGCAAAGTGGCCAGCAACTTTCTTGTTTTGTAGCATTGAACAGGGAAGAAACCAATTGGCTATGGCATAAGAGGTTGACTCACCTGAATTTCAAGACCATCAACCACCTAGCCAAGAACAAGCTTGTTGAAGGATTGCCTGGTGAGACTTTCCGAAAGGAAGGTGTGTGCAAAGCTTGCCAGCAAGGGAAGCAGACCAAGGCATCTTTCAGATCAAACCCGGAGAAGGCCACTTCAGAGAGGATCCTAGAGATCTTGCACATGGATCTATTTGGCCCAGTCACTCCAGCCACTGTAAGTAAAAAGATTTATACACTTGTGGTAGTTGATGACTTTTCCAGGTACACATGGGTTCGTTTTCTGAGAACCAAAGCTGAAGTCAAGCTCATCCTTCCAGATCCAATCCTCAAGGAGCAAAATAGCAAAGAAGTTACCGTCAAAAGGATTAGATAGGACAATGGAACCGAGTTTTGCAATGGAATTTTGATGGATTTTTGCGCCAAAGCTGGTATCGGGCATCAGAAATCCACTGCTAGGACCCCCCCAACAGAACGGTCTAGCAGAGTGAAGGAACCGAACATTGAAGGAAGTTGTGCGATCAATGCTCGCTGATTCCGGTCTAAGTGGAAAGTACTGGGGTGAAGCAGTCATGATAGTTTGCTATACACAGAATAGGAGCGCAATCAACAGATTAAATAAAACTCCTTATGAAGTGTACAATGGTCGTAAGCCTTTTATTACTCATATACGTGCTTTTGGTTCGACATGTTATATTCATAACAATGGTAAGTCGAAGCTTAACACTTTTTCTCCTAAGTCTGATGAAGGTGTGTTCCTGGGATATGGACACCCATCTTACAAGGGTTATAGAGTGTTAAACAAGACGACTCAAGTTGTGGAAATAATATGCAATGTTATTTTTTATGAGTCTATCTTAGTGCATAGAGTTATAAGAGAGAAAGAGGATAGGAATCATGAGACTAATGATGTCAATGATCAATCCATCTTGAATTCTTTCGAAAATATAAGGATTGATTCGACTAAGTCTATGAGTGATTGTAATCCAATCCAGACGGACTCAGCAGGTGACCAGACTGCTGATCGGGTCGATGATGCTAATGATTATGCTGAGGCCACCCCACCAATTTATCTTAATGATAATTTGGATATTCTGGAATCGTTTAAGAAGAAGATGAAGAAATTCCAAATCGAGGACGCATTGCTGAAGAAGGATTGGACGCTGCTGAAGGCGTTGCTGAGGACTTTGTCAAAGACGATGCTGTGATTCCAGCCGCTGAAGATCCAGTTGCTGAAGTCCAGGATGCTGGTGTTCCTATTGTTGAGGTGCCGAAAGCTGAGGTACCGGATGCTGAGCCAGAAGTGATTGCCGAGGAGAATGTACTAGTAGAGAACAATTTAGGTGGCGAAGCTAGCATTGCTACACCAACAACCAACAACCCAAGACCAAGATGACTACGCGATCATCCTTTAGATGCCATTCTTGATGATGTCAATGATCCAGTTCGGATGCTTCAAGGCAATGCGATGCTAGCTTGTTATATTTTGGATGAGGAGCCTACGAAGGTTGAAGACGCCTTACAATCTCCAAATTGGGTGAACGCTTTGCAAGAGGAGCTTGCCGAGTTCACGCGCAACCACGTTTGGGATTTGGTGGACAGACCAAAACACCAGAGTGTTATTGGAATCAAATGGGTGTTCAAGAATAAGAAGGATGAGTCTGGAACAGTCGTTCGAAACAAAGCTCGTCTCGTAGCAAAGGGCTATAGACAATGCGAAGGAATTGATTACGATGAGACGTTTGCTCCAGTAACTCGTCTTGAGGCAATAAGATTATTCCTAGCATATGCTGCACATCATGAGTTCTTTGTGATGCAAATGGATGTGAAGAGTGCCTTTCTTAATGGTGAGCTCAAGAAGGAAGTGTACGTTGAGCAATTACCAGGCTTTGAACAAGGAAATCAAGTTTATAGGCTCAGGAAAGCCTTATATGGTTTGAAGCAAGCACCGAGGGCGTGGTATGGAACGTTGTCCAAATTTCTTCTGCATAATGTCTTCAAGAAGGGGAAGATTGACCAGACCCTCTTTCGTATTAAAGACGAAGGAAGCATATTGCTCGTATAGATATATGTCGACGACATTATCTTTGGATCGAAGAATTCAAACTTGTGCGACAAGTTTTCGAAGCTTATGACGAGTAATTTCCAGATGAGTATGATGGGCAAGATGTCATACTTTCTAGGTTTTCAAGTTCAGCAATCGAGTGAAGGGATTTTCATTCACCAAAGGAAGTACACTCGCGATCTGATTGCTAAGTATTGTCCAGAAAAGACGAAAAGTTTGTGGACTCCAATCAACACGAGTTGCCAGATATCCATTGATGAAGGAGGAGAACCTGTGAATCCCACACTCTTTCAAGGTATCATCAGATCATTGCTTTACTTAATAGCTAGAAGACCCGATATTTCTTATTCTGTCGGTGTATGTGCGAGATATCAAGCAAATCCAAAGAAATCACACTTGGATGTTGCTAAGAGGATTATCTGATACCTCAAATGTACCGAAGGTCTAGGAATTTGGTATCCAAGGTGCGATGGGCTAGCACTGAGTGGTTATTCTGATTCAGACTTCGGGGGATGCAAGAATGATCGGAAGAGCACCAGCGGGACATGCCAATTCCTTGGACATAAGCTGATTAGTTGGTTTAACAAGAAGCAGCACTCAGTGGATACGTCTACTACTAAAGCTGAATAAGTAGCAGCCGCTAGTTGTTGTTCTCAAGTTTTGTGGATTCGGCCGCAATTGCTCGATTATGACATTCCTTCTGAATGTGTGCCGATCTATTGTGACAACAATAGTGCTATGTGCATAACGAAGAACCCCATTCATCATTCAAGAATGAAGCATATAGATATCCAACATCGTTTTATCCGAGATCATCAGGAGAAGAAGGTTATTGATATTCAATATATATGCACTGAAGATCAGCTAGCAGATATCTTCACCAAGCCACTTGCTGAGGCTCGTTTCAAAGAACATTGACTAAAGTTAGGCCTCATGGAGCTGGAAGATGCTGTGGATGAATGAATATTAAGTTCTCATTCTTTCTGGATTTCTGGTTTTCTTGAAGAAGACGGAGAGGAACGTATCATAGCTTACATTTTTATGTTGCTGATTCTTGTTGCTAACTTTTGATTGCCAAGCATTTTGGTTGTTGAGTCCAAGCTCTCAGCATTTCCCTGGTATGCTAAGTTTATTACAACAAATGATTCCGACGCTCACTGGAAGTCGGGTGTTGAGTCCAAGCTCTCAGCATTTCGTCGGGATGTTGTGTTATTATTCAGCAAATTTCATCAAATGGTGCAGGCACTTTCTAGAAGTCGTTTGCTAAGTCCAAGCTCTCAACAGATAATATGGGAATGCTAAGATGTTTGGATGCTGAGCTATGGATTCTAAGTCCCAGTTCTCAGCAGATCATATATGATTGCTAAGAACTTCTATGCCAGCAGATTGCTGGGTCCGACATAGTGCATGTAATGCGTGCAACTGGCTGCGTCAAACTAGGAGGCGACACGTCAAAAGCACTCGAGCATTTTGGGGCGTGGGTAACCATATGAAGAGACTTGCAAATCTGAGCCGTTGAGTGGATTTGAAGAGGTGTTTCCCCAGTCGTCGGATCATTGTCCAGAAGGTATAAGCCTTTCACTTCACTTATCGTTCAAACCTTCTACACTTTGAATTTGAAATCCCTAGAATTTCTAAGCCTTCCAAACACTCCCAAATTCTTCCAAATTTCTCAACATGTCTAATCCTGAATCCTCCACCCCATCTGAAACTCCGATGAAGTTTTACTCTAAGCCTACTCCAGACTTGACGTTGCATGAGAGACATGCACCGGAGTTTACCAACATTACATCGAAGGACGATGTTGACAAAGAGATCCCCTACCCCCGACTGGTTACTCTTGCTAGGAAGAAAGAACAATCTGGGTTGTCGAGGGCTGTCTTTTATGATCGTCACATGTTTTTCACAACCTCTGTGTTCGGGACCCTCATCAAGGTAACCGTCGTCGCCTTTGCAGAGACATTTGGGCTTCGCAATTCGAGCGAACGTGTCTCCACGTATAAAGTGGTTATTACTGAGGAGATGAAGGCTCAATGGAATGAGTGGAAAAGACCGGAGGTGCAGGAGGGCCCGTCACATCCTTGGAAGGTAGCCACTCCGATACTTCATTTCAAGGAGGAATACAGACTCTTTGCTGAGCTCGTAATAAAGATGTTCCAACGCAATGCGGGATCGTACTCGGAACTTTCCGCCAAGAAGTATGCTGTGATGATGGCATTGGTAGATGGGTTCAATGGGAACTGGGCGCAATTCTTTTTTGAGTCGTGGTTGGACCATGCTAAAAAGAATTTGAAGATGAAGGAAGAAGGAACCTTCATGTCCAACGTTAATTTTGGACTGAAGATTAGCAAGTTCCTTGAGACAATCATTCCGAAGGAGGAACTCGACAAGGGTGAGGCTTTGCTTAATATCGATTACATTCCCCTGTGGAAGAAGCAGCCGACCCCAGCACAACCAACCCTAGCAGCCAAGACATCCTCTACTGGTGAGATGCTGTTGCAGCAAGCTGCTCCACTATCTGTTGAGGAGATTGCTACTCTTAAGAAAGCTGCTGAAACAGAGCAATGCTTTCAGAACTTGGAGGAGATTGAGAAGCTCTGTGATTTGCCTGTCGAGCAGATTGAGGAAATTATGGAGAAGAAACAAGCAGAACAACCAACAACAATTTTGGGTCAAATTGCGGTGCCAATTCCCAAGAGAAAGAGATCGAATGTTGCATCTCCTGAGAAGAAGAAAACACGCAGATGTCTTGTTAAGACTGCTGAACAAGATAAAGCTGAGAAGGAAGCAGCAGAGAAGGAGGCTGCTAAGAAGAAAGCTGTGGAAATTCCTCTTTCCGAAAGACCCCTTGAGGAGAGATTGAAAGGGATAAGGAAGAGGAAAGCTGAGAAGAAGGAGCAGGAGAAGAAAAAGTACAAGAAACAAATGGAGATACTTACTTTCGTAGCCAAATATAGGAACTTCAAGAAAGCCAAGCAGCGTGCTAAGGAACGTGCTGCTAAGAAAGCGGTTGCTGAACAACAAGCAGCCAAGAAAGCTGCTGCAATGATAGCCAGAGTAGATGAAGATGCACGAATGCAAGCAGTTGAAGTTGTTAAGAAAGGAAAAGAAAAGGTGGTTCCTGAAGTCCCCACCCCAGCCCCCGTAGCTGAAAAGATCGTGCTAGAGCAGGAGGCTCTAACCGATAATGATTTTGACAAGTTGATGGAGATCAGAGCTTTTGACGCTCCAGACCGCCCTCTTGGTCAAGGCGGAGTTTCAATAAAGGAGCCTGCTGACGCTCAAGGAGAAGACAACAGTGATGAAGAGGTTGTTTTTGAGGAAGCCTTTGGGTCAGGAAGGAATGCTGAGGCAGGTGCTAGCAGCACAGGAGGTGCTGAAGTACATGCTGAGAAAACATCCAACGTTGCTGAAGGGACAGGTGCTGAGACAGTGGCTAGAACTTCTGGAAGAGGAGAAGGAGCGGATGGTGAGGCAAGGCCAGAAGAGGTTGCCGAACTAGATTCAGCATTCTTAGCCTTGTGCTTTTCGGAATCAGACTCAGATGGAGAATCTGCCAACATTTTTTATGCCAAGCTGTTAAGAAAGATTTCTACCAAGGACAATGAAACTATCTGAGTTCCTTTCAAAGGACTCCCAGGCCCAAGGTTCAAGCTCAGGAGAGTGGAACAGCTGTGTGCTCCTGTATACCTTACTGAGGAGGTAAATTCTTATATCTTCCCTATGGCTGTTGAGATTGAGGAATATGTGAATGCAGAGATCGAAAGAGATATCGCCAGCACCTTATATGTTGAGCTAGATCAAGATACATCTGAAGGCTAGGTGCTGGGCAAGGAATTCAGGAGATGGAAGTTCTTTGATTACGCGATGCATCAGCTGTCGTTTGAAGAGAGGATGCCGATAATCATCACTAGAGGCCTAAACTACTGGAGGCTAGAGGAGCAATGGGCAAACGATTGGATTGACCAAGTGGCTGGATACAAGCAGTTCACAGACAAGCAGGTGTTTGCTCGTCTTCAAGCAATTCAGGCTCACAGGCTATTCTCCAACAATCCTTATCGAAGTGTTCTTTTGCTCTAGATGGGTACTCCGATGCTAGACATGGCTGTCTAAGTGCCAAGCACGAGCAACTACTGAGTATATGAGACTCCAGGTCGAGTATGAGAAATACAAGAAGGAAAGGCTGATGGCCAAGATGGCTGCTGAAATTGCTGAGCGAGAGGCCGCAGAGCTGGATGCTCGAGATCGAAGGATTGTCAAGTTTCTGGAAATTGACATACTTGATGTGATACAAGAAGAGAAGGAAAAGGCTGCCCAGACTGTTGAAATCATGGAAGCAGCCAAGCGTATAATGGATGAGGAGACTCGCAACTTGGATGCCCAAGCTGCTATAGCTCAAGCCAAGAGCGGTGCCATGCTCTTATTTGCTGAAGAGGCTCGCTACTCCGCTGCTTAAGGAGAGCTTATCCAAGCCATGGAGTCAGCTGAGCGGTTAATTGATGAAGAAGCTCTTTATCTGGCTGCTTACGGAGATGTGAATGCTGAGATAGAAGAAGTAACCACTGCTAGAAGTCAGGAGCTTGTGATTGCCACAACTTCTTCATTCGATGCTACCCCGATAAGCGCTCACGACTTTCCATCCTACTTGAACTCTACTGTCCAATTCACTGTACAAACTGCTATATCTTCTATCAATGAGCGAATGGCGATGGAGGCTACTGATATAAGGAAGGAAGTTGAAGAAGTCAGGAGCGGAGTTTCTGAAGTCAGAGCAGAAGTAGCTGAGGTCAAAGTAGACGTCTCTAAGATGAAGACCAACATGGACGTGTTGAAAGAAGATGTTGCTGAATCCCAGAAACAGGTAGAGCAAAAGGTCAACTCTTTCTCAACCACCTTTTTTGCTGCAATCAAAGAGGGGGAAGAAAGGAGACTTGCTGAAGCAGAGAAGAGGAAAAAGGAAGAAGAAGCACTTGCTGCTGCTGCTGAAGAGCGTAGACTTGCTCTGGAGGAGTTGAAAAGGAAAGAGATGGAGTTGAAGATCAAAATGCTAGAGATGGAAAATGAAAAGATTGGTAAGAAGTTGGAGAGGGAAGCAGCAGAGCGAGAAGTTAGCAAAGCATACTTGGAGAAATTCGTGCAGATGGCCGTTGGCAAATTTGATGAGTATGACAAAAGAAAGAAGCCTGCCCCTGACTCCTGAGATCTAACTTCTTATCTTAGCAAATCTTTTGTAACATTTCTTTTGATCTTTTCTGATTTCATTGTACTTGTAATGATCACTCATATGAAAGAAATCAGATCAGACTTAGACAATTTCTCATTGTCCACTTCTAATTTTTGTTGTGTGTCTTAGTTGATATACACTTTCTGTGTATTCAACAAAAATGCTTGTGGATGCTGAGATTAATTGTCTTGTGATTGGTTAAGTAAAATGCTTGTTGATTTATTGGATGCTAGAATTCCAAGCATATTCTGAAATAGCATTTTTACTTATGTTTTCAATCGAGAAATATTTCCCAGCATTTATTGAGTGGGAATTTTAGTATAACCAATCATGCTAGAACTAAGTTGGATAAAATCTGAGTTAGACTGCTAGAATAGCTTTGGTACTTAGAAATTTTTTGTAAACTCAGAAAATTTTCCTCTTAGATTCAGCAAGCAATAGTAAGCTTTGATCACAGCAAAAAGTGGGAAATTGTTGGGAATTAATTGCGAATTCCTCCCTTAGGATCAATATTGTAAAAGTTTTGTTGAATCAAAGCTTATTTAGTTGGTCGATCATTGCTGAATTCTAGCATAGTCTAGCAACTCAATTGTAATGTCCTGTTTAGGAAAAATATCGAGTTGTAATAGATTAGGAAGTGCTGAGAAGACTGCTGAAGGATTCAGCAGATGGAACGAAGAATATCAAGTTGAAGCAACTTCGGAATGCTAGAAGTATTCTCAGCAGATGGTAGCTGCTAGAGATATCAGCAGATGAAAAAGACTGCTAGAGACGTTAGCGGTCAAGTGCTAAGAAGAATGATTGCTAAAGTGTTAGCAATCACATGCTGAAGGAAGAGACTACTAAGGACTAGTGGTTAGCGTTTGGAAGCAACTGATAGCAAAATGCTGAAGGAGTCAACATTCGCTAGCATTCTAGCAGATTGCTGAATATTAGCAATCAACAGATAAAGACTTAAGTGCTAAAGGAGCATGTGCTGAAGAAGTCAGCATATTGAAGAGCAGACTGCTAGAAGAGCCTAGCAATCAAAAGGCTTAGCAGAGTACTCCCAGCATTTTTCGATAGAATGCCTAGCAGGAGATACTCAGTAGATACTTGCGAAAGACGCCCGTTCTGATAGAAAGTACATCCAAGGATGAAAGCCTTACCCGAAGTAGGTAAAAAGGCACTGTACACGCCGGAAAGGATAAAAAAGCAAGTTACTCTTTTGGACGAAGGAGTCATTGTGTCTAACGGGTATGGAGATTCAAAGTTTGAATTTCCAGATATAAAAGACAAGTCCAAACAAAGAGAAGAAAACTACGCATCTCTTGAATCAACCCCCTCATTTATAGAGCGAACTAAAAAGGATTCCTTCGACAAAACAAAAAAGACAAAAGAGAGTAGTTAGTTGAGAGCTCACATCTGAGAATATTCAAAGCTCTCAAAAACCGCCGTAGTGTCCCCATTCAATATCTGACACTATATTGAAGAGATTCCTTGAATTAGCTCAAAAATCTTCAATCATTGGGATACCATCCGAACCTGGAAGCATCCAGCAGTCTTTTCTGAAAAGGGTTGACTCCGATGGGCATTAGCCGCAAACCAGACAGAGTTCGGAGAGAACTATAAAATCTCCATTCCAGCGAAGGACAAGTTTTACGAAGGTGCGCCCTTGACTTGACTGGAGCTGCAGTTGCTAAGAGATTGGAGGATCAGAGGATAGCTTTGTAGTGGATAGGTTGAAAGCTCACTACCTACTACAAGTGAACGACGATTCCTTGTACTCCATATACATTTTTAGTGAAATTCTTAGCAATACTGCTGAGGAGTGGATGTAGATCTATTGGATCGAACCACTATAAATATTGCGTGTTCTTTACTGTTCTATTGGGTTCTGTTCATTGTTAGAGTATACTTGAAGAAAACCCTAAGTACGATTCTGAGCTTAAACATTTAACAAAAACTTAAGTGCAAGATAATATTTAGACTTCCGCTGCATTCGTGTGTGTTTGTTGTTCGATACTCACCACTTCGACTCTGATCAGGGACCAACACGGTGGAGTGTGAATATTTAAAAAAAATACAAGAAACAATTCATTTTCACACTTTTTCAAATTTCATTTCAATTCCAAAACCCCCGTATGCACACCATCATCGCTGCCATCTTCTTGCCCTTTTATCAATGACCATAGATTGCCATCGGCCAGACCACCACCACTCGAGTGTAGCCCGTACTGTAAGGAATCCATGGAGCTTGAGAACACATAATTTTGTCAAGTATCGAGAGAGATAATCGAGCTCAAAGAAGTCCCACCTGTAAGTTGAAAATATTTAGGTGTCGACTTAGAATTCATATTAATCGATAATGAAACTAAGATTTGTTTGTATATTTGTGTTCCTCATGTCATAGGGAGCATTTTGGTATAGAGTTTCGATCATCCCCGCCACCGAAACACCGTCAACGGAGTTGCATACCATATTTTCTGGTGAGTTTTGCAGCTCCATTTACGGAGCCCTTTTTGGCCAGAGATCAGCTGGGAAAGCAGAGCTGCCGCGAGTGTAGCGGCATGTGAAGCTCTCTCTCTCTCTATCATTTGTATCCATCGAAGGCATGGGTGTCGACCAACACACCCACGTTAGTCGATGTGGGCTGGTGTTGGTCGACACAGCTGTGTTGATTGATAGGACCCGTGTCGATCGATGCCGATGATTTTTCAGAAAAATTTGAGGTCAACATGTTCGGCAATCTAGGGACTCGAACGATGGTCATTGTTTGTGTATCCTGGGTCGTCGTTTGCATTCTGACTCGGAAAACTTCATTTTTCCAACCCGTTTCGTCTTGACTTTGATGTTTAAATTTATATATGATTAATTAAGCACGTTATGAGCATGATTAAACACTTGATTATGATTTCAGATGTTGGATTTTGATTGAGTCGTTTAACGTATAGTTGAACGCATGTTTAGCCGTTTAAATTATAAACGTGTTTTAATCGAGTTAGTTTGTTAAACATGGATTGGTTAACTTATATGATTATGTTTAATGGAGTCGAGTGCATGTCTAGAGGGGAGAAAATGCACATCAGACAGTTGGTTAATGTCAGTTTGGTTTTGTCAGTCATTGGTCCTGATATAAGTCAAATAACGTAAGCTAGGGCTGATTGAATTATGCTTAGTGACAAGCTCGGAGTGTGATCTTGCCATTCCAACATACGATCAGAACAACACTAGTATCAAGGAACTCACGCCCCAAGATCATGGGCATAACTTCATCCTCCTTCATGTCAAGCACCACGAAATCTGCAAGAAAAATTAGATGACCCACACGAATGAGAACATCCTCTAATATACCTTTTGGGTGCGACACAGATCGGTCCGCCATCTGCAATGTGATCATTGTGGGCATCATCTCTCCAATGTTGAGATGCTGGAAGATCGAGTACGGCATCAGGTTGATACTGGCTCCAGTGTCACATAGTACTCTCTCAAAGGTGTATCCCCCGATCTCTACTGGAATAGAGAAGCATCCTGGACCGCTTCTCTTGATGGGCATTTTCTTTCAGAGTAGCATGCTTTACTGCTCGTGAATCTTCACTGTCTCGTTCTCCATAAATTGTTTCTTGCCACTCATCAATTTCTGAAGGTATTTCATGTACCGCGGAATCTCTTTCAGTGCTTCAATAAGTGGTATGTTGATGCTGACTATCTTCAAATTCTCCACAAACCTGGCAAACTTCGAGTCTTCTTTATGCTTGGGAAATCTCTGAGGGAAGGGCATCAGAGGAATAGGATCATCTTTTGTGGCCTAAGATTTGGCTGGAACAGCTCTCGGCATCAACCGTTGGGCAGGCATGTCGATCGACGTCCCTGCTGGAAGTCGCATCGACCGATGCAGCCTCCATCGCTCAACTTCTCCACATCGCTCGATTTGTCTTCCCATCGAGCCTCTATATCAACCAATGCAGGCTGTGCGTCGGTCGAAACAAAGGCATCCCACACGAGATTCTCTTCTTCTTCTCCCCCAAACTTGTCCAAAATCATCCCGAGACCTTTGTAGCTCGTGCCAGACCTCAGAGTAACTGTCTTGCACTCCCTCTAATTCTTCAGATTCACCTCAGTAGTCCCCGGAAGTTGCCCTTGCTTGTGCTGGACTCCAATGGTGCTGGCAATCTGACTGACTTGAGTTTCAATCATCTGAACATGTTTGCCAACACGATCAATATTTGTGTGCACTCCAGCCACTTCTTGCTCAATCTTCCCCACTCGAATATCCGAAGCCTTTATGAACTTAGCCAAGACATCATCCAAGCTCTCCTTCTTCTTCTCTGTAACTTCTCCATTCTCCACACGGAAACCAGGTGGGGGAAACTCTCCTCCTTCTGGATTAGCATAAGAAAAATTGGCATGCTACTTTGGATGGTAATACTGATAGACTCCATCTCGTTGCTGATTCTAATATTGATTCTGAAATTGATTCTAATAACCTCCTCGATTCATGAAATTCACATCGGTAACGGGTTCAACCTTCGTAGCAGAAACAACAGAAACATTTCCAGTAAGTTTCTCCATCTCCCCCTTGAGCTTCTTAATCTCCGTTTTGAGGGTGTCATCAGGTTCTTTCTTCTCAATCACCATGACTTGAGGCCACCTCGGGTTTGACCACTTAAGAGTGTGCATGGCCATCTTCTTAAAAAGTTTCAGGTCTTTCTCGGGAGACTTGGTCATCAAAGAACCTCCAGCTGCATTATCCACTGACTCTTGAGTCTTCTCGTTTATCCCCCGGTAGAAGATGTGTGCCTGCTCTTCAGTATCGGCTCCATGTCCAGGGCAGCTCCTCAACAAATCATTGAATCTGCTCCAGGTCGAGAACAAGGACTCATCAATCTTTTGATGGAACTGCAGAATTTCCATCTTCTTTTGGATGATCACAAACGGCGAGAAGTAGGCAGAGAGAAACTCTGCTTGGAGATCAGCCCAAGTCCTGATGCTACTGCAGTCCAGAGCCGTAAACTACGTCCGAGCCTGATCCCGAAGTGAGAAGAGAAACAAGCATAGACGGATCACGTTCTGAGTAACTCCATATTGCTTGACAGTCTAACACACCTCCACAAACATCCAGAGGTACGTGTATGGATCCTCCACAGCTCGGCCACAAAATTGGTTCTGCTGAACCATCTGAATGAGACTAATTTTGAGTTCAAAAGTATTGGCATTGATACCAATAACAAATCCCTCATTACCGGGCTGCAGTATGTACCTCCTCGTCATGGCATTGGGATCCTCATCCCTCTCTTTCTTGCTAAATTTGTCTCCTTGCAGCCTCTGCTCTCTCAGCCTCTCTTTCCATCATCAGTTGCTTCACCAAATCCCGCATCCGATTCATCTCTTGGACCAGCAGTAGGACACTCTCTGTTGAAATTGGGATGTCTGGTTCCTCCTGAGGTGGCATCTCATGATCATCTTCCTGATTCTGGTTGTACGGTGGATCCATCTCAGTGATTTTGTTGTTTTTCTTCTTGTTTTGCCTCCTATTGATTGCTGCTTCAATTTCTGGATCAAAGTCTTCGAGTGGTTTCCCTTGGGCCCCCGTGTTCATGCAAAACCTGAGAAAATAGACAAAAAAAAATCAGACCTGCATCGATCGATGCAAAAAAATTTATGCATCGACTGACACAGCACGTGCGTTGGTCGAAACAGATGTCAGAAAGCAACACCACGTACGCACACGAACAAAATTTAAATAAAATAAAAGATAAAAACTCAATACAATTAATCATTAAATAAATTAGTAACAAGATAAAATCTAACAATTCCCCAACAAAGGCTCCAATTTGATCACTGCAAAATTTGCAGATTAATTGCAAATACAGTGGCAAATAAATTTATAAGATACCCAAAGGTAGTCGAACCCAGAGGAATTGTGCAACGAAAATATCTCATGTACTAACTATAGTTTTCAGATTTATTGTTTGAGTAAACAGAAATTGGGGTTTTAGTTTTGAAAAATAAAGATGACAATGCATAATTGAATTTATTATAGTCAATAGAGCCATAAATCAGAAATCTGGCTCTGATACCAATTGTAGGGATATTCAGTGAACCGAATCACAAAAACCCAAGTGAACCGGATCGATTTATGGATATTGCATATAATCAAAATTCACAAAACCTAGCATGCTCCTATGAATTTAATTCGTGGATAAAGAGATTACCGTAAATCCATAGATTCTGATCCGATCTTTTGCGTTTGAATATCTAACTTTCAATTCAACCACGCGATTCGATTAAATCTACGGAAATAGAAATTTGAAATCTAACTTCTAGATTAATCGAAAAACAAAGAAAAAAAAGAGGAAGAAAAATCTTCTTCTCCAGATCAGATCTTCAGGGTTGTATCCCAATGCTCTTCAGATCTGCTACTGGTGAGGATTCCGCAGATCTGTATCAGTAGGCCAGAGTCGAAAAATCCTTCTCCTTCCTCTACTGCATGCGCCACCCTCTCTCTCTCTGATCTAGGGTTTTGACTGATTTTGAATAATCACAAATTGGCTTGGGTTTCAGAGAGTGAGAGGTCTATTTATAGACCCAGGTTTTTATCCCTAATGGGCTACTGGGCTCAATTCAGCATATATTACTTGGGCCAGTCCTGGGACCTAATGCAAATAATAAAGTGTGTCTATAAATTAATTAATTCCCATGTCCACAACCCATGACACAATTAATTAATTAATAGTTATTCTTTTTCACCACAGAATTAATACTGACCTACCCCTTTATTACCACGTTATGAGAACGGGCTGCATTAATTGAGAATCCCCATATTTAAGGTTACCGAACATTCATTAATTAATCGGAGCTTCTGACAAGCTCTATCTACACTTAATTAATATCTTATTATTCCTGAGTAATACCACTGAATCCTTATAACTTGTGTCTGAACTTAATCAGCCTATAGGACTTTGGCACGATGAATGTCATTGAGCTCGTCAGGGAATGTCCCCATCCTATTACTTGGATATGATTACCTAAACTCAGTCTCAGGTAGTACTACACGGACTTCTGTTATCCAAGATGCGGATATACGAGCACGTTACTTAGGCTCTCCACCATGGCAAATCAAAGCGACAGTCAATCCGTGCAAACCGTTGAACCTTCGTTAGGGTTTGGACTCAATGAATAACGAGATCTTGTATTCGCAGATGTCAAACAGTCGAATAAATCTCACTACAGTCCATCATTACGCCACCCTTGCCTACAAACATGTCAAGTAACCAAGACAGACTACTTATTCCGACAATGTCGCAGCCATCCAAACAAACGTATCATCATACGCTCTCTCGGCTGTGATCAGGTTTACGTCTCACTAGGTCAAGTGATCATACTGTTTTCCGTTATCTACTACACGACATATGATCGTCCCTATCGGTGAGACAAGAGGATACCATTGTTACATACATGTAAGATTGTTAGAGAGATAGGAGAAATAAATCGTTGTACACTCGTTATAATAAATGCTTTCAGTATACAAAACCAATCAATCTCCCACTTATACTCAAAGCAAAACTAAGCTATTACAGAGTATACAGTGCGTCTATCTAGCCTGCTATCTTGTTAACCACTGTCAGTGGTCGGCATCCATCTCAGACCCAGCTCACGAATATGTCTTTCGTAAACTTTCTGCGGCAAGCTCTTTGTAAATGGATCAGCAAGTTTTTCCTTAGTGTCAATCTTCTTGATCAGCACATCGCCCCGCGATACGATTTCTCGTATGATATGGTACTTCCTCTCTATGTGTTTGCTTGCCCTATGATACCGCGGTTCCTTTGAGTTTGCCACTTATCACAATAAATTGTGAAGCTCTTTGGCAAACTCGGAATCACGCCCAACTCCGAAAGGTAGTTCCTGAGCCATACGCCCTCTTTTGAGGCTTCGGAGGCGGCGACATATTCCGCCTCCATGGTGGAGTCAGCAATGCATTTTTGCTTTGAGCTCCTCCAAGATACAACTCCACCTCCCAGGGTAAACACATATCCCGAGGTCAATTTCTTCTCATCCTGATCCCCTTGGAAATCCGAGTTTGTATAACCCACAGGGCACAAATCCTCACTTTGATAAACTAGGCAGTAATTCCTAGTTCTCTTCAAGTACTTGAGGATGTGCTTTACCGCTGTCCAATGCGCTTGTCCAGGGTTAGACTGATATCTTGCCACCATGCCAATGGCATAACAAATATCTGGTCTGGTACACAACATCGCGTACATGAGGCTACCTGTTGTGTACTATAGTGTTACTACAGGACTAATGTGCAAGTATACACAGATCACAAGTAATATAGTCAAGTGAGACCAGATATCGTACCCAAGGGAGTGGGTTTCTAAATCGTGCACTATGAATTATTTGCATTTGAGGGGAATATCTTTGTCTTAATTCTAATCAAAACATATATATGTATAAACTACAATTCCAACTAAAGTTAAGATCAATAATATTTCTTCGTTCCACAAAATGAGCATAAATGTTATAGATAGATTCACAAATACTAGAAAGCACACTCGGGTTATGGAATATAATTCATCACTGCTATCCTATATGCTAGAGTTTATGTCCCGCATTCCCCTGAACCTTATAACTTTTTCTAAACCTGCCTAGCAAACTGTTGTTCTACTAGATCTACACCGTCTCACCTGGATTCATATGTCTATGCATCTCTCAGTGATTGGATGATGAAGTTATCAAACTAAGCTCAGTTAAGTTCTGCCATTTCATATGTCTATGAAATTAACTCAATTATCTAAGATCCCCTCGGCCTATTTCACCTTTCAGTCTCCATAAGTGATGGGTTTCTATCCACTGTCGTGCTCAAGAAACGATTGAAAATAGGATCAAAGATAAGTTCAGTCATGCGAAACTTGATTCTAACATATATTCAAGCAAATGATGTTTTGTTCCACAACCCAAGTGTTAAATAGTGTTAGCTCATACTTGCAAATAAAAGAAATAAAAGAACGAGACCATTCATCATCAAAATACAACTTGAAAATCTAAAACAAACTATAGATGATGATCCCTTCTACTCCGGTAACTTCCTCTCCAAGCTGATTCTTCGATCGCCGGTCACTTTTTCTGTGCGTGCGTATCTCCCATGAGTGTTATTTGTCCTCTCAACTGATTCTCCCTTTTTGTTGATATTTTCTCATTTTCTTTCCCACAGCCGTTGATCTCCTCTCTCTCCCCTGGATGCTTCCACGTGTTAAGGTGTCACTGTTTCGTCCAGACAATGGATCAGCTTCCTTTTGTGCCACCTGTCCTCCCAGCAGACAAGATCAAAAATGACCTTTATCCTTGTCCCCAAATGGTCCCGGAGAGAGAAAGTCTTCAGCCTTCTGTTCAAGCATCTCCTATGCTCAAGCATGTCTTTCATCAGCATGCAGCAGGTAGGCTCTAGCATTCCGAACCTGGTCAAAACTTCACCTAAAGCTTGCATAAACTTATTAATACTTGCATAATTTAAAATACCATGACCTATTTACAAATAAGCATAAACAAGCAAAAAGGACTTTGATAACTAAGCATCTTATTCAAAACAACATCTAAAGTTCATAAAAAGAGACCAAAAGATAACTCTTTATTAGAGTTATCACTACCCACCGCCGAAGCGTATGGTACAAGACTCTTCTCATATTTCTCCCGCTGTGTCTCAGGACACTGCCCTCTAGAAAGACGAAAGCCATGTCTGAAAGGTAGCAAACCTTTCTTGGCGAGTAGCATGCTGAACCGGGCTATCACTGTATCCCCATAGGATGCCTGGGATAAGGTCAACATCCTTCTCTTACGATCTCGTAAGACCTAAATCCCAAGGATGTAGTACGCTTCTCCCAAATCCTTCGTTTGGAACTGTTCGGATAACCAACCCTTAATTTCCAACATCACTCCCTTGTTGTTTCCAAATAGGAGTATGTAATCAACGTAAAGTGCAAGGAGAACCACGCTCCCACTGACACAAAGTCGGTAAATTCAACTTTCATTTTCCAACTGTGAAAATCCATAGATTTTAATCACATCGTTGAAACGTAAGTTCCACGACCTCAAAGCTTGCTTAAGTCCGTACAAGGACTTCTTAAGCTTCCAGAAAAGATGTTCTTCGCCTTTGCACACATAACCCTCAAGTTGCTGCATATAGATGTCCCTGCCTTCTTCAAGGTAACCGTTTAGAAAAGCGATTTTGACATCCATCTACCAAATCTCGAGGTCCATATGCGCAGCTATGGCAAGGAGTATCCGGATGGATTTGAGCTTGGCTACGAGTGAAAAGGTTTCGTCAAAGTCAATGCCCTCTTTCTGACTATAACCCTTTGCCACCAGCCTGGCTTTAAAAACTGTAACTTTACCATTCGCCCCTTTCTTTCTCTTGTATACCCTTTTGCACCCTATGGCCCTAAAGCCACCCGGCAAATCAGTTTTCTGGTATAAATCCATAGCAGTTATAGATTCAATTTTAGAATCCATGGCGACACGCCATTTTACAACATCCTTGTCCTGCACAGCCTCTTCGTAAGTCAGTGGGTCAGAGTCCTCATGTCCGTCTTCCGGGCTCAAGTTCGAAGACTCACCCACAAACATGTACCTTTCCGGTTGGAAAATAACTCTCCCACTATGAAGAGGCATCGGTGCCATGTCAATAGTAGGTGCAGTAACTTGTGGTTCTGCACCTTGCACTGAAGAACGTGTCTGTGGTGTTGAACCTCTAACAGGTGCACCCACGTTTACACGTTCCCCTTCCCTCGGAATCGCATTCTCATTTTCAATTTCTTGAAAAACGATATCACTCCTTGACTTGTTATTACTCACATACTCGTCCTCCAAGAATCTAGCGTTGGTGGTAACAATAACTTTCTGACTCTCAGGACAGTAAAAGTAACCACCTTTCGTATGCCTGGGATACCCTATAAACAACATTACATTTGACCTGGTTTCTAACTTATCAGGTTCCTTCAACAGTACGTGTGCCGGACAACCCCATTCTCTGAACTTGCACAAACTCGGTTTGCGACCAAGGAAGAGCTTAGATGGCGTCTTAGAAACTGATTTAGAAGGCACCACATTTAACACGTAAGCAGTTGTTTCCAATGCGTTTCCCCAAAAATAAATTGGTAAGTTTGCATAACTCATCATTGATCTTACCATCTCTAGAAGAGTCCTATTTCTTCTTTCAGCTACACCGTTTTGTTGGGGAGTACCCGGTGCAGTCCATTGGGATGTAATCCCGTTATCTAACAAATACTACAGGAACTCGTTACCGAGGTATTCACCACTGCGGTCAGATCGCAGTGACTTGATAGTTTTCCCGACATTCTTTTCTACCTCAGCCTTGAATTCTTTGAATTTCTCAAAGCATTCTGACTTGTAGCAAAGCAGGTAAACATATCCGTACCTTGAGTAATCGTCAATGAAAGTGACAAAGTACTCGTACCCTCCACGAGCCTGCGTGGACATCGGTCCACATAAGTCAGAATGGATCAATTCCAACACTTCCTGTGCTCGAGACTGACTAGCCTTAAAAGGCCTAGTTGACATCTTGCCCTCGATGCAGGATTTGCAACTTGATAAGGTATAGCCCGAACTAAGTCCAATGTACCGTCATCTGCAAGTCGCTGAATCTGCTTCAAGCTGATGTGACCGAGTCTCAAGTGCCAGAGATATGTAAGCTCCTCATCAGAAGAAGTAAATTTTCTCTTTCTAGGATTATCAATTACGAATGAATTACATGCAAAACTTCCGCATGATTACATTTAATAACATAGAGAGAATTATTTAGAATCCCACGACAGATAACACTGTTATTACAAATGGTAGAAACACTACTATAATAAATAAATAAAATATCCATCAACATAAAGTTAGGAAATTGAAATAAGATTCCGCTGAAAATTTGGCACATATAAAACATCTCTCAAAGTTAAAATAGAATCATCAAAGTACAAGGTGAGATCTCCAATGGCAGCTGCACTCACTTGTGCTGCGTTCCCCATTGAGATAGTAACCTCGTCATTCTTCAGCACCCTCCTCAGTGTGAACCCCTGCAAAATGTAAAAAGCATGATCAGTAGCTCCAGTATCCACTACCCACGAATGAGTAGAAACCGATGCTAAACATGTTTCTGTTACAAATGCAAATGATGTACCTTGTCCTTTAGCATTCGGACAATCCAACTTTCCGCATCCAGCACACCTGTTCTTCTTTGGAGTGACCTTGACTCTCTTCACCTTCTTTGACTTGCTTTCACTGCCTACTTTCCTGAGTTTGCTTTCAGCACCATCATCTCCAACCTTAGAGGTTGTCGAACCAGTACTAGAAGCAGTCGGAACAGGCATCCGTGCTCGCATGGAAGATTGCTCCACCACAAGGTCCTCAAGTAGCTCATGCAGAGCATACTCTCCCCTTGCAGCAGCAACTACCTTAAAGTCATAAAAGGAGTCCGGATGAGAATTCAGGATGATATCAATCTCGCCTTGCGCACTGATATTACCACCTCGCATAGTGAACTGTCTCATGAGATCAATCATAGACATCATGTGTGCTGTCACCGAACTATCTTCAACCATCTTCTTGCACACAAGATCGTGAACAAGTCCATAGTTAATAGTCCGCTCCACATTGCCATAAGCTGTCGAGAGTTCTTTCCAGATCTCTCCAGCCCTCTCTAGATACTCATACTTGTGCCTTAATTTTCTAGATAGGGAACCCGTAATGAGCCAAAAGGCGAACTCATCAGCGTCCTCCCATCTTTCATAAAATTCAAACTCAAGTTCACAGACCTTATCATGAGTACGCAACAATGGATCCATGAAAAGAACGTATGCTTGATTTTTCAGATAAAGGATGTGTTTGATGCAAAAACTCCATTCAGGGAAGTTCGGACCAGTTAAAGGATTGAGAGCAAGAATATGATCAATAGTAGACATAGACATATCTGAAACAATAAAGAATCTTAAATAAGAACATACATGTAGAACTTCTAAAACAAATGCATTGAAAACCTTTTAATAAATCAAATACAAATGTTTTCCACTAATTGCCCAAGAGTTCCCACCGCAAGCTACACATGTAGACGTTTATGATGTCACCCTCAACCAGAAATGCGGGTTTTAAGCCCCAATTCATTTAAATTCACTACCATGTCAGGAACCTTTTGATAGTAGAAATTAATAATTAGTGAAAACCTTGATGGCTTTTGTATACTGAAAGCATTTATTGTAATGAGCATACAATGGTTTATTTCTCCTATCTTTCAAACAATCTTACATGTATGTAACAATGGTATCCTCCTGTCTCACCGATAGAGATGGTCATACGGTGTGTAGTAGATCGCGGAAGATAATATGATCACTTGACCTAGTGAGACATAAACCTGATCACAGCCGCGATAGCGTATGAGGATACGTCTGTCCGGATGGCTGCGGCATTGTCGGAATAAGTAGTCTGTCCTGGTTACTTCACATGCTGGTACGCAAGGGTGGCTTATTGATGGACCGCAGTGAGATGCCATTGTCGGAATAAGTAGTATGTCTTGGTTACTTGACATGCTGGTACGCAAGGGTGGCGTATTGATGGACCGCAGTGAGATGTAAACAACTGTCTGACATCAGCGAATACAAGATCTCGTTATTGATTGAGTCTAAACCCTAACGAAGGTTCAGGGGTTTGCAAAGGTTGACTGTTGCTTTGACTTGCCATGATGAAGAGCCTGAGTAACGTGCTCGTATATCCGCATTTTGGGTAATAGCAGTTCGTGAAGTACCGCCTGAGACTGGATTTAGGTAACCATATCTGAGTAATAGGATGGGTACATTCCCTGAGGAGCTGAATGACATTCATCGTGCCAAAGTCCTGCAGGCTGATTAAGTTCAAGCACGAGTGATAAGGATTGAGTGGTACTACTCATGAATAATAAGATATTAATTGATTGTAGATAGAGCTTGTAAGAAGATCCAATTAATTAATAAATGTTCGTTAAACTTAAATATGGGGATTCTCAATTAATGCAGCCCGTTCTCATAACGTGGTAATAAAGGGGTAGGTCAGTATTAATTCTGTGGTGAAAAAGAATTAATATTTATTAATTAATTGTGTCCTGGATTGTGGAGATGGGAATTAATTAATTTATAGGCCAACTTTATTATTTGCAATAGGTCCCAGGTCTGACCCAATTAAATATGTTGAATTGAGCCCAATAGCCCATTAGGGTTAAAATCCTAGGTCTATAAATAGACTGCAGTCTCTCTCAAAACCCTAGCCACTTCATAACATTCAAATCAGTTGAAACCCTAGGTAGAGAGAGAGAGTGGTCGACGGCTTTGTGCAGAGGGAGAAGAATTTCGATTCTAGCCTTGCACAACTACAGATCTGTGGAGTCCTCACTAGTAGCAGATCTAAACAGCATTGGGATACAACCCTGAAGATCTGATCTGGGGAACAAGATTTTCTTTCTTTGTCTTTTTGTGATTTTCGATTTTATCTAGAAATTATATTTCTAATATCTGTTTCCACAAATTTAATCGAATCGCGTGGTTGAATTAAAGTTGGATATTCAAACGAAAAAGATTGGATCGGACTCTACGGAATTATGGTAATCTCTCAATCCACGAATCGAATTAAATTCATAGGAGCATGCTAGGTTTGTGAGAATTTTGATTATATGCAATATCCATAAATCGATCCGGTTCATTTGGATTTTGAGATTCGGTTCACGAGAAAATCCATACGATTGGTATCAAAGCGAGGTTTCTGATTTATGGCTCTATTGTATATAATAAAATTCAATTATGCATGTATGGATTATATTTTATGTAGTGGATAGTTTTTGTTCCTCGTGGCAACCCGTTTGATTCAGCCCGCGGTGGTTTATCCGTGTAGGGTTGAATCAATTTTTTAAAATCATGAGAAAATCCGTGATTAGTGTAGATTTGATAAAATTGTAATAGAATAGTTTTTTTGTAATTTTATTTTTCAAATCTGTAATTTGGACGGGTCGAGGACGAAGAACGAAGAAAGAGCCGACGGAGGGCGGCGCATGGCAGTGGCGCAGGGCCGCGCGCGTGCGGCTGCAAGCGACGGCGGTGCAGGGTAGCGGTGCCGGGGGCGCAGCGCAGTGCGCGCGCGACGGCGGCGCTGCTGGCGGCAGTGGTGGTGCTGTCGTCGGCGGCTGCTGTCCCATTGCGGCGGTTCTAGTTTTGGTGGTTGGTACAATCCTGTGTAAACACTAGGTTTGCATTAGGGTTCGGGACCAATCATCAAATCACAAAACCCTAAATCCCAAAAGATGAGCTTGAAGATTTGGAGGCCCTAAAAGATTTGAAGAAGATTTGAATTTATCCAATTAAATTCAAATTGAAATCGTAATAGATAGGATTTAATTTTAGTGTTTTGTGGGGCCACGAGGAATTTTTGTTTGCCTTAATTGTCCTCGTATGATATGTGATTTATTATGTGCGCTATTAAGCATGTGTAGATAATAGGAAAAACATGATTTATTGCTTTTATTATTTACAGTTTTTTCAAGCATGCTTTTGTGATTAATTTCTTGTTGGATTATATTTTGGGAATTTTTCGGATTGTTTAATTACATGCAAAAATTTAGAAAATATAATAACAAAGAAATTATATGTGCGCATATAAGAAACCTTTTAAAAGAAAAATACTAAGCATATTTTTTAATTAAAATCAATAGACCTCCACAAAGCGATCCTAGGCTGTAAGTGTATCTCTCGTTGTAGTAAACGTCTATGAGTGTAGCTTGCTAGTTCCTAGAGGTGCAAGGGTACGGTTGTTGGGATTTCTAGACAAACAATTTAAATCATGTGAATAGTGGGAGGGTTTTGCGTAAACGTCTATGAGTGTAGCTTGCTAGATCTCTTTAATAAGTATTCTAAGATTGATTTAAATTATAGATAACAAAAGCTTTAAGGGCTGTGCAGTATGGTTACGTGCCATGCTAAACTGTTCCTTTTGGCCAGAGTTAAATTTGTGTTAATGGCTTAGAAGCATCTTAGAATATAATGCAAGAATTGTATCCATGTTCTTGAGAGATGGCTTGGTCTAAGGTTTTCACTAATTATTAATTTCTAGTGTCAAAGGGTTATGACATGGTAGTGAAATTAAATGAATTGGGGCTTAAAACCCGCAGTTCTGGTTGAGGGTGACATTGTAAACGTCTACGAGTGTAGCTTGCGGTGGGAACTCTTGGGCAATTAGTGGAAAAAATTTGTATTTGATTTATTAAAAGGTTTTCAATGCATTTGTTTTCGAAGTTCTACATGTATGTTCTTATTTAAGATTCTTTATTGTTTCAGATATGTCTATGTCTACTGTCGATCATTTACTTGCTCTCAATCCTCTAACTGGTCCAAACTTCCTTGAATGGAGTTTTTGCATCAAACACATCTTGTATCTGAAAAATCAAGCACATGTTCTTTTTATGGATCCACTGTTGCGTTCTTAAAAAGAGGTACGCGAACTTGAGCTTAAATTCTATGAAAGATGGGAGGACGCTGACGAGTTCGTCTTTTTGCTCATCACGGGTTCCCTGTCTAGAGAATTAAGGCACAAGTATGAGTATCTCGAAAGGGCTGGAGAGATCTGGAAGTAATTCTCGACAGCCTATGGCAATGTGGAGTGGACTATTAACTATAAACTTGTGCATGATCTTGTGTGCAAGAAGATGGTTGAGGATAGTTCGGTGGCAGCGCACATGATGTCTATGATTGATCTCATGAGACAGTTCACTGTGCGGGGTGGTAATATCAGTGCGCAAGGCGAGATTGATATCATTCTAAACTCCCTTCCGGATTCCTTTTATGACTTTAAGGTGGATGCTGCTGCAAGGGGAGAGTATGCTCTGCATGAGCTACTTGATGACCTTGTGGTGGAGCAATCTTCCATGTGAGCACGGATGCCTATTCAGACTGCTTCTAGTACTCGTTCGACAACCTCTAAGGTTGGAGATGATGGTGCTGAAAGCAAGCTCAGGAAAGCAGACAGTGAAAGCAAGTCAAAGAAGGTGATGAGAGTAAAGGTCAATCCAAAGAAGAACAGGTGTGCTGGATGCGGAAAGGTGGATTGTTCGAATGCTAAAGGACAAGTTACGTCATTTGCATTTGTAATGGAAACATGTTTAGCATCGGTTTCTACTCATTCGTGGGTAGTGGATACTGGAGCTACTGATCATGTTTCTTACATTTTGCAGGGGTTCACACTGATGAAGGTGCTGATGAATGACGAGGTTACCATCTCGATGAGGAACGCAGCACAAGTGAGTGCAGTTGACATTGGAGATCTCACCTTGTACTTTGATGATTTTTTTTTAACTTTGAGAGATGTTTTGTACGTGCCGGATTTTCGGCGGAACCTCATTTCAGTTTCCAAACTTTATTTTGATGGATATTTAGTTATTTTTTATAGTGGTGTTTCTATCATTGGTAATAACGGTGTTATCTGTGGTGGGATGCTGAATAATTCTCTATATGTTATTAACTATAATCATAAGTCTTCCGCAAGTATTTCATGTAATTCATCCGTAATTGATAATCCTAGAAAGAGAAATCTTACTTCTTCTGATGAGGATCTTACATATCTCTGGCACTTGAGACTTGGACACATCAACTTGAAGTGGATTCAGTGATTTGCAGATGACGGTACATTGGACTTAGTTCGGGCTGTACCCTATCAAGTCTGTGAATCCTGCATCGAGGGCAAGATGTCAACTAAGCCTTTTAAGGCTAGTCAGTCTCGAGCAGAGGAAGTGTTGGAATTGATCCATTCTGACTTATGTGGACCGATGTCCACGCAGGCTCATGGAGGGTACGATTACTTCGTCACTTTCATTGACGATTACTCAAGGTACGGATACGTTTACCTGCTTCGCTACAAGTCTGAATGCTTTGAGAAATTCAAAGAGTTCAAGGCTAAAGTAGAAAAGAAGGTCGGGAAAACTATCAAGTCACTGCGATCTGACCGCGGTGGCGAATACCTCGGTAACGATTTCCTGCAGTATTTGTCAGATAACAGGATTACATCCCAGTGGACTGCACCGGGTACTCCCCAGCAAAACGGTGTAGCTGAAAGAAGAAATAAGACTCTTATAGAGATGGTAAGATCAATGATGAGTTATGCAAACTTACCAATTTCGTTTTGGGGTTACGCATTGGAAACAACAGCTTACGTATTAAATGTGGTGCCTTCTAAATCAGTTCCTAAGATGCCTTCTGAGCTCTTCCTTAATCGCAAACCGAGTTTGTGCAAGTTTAGAGTATGGGGCTGTCCGGCACACTGATAAGCTCATATTTATACTCACTTATCTATATTTTTCTCCATTGTTTCATTGCAAGTTATTTATGTTTTTACTTATTTCTCTTCATGAGACTAATTTAGAGGGTGTTATGCTTGTGATGGTATGATTTTGCAGGTTTTAGGCCAAATTCATTGGAAACCCGTACTGAAAACAGATAATGTTCAAATAAATAGTCAAAAATGGAGCATGGAAAGAGAATGATCTTTTAATTAGCTTTCCAACGCAACTGGAATTGGGTCAATCGAAGTTCGGGAGCAAAAGTTATGGCCAAAACCGTGAGACTGCGCAGAAGGAGCTCGACACAGGCATCCCAATTCTCCCTGTCGATCGACAGGGAGAACAAACTTGAAGAATCGACATGGAAACAGCCCGGATTTTGACTTGAAGGTTGTGTTGATCGACAGCCTGCCTGTCGATCGACACAGAGGCTCGATTTGGTGATTTTTGCTTGTTTTGGCAGTTTTGGCTATTTTAGCCCAATACCTAGTTAGGTCTTTCTTCCCCCTCTATAAATATGAACTCTTAGGCATGAAAATTGGACTGTTTTTCCTTGGATTTTACATAGAGCTTTGGATTTTTTCAAGACATTGAAGGTTCCTCTTCATTTGTAAGTTCATTAATAACATGTTTGCTTTATTTCTAGTCATGTTTTGTGGCTAGAACCCTAAACAGGTTCTAGGGTTATGATTTCTTTTCTGATGCATGTTTAATTGATATCAACTCTTGAAGCATGGTTTAATTCTCTGATTTAATTTGATAATCTGGATTAAAAGATGGACTGAGAAGTGAATTGAGATCTAGGTTTAAAGTTAACAATTGAAGGATCGAGAGATGAAAATTGTTAATAGGAAGAGAGAATTAATTGTGTTTGTTTTCTGTCTCAAAAGGAAGAAACCTACATAGGAATAATTAGATAATTATGAGATTGATTAATTTGGTGTTCTTGAGACCGAGAGGAAATAGTCACTAATTAATAATCTAGGATTAAAATTGCCCTACCAAGGAATTAAATCCACAAAAATCTATGTTTTCTCCATTGCTGAGTTGATTGATATTTGCATGTTGATGATTAGATAATCAGCCCTAGGATCTGTGTTTTCCTTTAATTGTTTACAAAAACATTTATTTTCTCGCACTGTCATCTTTAAATTTCTAAAACAAAACCCCTTTTTCAAATTCCTCAAACTTCTATGTTCTAACAATCGTGGCTAGTACTTTGGATAGTTCGTTGCACAGTCCCTGTGGGATCGACCACCTTAGGGTGTAAAAATATTATTTGCTCACTGTTTCTGCAGTTATAACACACGTACTGTCGAAGGAACCTGATAAGTTAGAAAGCAGGTCAAAAGTAATGTTGTTTATAGGGTATCCCAGGCAAACAAAAGGTGGTTACTTTTACTATCCTGAGAGTCAGAAAGTGGTTGTTAGCACCAACGCTAGATTCTTGGAGGACGAGTATGTGAGTAATCACAAGTCAAGGAGTGATATCGTTCTTCAAGAAATTGAAAACGAGAATGCAATTCCAAGGGAAGGGGAACGTGTAGACGTGGGTGCACCTGTGAGAGGTATAGCACCACAGATGCGTTTTTCAGTGCAAGGTGAAAAACCACAAGTTACTGCACCTACTACTGACATGGCACCGATGCCTCGTCGTAGTGGGAAAATTATTTTCTAGCCGGAAGGGTACATGTTCGTGGGTGAGTCTTCGGACTTGAGCCCAGAAGACGAACATGAGGACTCTGACCCACTGACTTATGAAGAGGCAGTGCAGGACAAGGATGTTGAAAAATGGCGTGTCGCCATGGATTCTGAAATTGAATATATAATTGCTATGGATGTATACCAGAAAAGTGATTTGTCGGATGGCTTTAGGGCCATAGGGTGCAAATGGGTATACAAGAGAAAGAAAGGGGCGGATGGAAAAGTCACGGCTTTTAAAGCCAGGATGGTGGCAAAGGGTTATAGTCAAAAAGAGGGCATTGACTAAGACGAAACCTTTTCACACGTAGCCATGCTCAAGTCCATCCGGATAATCCTTGCCATAGCTGCACATATGGACCTCGAGATTTGGCAGATGGATGTCAAAACCGCTTTTCTAAACGGTTACCTTGAAGAAGGTAGAGACATCTATATGCAACAACCCGAGGGTTACTTACGCAAGGGCGAAGAACATCTTTTCTGGAAGCTTAGGAAGTCGTTGTATGGACTTAAGCAAGCCTCGGGGTCATGGAACTTATGTTTCAACAATGTGATTAAATCCTACGAATTTGCACAGTTGGAAAACAAAAGTTGCATTTACCGTATTTGTGTCAGTGGGAGTGTGTTTTCCTTGCACTATACGTTGATGACATACTCCTATTTGGAAACAACGAGGGAGTAATGTTGGAAATCAAGTGTTGGTTATCCGAACATTTCCAAATGAAGGATTTGGGAGAAGCTGGCTACATCTTGGAATTAAGGTCTTACGAGATCGTAAGAGAAGAATGTTGAGCTTATCCTAGACATCCTATGTAGCTACTGTGATAGCCCGGTTCAGCATGCAACTCGCCAAGAAAGGTTTTCCACCTTTTAGACATGGCATTCATCTTTGTAGTGGGCAGTGTCCTGAGACACAGTGGGAGAAAGATGAGATGAGTCTTGTACCATACGCTTCAGAGGTGGGTAGCCTCATGTATGCGATGTTGTGTACCAGGCCAGATATTTGTTATGCCGTTGGCATGGTAGCTCGATATCAGTCTTACCCTGGTATGGCGCATTAGACTGCGGTAAAGCACATCCTCAAGTATTTGAAGAGAACTAGGAATTACTGCCTAGTTTATCAAAGTGAGGATTTATGCCCTGTGGGTTATACAGACTCGGATTTCCAAGGGGACCAGAATGAGAAGAAATCGACTTCAGGATATGTGTTTACCCTGGGAGGTGGAGCTGTATCTTGGAGGAGCTCAAAGCAGAAATGCATTGCTGACTCCACCATGGAGGTGGAATATGTCTCCGCCTTCGAAGCCTCGAAAGAGGGGGTATGGCTCAGGAACTACCTTTTAGAGTTGGGTGTGATTCCGAATTTGCCGAGGAGCATCAAAATTTATTGTGAGAACTCTGGTGCAGTGGTGAACTCAAAGGAACCACGGTCTCACAGGGCGAGCAAATACATAGAGAGAAAGTACCATATCATACGAGAAATCGTATCGAGGGGCGATGTGCTAATCAAGAAGATTGACACTAAGGACAACCTTGCTGATCCATTTACAAAGAGCTTGCCGCAGAAAGTTTACGACAGCCATATTTGTGACCTGGGTCTGAGGTGGATGCCAACCAATGACAGTGGATAAAGAGATAGCAGGATAGATAGACGGACTGTATAGTCTGTAATATTTTAGTTATGCTTTGAGTATAAGTTTGATGGGTTTTGTACACTGAAAGCATTTATTCTAATGAGTATACAACGATTTATTTCTCCTATCTTTCAAACAATCTTACACGTATGTAACAATGGTATCCTCTTCTCTCACCAATAGGGACGATCATACGGCGTGTAGTAGATCGCGGAAGACAGTATGATCACTTGACCTAGTGAGACATAAACCTGATCACAACCGAGATAGCGTATGAGGATACGTCTGTCCGGATAGCTGCGGCATTGTCGGAATAAGTAGTCTGTCTTGGTTACTTGACATGCTGGTACGCAAGGGTGGCGTATTGATGGACCGCAGTGAGATGTATTCGACTGTCTGACATCAGCGAATACAAGATCTCGTTATTGATTGAGTCCAAACCCTAACAAAGGTTCAGGGGTTTGCATGGGTTGACTGTTGCTTTGACTTACCATGGTGGAGAGCCTGAGTAACGTGCTCGTATATCCGCATCTTGGGTAACAGCAGTTCGTGTAGTACCGCCTGAGACTAGGTTTAGGTAACCATATCCGAGTAATAGGATGGGGACATTCCTTGAGGAGTTCAATGACATTCATCGTGCCAAAGTCCTGCAGGCTGATTAAGTTCAAGCACGAGTGATAAGGATTGAGTGGTACTACTCAGGAATAATAAGATATTAATTAATTGTAGATAGAGCTTGTCAGTAGCTCCGATTAATTAATGAATGTTTGGTAACCTTAAATGTGGGGATTCTCAATTAATGCAGCTCGTTCTCATAACGTGGTAATAAAGGGGTAGGTCAGTATTAATTCTGTGGTGAAAAAGAATTAATATTAATTAATTAATTGTGTCATGGGTTGTGAACGTGAGAATTAATTAATTTATAGGCCCACTTTATTATTTGCATTAAGTCCCAGGACTGGCCCAATTAAATATGCTGAATTAAGCCCAATAACCCATTAGGGTAGAGAGAGAGTGGGCAACGACTTTGTGCAGAGGGAGGAGTGTTTCGATTCTGGCCTTGCACAACTACAGATCTGTGGAGTCCTCACCAGTAGCAGATCTGAACAGCATTGGGATACAACCCTGAAGATATGATCTGGAGAACAAGATTTTCTTTCTTTCTCTTTCTGTGATTTTCGATTTTATCTAGAAATTAGATTTCTAATTTCTGTTTCCGCAGATTTAATCGAATCGCGTGGTTGAATTAAAGTTGGATATTCAAATGCAAAAGATCGGATCTGACTCTACTGAATTACGATAATCTCTCAATCCACCAATCGAATTAAATTCATAGGTGCATGCTAGGTTTTTGTAAATTTCGATTATATGCAATATCCATAAATCGATCCGATTCATTTGGATTTTGTGATTCGGTTCATGAGAAAATCCCTACAAACCTTAGACCAAGCCATCTCTCAAGAACATGGATGCAATTCTTGCATCATATTCTAAGATGCTTCTAAGCGATTAACCACAAGTTTAACTCTGGCCAAAAGAGACAGTTTAGCATGGCACGTAACTATACCGCACAACCCTTAAAGCTTTTGTTATATATAATTTAAATCAATCCTAGAATACTTATGAAAGGGATCTACACAAGCTACACTCGTAGACGTTTACGCAAAACACTCCCACTATTCACATGATTTAAAATGATTGTCTAGAAATCCCAACAACCGTACCCATGTACCTCCAGGAACTAGCAAGCTACACTCATAGTTGTTTGCTAGAGCGAGAGATACACTTACAGCCTAGGACCGCTTTGTGGAGGTCTATTAATTTTAATTAAAAAATATGCTTAGTATTTTTCTTTTAAAAGGTTTCTTATATGCACACATATAATTTCTTTGTTATTATATTTTCCAAAAGTTTGCATGTAATTAAACAAGTCCAAAAATTCCCAAAATATAATCCAACAAGAAATTAATCACATAAGCATGCCTGGAAAAACCGTAAATAATAAAAGCAATAAATCATGTTTTTCCTATAATCTACACATGTTTAATTGCGCACATAATAAATCACATATCATACGAGGACAATTAAGGCTAAAAAAAATTCCTCGTGGCCCCATAAAACAGGAAAATTAATATCCTATCTATTACAATTTGAATTTGAATTTAATTGAATAAATTCAAATCTTTTCAAATCTTCCATAGCCTCCAAATCTTAAACCATATCTTTTGGGCTTTAGGATTTTGTGATCTGATGATTGGCCGTAACCCTAATGCAAACCCTAGGGTTTACACAGGATTGCTCCAGCCACTGAAAAACAAACCACCATCGCAGGGAGAACAGCTGCCGACGACAGCCACCGCCGCCGCCCGCCGCCAGCAGCCTGCGCGCGCGCAGCGCGTTTCCACACCTGCCACCGCGCGCGGCTACCGTCGTTGCCCAGCCCCAAGCCATGCCTGCGCGCGCTGCTCGCGCCGCTGACCTGCCGCCACCGCCGTCCTCTTGCGGCCGCACACGCGCGTGGCCTTCTGCCGCCACCCAGTCCGTCGGCTCTGTCTTCGTTCTACGTCTCGACCAGTCCAAATTAGAGATTTGAAATAAAAAATTACAGAAACTAATCTATTACAATTGTCTATCAAATCTACACTAATCACGGATTTTCCCGTGATTTTACAAAATAGATTAAACCTTACACGGATCAACCACCGCGGGCTGAATCAAATGGGTTGCCACGAGGAACAAAAACCATCCAAGACAGAAATAAAATTCATACAAGCATAATTGAATTTATTATAGACAATAGAGCCATAAATCAGAAACCTGACTCTGATACCAATTGTAGGGATTTTCAGTGAACCGAATCACGAAATCCTAAGTGAACCAGATCGATTTATGGATATTGCATTTAATCAAAATTCACAAAACCTAGCTTGCTCCTATGAATTTAATTCGTGGACAAAGAGATTACCGTAAATCCGTAGAGTCTGATCCGATCTTTCGCGTTTGAATATCCAACTTTCAATTCAACCACACGATTTGATTAAATCTGCAAAAACAGAAATTAGAAATCTAATTTCTAGATTAATCGAAAAACGAAGAAAAAAAAGAGGAAGAAAAATCTTTTTCTCCAGATCAGATCTTCGGGGATGTATCCCAATGCAGTTCAGATCTGCTACTGGTGAGGATTCCACAGATCTGTATCAGTAGGCCAGAGTCAAAAAATCCTTCTCCTCCCTCTACTGCATGCTCCGCCCTCTCTCTCTCTGATCTATGGTTTTGACTGATTTTGAATAATCACAAAGTGGCTAGGGTTTCAGAGAGTGAGAGGTCTATTTATAGACCCAGGGTTTTATCCCTAATGGGCTACTGCGCTAAATTCAGCATATATTACTTGGGCCAGTCCTGGGACCTAATGCAAATAATAAAGTGGGTCTATAAATTAATTAATTCTCATGTCCACAACCCAGGACAAAATTAATTAATTAATATTAATTCTTTTTCACCACAGAATTAATACTGACCTACCCCTTTATTACCATGTTACACTACAAAAAAAA
>JAPKLW010001002.1:129926-172833 GCA_026898455.1 Plectranthus barbatus | reverse complement strand
CTTGCGAATCTAAAATATGGAATATAACTAATCTAAATAAAATTAGTATTATATTATGGATTTCATATGAGATTAGTAGTATATTGGTGGATAGGTGGTTATGGTCATATTATTCCCTTTTGTTGATGTGAGATTACACTTTTTAATTGATAAATTTGTTTAATTTAGCAGCACAATAGATTGCAGACTTAAATAAAATTTGGGTATGTTAGGAACAAATTGAGTTTGAATATATAAAGTCGAGGATAATGGGTAGACTAACTAATGTTTATAATTGACTATTGACATTTAGAAGTGATGCGTTTTGAACTGCAGAGCTTTAGTTTAGTCTAATACTTTATGTTTCGAAACATTTAAAATCAATTAACTTGCATGGTAATTATATAACTAAAGCGATGGTTTAAAAATTAGAAGCTGAGTGCGTTAACGTTAATGAGGGATTTCAATTTTCTTGGTGTTACCTTATTATTTTTATTTAAATTATGACATAGATTGACCATGATTATTTAATATTTGAACTTACATTGGGCATTATATTAAAATAAGATTAATTTACATTATATTTATTAATTTGATTGCCCGTTAATTATTACTACAATTATTATTATCAATATCAAGATTAAAATTATCATCTCATTATCATCATTATAATTATTATTAATATTATTAGGGTGATTATGACAGTAGCAAAAAAATAATAACAATGTATTTAATTATTGAAGAAATGAATACATAAAGTTAGACATGTGTTTAATTATAATAGTTTCAATTAATATTTTTTGTAATTATTGAAGGTGACGGAAATCAAGAATTATAAGCAAGACATAGTTATCACTAGTCCACTACAGATAAAAGGTGGGCTTTCTTATTACAAATAAAAATGTGTTTTGTTTTTAAATGATTGATTATGCCTAAATATTTTTCTGCATTTCCTATCTGTCCTCTGAACCGGAAAGGCGGTCAGAGAGTATGTAGAAATCTGAGCCGGGGAATACGGCCAGAGCCTTAGACATTTCAAATGTCAAGGTAATAGGAACGATCGGATCTCGATGACTCTACGAGAGCCGAGATTAGTGCACTTGGTGCTAGACCTGGTGAGAGAAAGGTCTTACCAAATAGGCTGGACACCGTGGTCATGGAAGTAGGCCTGCTTCCTGATCACACCCTTTAAACAGATAGTGAATGTATGGGTTGAGTTAAACTGCGCAGCTATGAGGAAATGCTTTGTAGCATATGAGTCCATTTTAAAGTAAAAGCTCATGTGTTGCTGTGTAAGTTGGCATGTCAGTCTTATATATGTACGATTTGGCAATGTGTCCACTGGGTACAATGTACTTAGCCCTGTGTGTTTTCTAAACATGCAGGTTGAGTAGAGCGAAGATGGAGGCAGTTGAGTTGAGCTAAACTTTTGTTTATAAATAATGTAATATAATCCAGATTACATATCTCCATATATGTTCTCTGTTATGATCCTTTTGCGCACTCTGTTACCGGTCTTTATGTACATGTTGTAAATTATGACAGGAGTATTGTGTATGGTTTTGTTTGTATCTGAACGCTATACACTTTTGGTCTGACAACACTCTGTTGATTCGCTAAATATATAGTTTAGTCTGGTATATGTTATTCTTTCTCGTTGATATTATTCTAGTTGATACCAGGCTTTGTTGAAATTTGTCTACGTTTTGTGTTGTTAATACATTTGATAATAAATTTTTATTTCATTAGTCTCGCCTCAGTGGACCGACTCCTCTCGCGGAGGCTGGGGCGTGACATGAATCCTCTCTAAGCTCGAGCTAGATGAGTATTTATAGAGGTAGAGGTATATAAATTAGGATCTAGGGCAAAAAATCTTATTTTACCATAAAAATCTCGATTTTAACTTTTTTTGGGCCCATCTTGGTCGACATGGAGCTTGCATCGATCGACGCAGATCCCTTTGCATCGGTTGACGTGGACATCATATTGGTCGAGACAGAGACGTTTTCCCCCTTTTGATCCTTCTGAGTCTCATGGTTTTGGTCATAACTTTCACTCCCAAACTCGAATTGACCCGATTCCAGTTGTATTGAAAAGATAACTCAAAGATCGTTCTACTGCCATGCTTAATTAGCTCAAAGTACATCTGTGGAAGAAGTCGTGACTGTTTCTTTGAACATACAATGTTGCTTTCATTACGAGTTTCCATTAAATTCGGCCTAAAACCCACAAAACCACACCATGGCAAGCATAATACCCCATAAACTTGACTCATGCTAAAAATATATAAATAAACTCAATAAAACTAAATAAAACACTAAAAAATAATAAGATAAGTGAGTCAAAATCTGAGCTTATCACTTAGACAATCCATCCTAATTAGCGTATGGTTTACCGTGTTATTATATGAAGGGACAAACACAAGGGAATTGGGACAACTCAACCACGTGTAACGTGTGCATCTAAATTCTATAAGCAATAACAGGTGGGGACTATTTTCAGTAAAAGTAAAATGCCTTTTTGAGCCATGAGCTCTCATTTCTAAATGAATATTAAATGCTTGTTTGAACTAAATGTTTTAGTGCATGTTAATTGTTTCTCTGGTTAGAACGTGTTGGATTCTTAGGATTGAATATTGAATGATTGAGATTGAACGCACCAATTAGATATGTAGGTTGGCATTTCCACCCCGAATGGTACATAAGTTATGGACCTTGGCTCGGACATGATTACTATTAAGTCTGGAGCTTGGCTCGAACATGAATATTTATAAGTTATGGAGCTTGGCTCAGACATGGCTTCTTTGATGAAATCCTTGAGCTTTGCTCGGATATTTTGATTTTTTGTAGTCTCAATGAAAAATTTGGAGACCCATTCTAGTGAATCAAGCGATGGTAAGCAGGTGTAAAACACTGTTGAATGAAACTGTGGGTAAGTAATGTAATGAAAATGTTTTGGATAAACACATTAATTTTTCAATAAAACACTCTGTCTTATCTATTTTTGGCATAACATTCCTATTTAAAATGTATGTTTTCGGGCATGTCTCTACGGGGTACATTAGTACTCAGCCCCTCGTATTATTTCTAAAATACGCAGGTTAGCAACAGGAATGCACAAGATGGTGGTGTAAAGACGAGTACTTTTTGAAGAGCTAAAGACAGATCGTGAGAAATGCATCTTTACATGCATATCTCTACCACGCAACACACTACCGCACTGAACCTCTAACATTCATCATTCCCATGTTTTGTAAAGTTTGAAAAGCTCACTCAAAACTCTTTTACTTTTGGGTTATCTTATGAAAACTTTTGAATGCATCTTTTGATAGAAAATGGAGATAATTAAATGTTTTTAAATTCTTGTTCCTGATATTTTGTTTACTCTTCCGCTGTTTTTTAGAAAATATTTTGAAAACTTTTGCACCACGACTGTAGCATGCCCCAAAGTTCGGGAAGGCCAGTTGGGGGTGTTACAGAAATGGTATAAGAGCGTTAGGTTGTTCCCTTCTTTTAAAATTTGATTTCCTAGACTTTTCTTGTTCCAGAAGTCTACTTTGAAGTGATCGCTCACGCTTTACAACCTGGTCCATCCTGCGCAACCTGAGAGGTACGTTTTGAAAAGTTTTGATTTACCTGCTTGCAAGTTGTTTAAAGACTGGGTTCACTACAAATGTTTTGGGATTTAAAGTATTTTTTGTACCGATAGCACAATTTGATTGTGGCTATAAATGGTTTTGAGTAAACGATGTTCTTTTTAATGAAGATTGATTGAAAAGATTTTCAAACATGGTATGATTGCATGTCTAGTATCGGAGTAGGGAATATACTGACATTGCATATTTTGTTGAATGATTTGCCTTGTATGGGAGAAGGGGAAGTACCAGCATTTCATTGTAATTATTGTGGGTTTAGGAGATAGGCTCCAGCCACACTTGTTTTGTGGGTTTAGGAGCTGGGCTCCAGCCACATTCGTATTGTGGGTTTAGGAGCTGGGCTCCAGCCACATTTGTTTGTGGGCTGGGCTCCTGCCACATTCGTGTCATGGGTTTAGGAGCTGGGCACCAACTACATTTGTTTTGTGGGTTTAGGAGCTGGGCTCCAACCACATTCTTATTGAGGGTTTTGGAGCTGGGCTCCAGCCACATTCATAATGTGGGTTTAGGAGCTGGGCTGCGGCCACATTTGTTTTGTAGTTTTAAGAGCTGGGCTCCGGCCACATTTGTTTTGTGGGTTTTGGAGCTGGGCTCCAGCCACATTTGTGTTGTGGTTATGAGAGCTGGGCTCCAGCCACTTGTGATTAAACTGATGAGGATAATTGTTGCTTTAGAGCATGAGTGCTTGATTTTGGCACCGATAATGTGGCCCATGAAATTTTTTGATTTTGGCACCAATGAGGTGGCCTTGTAAGTGATTATGATTTCAAAAGGTGATTTGAAAGATCTTTGCAAGTAGTGTTAATTGATATGTTTATTGCTTTAAAGATGTGTTAGTATGTGTGTTGAGCTAGTAGAATCTGTTTTGAAATATTGTGCTAACCTTGGAGGTTAGATTAGGATGGATCAGGAGAATGACTGACTAAACTTACGGCTTGAAAAAAGTGCTAACGTTGTGAATTGATGATGACTTTTGGTTCGAATAATTTAATCTTTGTTGATTTCATTGAGGGTGACGTGAAATGACACCTGCAGTCGATTGAGCTTTAGAACCTTTGGACTTCTATTTAGTTTTTAAATTTGAATTCCTTGATAAATTCGGAAAGTACAGTAGTTTGTTGACTTGGGAGTTAGAAACTGCAAAGTCAAGAAGTTGTGTGTGTAAGAAGCACGCGGTGAGAGCTAGCACATTTTCCTATGTGCTTCTCTCTAATCTGATACGGTAATGACATCACTCGAGGATGATGTCACAGAGATATCAGATCATTTTCAAGTTGATAATGTCTAAGTCAGTTTAGGCAAACAGATTCAACTATAGTAGCAAAGGCTGGTCACGGTTGTATATATTAGTTGTTATATATGATCGCTGACATATTGCTTATGGTGTTGATTAAAGATATGATTATATTATCTGATTTGAATCTTTGATTGTGTATGTACGGATATAGGGATGTGACAATATTCAAGGTAGATGCTACCCGATTTTCAAGAGTTTTACTCTATTAAGTTATTAACTTAAGATGATATTACATAATGTCTGCAAATGTTTAAGTTAATGGAAGAGGAAGAGGTCGTCGAAGATGCCGCGGTCGTGGAAGAGGATGAGGCTGAGTTACAGCAAATTTGCAAATTAATAACAAAGCTCCTATACTAAATGAGGTCCCTATTTTTAAAGCAATTTCGGAATATGAGATTCTGTCTGAAGAGGATAGCATTTTAGTCCATGGACACCGATCAACCTCAGCCGAAGTAAGTACGATTGACTGCTGCTTTCTGACTTGTGGAGACTTTTCGCAAGCAACAACCCCTAACTTTTGATGGGACAGGAGGTCCCAATGCGGCAGAATATTGGGTCCGCACGTTGGAAAATATTTTCCGACACATGCAATGTTCTGAGATAGAGAAAGTCAACTGTATGACTTATCAGTTGACGGGGTAAGCCGATCGTTGGTAGAAGAGTTATGTGAAGTCTTTGGCACCGGTGACTCGCCAAAATCTTGATTGGGAAAGTTTTAAGGCAGCACTGTTCGAAAAGTACGTGTCAAAATAATATCATAAAGATAGGGAAATCGAGTTCTTTCTGCTCGAGCAAGGTAAGATGACGGTAGAAGAATATGATCTGAAGTTTTGTGAGTTACTGCAACATGTTTCACACCAGGACGATACACCTGAAAATTTGGCGGAAAATTTTCTAGATGGGTTGAGAGAAAACATTTGAACCCAATGGTCCACATTCCCTGAGTTGGATTATCAAGAGCTACTAAGGAAAGCTCTAGATGTGAAACCATCTTGGGGTGCTCAAGAACTCCACTTATCTCCTTCGGCATTCAAGAGAAAGTGTGGAGAAAACCTACGACTCCAATATCAAGAATTGGGAAACCAAGAATGACTAGATCAGCGGGATTATCGAACCAATCAAGGGCGCAACTTTGATCAAAATTTTAGAAGGAGCGGAGCGTCAACTACCCCTAAAATTGAACAAAGAAGGAAAGCACCTCCGGAATGCAGTAGGTGTGGAAGAAAACATTTTTGGCAGTGCCAGAATACAGAGTTTCAATGCTTCACTTGTGGAGGCACTGGACATTTTGCACGACAATGTCCTTCTGCACAATCCAGAGTTGGAAATCTGGAAAATAACCGAAGACCCGCCAATCAACAGCTGAGAACAATGAGAGGTGTACACCAGCCGGGGAAAATAGCTGGAAGAAACCATCGAGGAGGTGGACAGGACAGACCGTCACCACCTCATCAATATAGATGAAGGAAATTTCACAGGTATGGGCCTTATTAATAATATACATGTCATGATTTTAATTGATACTGGAGCACCCCATACATTCATATCATCACCATGCATTGAAATATTTGGCCTTGAGGTGGAAAAAGTAGGCAGGATCTGAATGTAGTTATGCCTTCAAGAGAAACAACTACTACTACCTTAGTATGCCATCATTTGGAATTATAGTTGAATGATCATAAGATAATGGCTACATAGTTGAATGTTATGGATTTTCATGATATAGATGTGATCTTAGGAACGGATTGGTTGTTGGAGAATAAGGCGACCATTTTATGTCATGAGAGAAAGGTTATTATTCCGCAACCTGGAGACGAGAAAACATGTGTCTATGGATTCAGGAGAAATCGAAGAGTGTCGGTTATCTCAGCACTCCAAGCATCGAAGATGAGGCACAAGGCCGAGAATCAGGCATTCTTGGTATATTTGAAAGGAGAAGAGAAGCCATAATTGTCAGTCTATGATGTACCGAATGTTCAAGAGTTCATGTATATGCCATTTAGACTCATGAATGCCCCAGCGGTATTCATGGATTTGATGAGTAGGGTATTCTACCCATACCTCAACAACTTTGTCCTGGTGTTTATAGATGACATACTGATCTACTCGAAGAATGAAGGAGAACATGAGTAGCACTAAAGGGCAGTGCTTCAACCGCTTAGAGATGAAAAGTTTTATGCCAAGTTCAGCTAGTGTGAATTTTGGCTAAGGGAAGTGACATTCTTGGGTCATATCGTGTCAGCAGAAGGAATCAAAGTGGACTCCGTTAAGATTCAGACGATGACCGAATGGAAGCCACCCACCACACTGAAACAACGTCCGACAACTGCGCTAGTTCTAGCAGTTCCTGAGTCAGACAAGAACTATGAGATGTACACAGATGCATCCAAGAATGGATTAGACTGTGTACTGATACAAGACGGAAAGGGTAATAGCCTATGCATCAAGGCAATTAAGACCTCATGAAATGAACTACCCAAATTATAATTTTAAATTAGCAACTTTAGTTCACGCACTAAAGATTTGGAAACACCATCTTTATGGAGTCAAATACAAAATATTCACAGATCATAAGAGCTTGAAGTATTTCTTCGAGCAGGAAAATCTGAATATCAGACATAAGAGGTGGCTCGAGCTAGTTAACGTTTATGATTTGACGACCAACTATTACCCCCGACAAGGCAAATTTAGTAGCAGACGCATTGAGCCGGAAGGGAGCAACACAACTGGAATGTATGCTCATCAGAGCAAATGGGTTGATTAGAGATTTCGAAAGAATTCGTCTTGACGTGATTTCGCCTTTGGGAAGAATAGGATGTGACGTAGCTGCCTTGTGTGCCAGAACTAAGGCAGAGAATTATCAAGGCATATAGAAAAGATGACGAGCTTGAAAATCTACTTCAGAAGACCAAAATGAAAGAGAAGGGAGATTAAACGGAGGCATCGAATAATGCGCTAATGTATAGAGACGAAAATTATGTGCAGAACAGTGAAGAGTTAGAGAGATTGTCAAACTGCACGGGAACATCCAAACTATTGAGAACATGATACGAAATAGTTATTCTGAATCGAAAAGGAAATTGAGAGCCGATTTTGCCACTGATAGAGTTCGCTTATAACAAAAGTTATCACGCAATAACAAGAATGGCTCCATATGAAGAATTATATGGAAGGAAGTGTCGACCACCAGTTTATTAGGATAAAGTAGGATAACGAAAAGTATTTGGGCCTGAAGCGATTCGTGAAATGATCAAAGTTGTCAACTAGATACGAAATAGAATCAAAGAGGCCACTGGAATTTTATAATGATAAAGATATGTTAAGGGAAGTGTTGGGCTCATGATGGTATACGATTAAGTTTCCTTCTAAAATCAATATTGTTGCTCTAGATTATACAATTGAGTATTGTAGTAAGTAAAGAAACGAAGGCTTTAGCTCAAGAGCAAGATTTGTGTAAATAAGATGTTGAGGTATAAATTTAAGGTTGTAGGCCTCCATTAAAGGCATCATAAGATTTGGGGTCAATGGTATAGTACGATCGTGTTTCATAGAACCCTATGTGATTTTGGAACAAATAGACTCAACGGCTTATTGTTTGGCTTTACCGCCAATTAAGGGAAACGTACGTAAAGTACTCCACATGTTGTAGTTGAGAAAATATAAGTTGATCCAAAAGACAAAATTGTCAAGAAGAGATCACCTCGAATTTAGATTTAGATAACGAGGAAAGATTCGAAAGCAGATCTAGTATTGGAAGATCTAGAATTAGGGATAAATTTATTTCATTTGATAAAGTTCTGTGAAATCATCATGGATAGGAAAAGAATGACGAGGAATCTCCAAAATTGAGACAAGGGATAAATACCCCGAGTTAATTGAGACACCTTAGCAAATTTTGGGATAAAATTTTTGCAAGGTGGGGGTGAATGTAATTTCCCAGGTTTAATTAAGCTAAATTTTTGCTTAATTAAACATTTTAATTATATTTAGTAGTTTTATTTAATTATATTATATTGTTTCAGAGACAAGAAATAAAATACTAATGAGCTCGTTTCGAGAAAACCTAAGTGACTGTGAAGTCACATTTTCCAAAAGAAAAACGAGTGAGGCCAATTATTATTTAAAAATAATAATATTGCATTTAAATTCACAACTTGCGCTCGGAAGGTCCAATTCTTAAACCGATCTAGGGAATGCTTGGATTTAAAATATGAAAGGATACGAAACGATCGGTATAGTTTTCTGAGACCCGAGGGCTGATTTATAAATTATTGAATTTAAAGAGTTTGAACGACATTTACTTCTCCAAAAATTTGAAAAATTATATGAACGAATTGAGCTCGTTAAATGGAACATTTCCATGTAATTGTATGTTTAATCGAAATAATGCAATTCAAATTAGTGAACCGAAAAATTAAATTGTCGGAGGGAAATACACGCGAGTGGAGTCAGAGGAGACATCGCGTGACAATTCTTCGTGGCAAAGAATTGCCACGCATTATTTTAGATGGGCGGCATGCATTTTGTAGGTGCGACTACTTTTAAGAGATTTGGAGGCGATGGAGTCTGAATATTCAAACAAAATACAAGAAACAATTCATTTTCACACTTTTGTAAATTTCATTTCAATTCCGAAACCCCCGTATGCACACAACCATCGCTGCCATATTCTTGCCCTTTTTTCGATCACCACAGATCGTAGCCGGCCAGACCACCACCACTCGAGTGTAGCCCGTATTGTAAGGAATCCATGGAGCTCGAGAACGCACGATTTCGTCAAGTATCGAGAGAGATAATCGAGCTCAAAAAAGACCCATCAGTATGTCGATAATGTTTCGGTGTCGGTTTAGAATTTGTATTAATCGATGATGAAACTAAGATTTATTTGTATATTTGTGTTCCTCGTGTCATAGGGAGCATTTTGGTATAAAGATTCGACCATCCCCGCCACCGGAACGCCGTCACCGGAGTTTTATTACCATATTTTCCGGTGAGTTTTGCAACTCCATTTTTGATGAGTTTTTCCGATTTCTGGTCATTTTAAATATGTGTTTATGGTCGTGGGTACATGGAGAATATGTTAGGAGGAGTTTTAGGGCCTGTTTTGGCCGGAGCTTGGCCGGGAAAGTCGAGCTGCCACGAGTGCAACGGCATGCGCAGCTCTCTCTCTCTCTCTCTCTATCATCTGTATCGGTTGAAGGCAGGGGTGTCGACTGACACACCCATGTCGGTCGACGGGGGCTGGTGTCGGTCAACACAGTTGTGTCAATTGATAGGGCCAGTGTCGATCGACGTCGGTGATTTTTCAGAAAATTTGAACCGACACGTTTGGCGATCTAGGGACTCAAACGACAGTCGTTGTTTGTGTATCCTGGGTCACAGTTCGCATTCTGACCCAGAAAACTTCGTTCTTCCAACCCGTTTCGTCTTATCTTTGATGTTTAAATTTATATATGATTAATTAAGCACGTTATGAGCATGATTAAGTACTTGATTATGATTTCAGATGTTGGATTTTGATTGAGGCGATTAACGTAAAGTTGAACACATGTTTAGCCGTTTAAATTATAAACATGCTTTAATCGAGTTAGTTTGTTAATTGTGGATTGGTTAACTTATATGATTGTGTCTGTTGGAGTCGCATGCATGAATCGAGGGGAGAGAATGCACGCAGGACAGTTGGGTAATGTCTGTTTTGTTTGTCAGTCATAGGTCCTGATCTACGTTAAATAACGGCAGCTAGGGCTGATTGAATTATGCTTATACAATCCATCCTAATTAACGTATGCTTTACTGTGTTATTATGTGAAGGGATATACACAAGGGAATTGGGACAGCTCAACCATGTCTAACGTGTGCTTCTAAATTATGTAAGCAATAACAGGTGGGGACTATTTTCAGTAAAAGTAAAATGCCTTTTTGAGCCACGAGCTCTCATTTCTAAATGCATATTAAATGCTTGTTTGAACTGAATGTCTATGCCTAAAATGTTTTAGTGCATGTTAATTGTTTCTCTGATTAGAACGTGTTGGATTCTGAGGATGGAATGTTGAATGATTGAGAATGAACGTACCGATTAGATATCTAGGTTGACATTTCCACCCCGAACAGTACATAAGTCCTGGAGCTTGGCTCGAACATGATTACTATTAAGTCCTGGAGCTTGGCTCGGACACGAATATTTATGATTCTTGGAGCTTGGCTCAGACATGGTTTCTTTGATGAAATCCTTGAGCTTTGCTCGGATATTTTGATTTTTTGTAGTCTCAATGTAAAATTTGGAGACCCATTCTAGTGAATCAAGCGATGGTAAGCAGATGTAAAACATTGTTGAATGAAAATGTGGGTAAGTAATGTTATGAATATGTTTTGGATAAACACGAAAAATTTTCAATAAATCCCCTTGGCTTATCTGTTTTTGGCATAGCATTTCTTTTTAAAATGTATTATTTAGGGCATGTCTCCATGGGGTACATTAGTACTCCAACCCTCATACTATTTCTAAAATATGCAGTTTAGCAGAAGGAATGGACAAGATGTTGGTGTAAAGACGAGTACTTTTTGAAGAGCTAAAGAAAAATCCTTAGATATGCATCTTCACTATCACAAGTCGCGTTGGATTAAAGATTTTTATATGTGACAAGAACAATATTTGTTTGGTAGAATCTTCAATTGTTGTATATAATGAAGTTTTTCAAAATTTGTAATTTAATACATCTTTTTTAATAATGGTTTATCTCTTATTTAATTGTATCAATATATATATATATATATAAAGAGAGAGAAGTTAGATCACATGAGAATAGATGTAAATGTAAGAAATGAGAATAAATCTCAGTCATTGATTGCACAAGATCTGAGGCCATGCTTTAATAATTTATGTTTTCATTTTATCCTCCACGTACTTCATTATTACATATTTAAGGTTATCTTTGTCATTTAACCTGTTTTAATTATGGTATTTCCCTCAAATAAATGATTTTTTTGTTTCCTTCTTTCACGCGATTTGGATCTGTAATTCCTTTTCTTTTCGATTTTCCATGAGATTTTGATTGTCTTGTTGAATATGTTTTTCTATATTGTTTTGAGAATATTTATTTCATACAGTTTTTGAAGTCATTCATTTTTACTTTTTTATTAGTCATTTGTAGTGTTGTGTTATTCATTATTTGGTATTACAACTTCATATTTAGTAAACTCTAATTATTCTTTTTAATTACTTTTTATTGATTTCATTTTTAGTAACAAGTTGTTCGTTTTATTTTTTATCATGTTCATTTATACCAGAATGTGCTGATACGCTGAAGCCTTACAAAGGGAGAACTTCAGAGTATTGGATGAATTTTATAAACCATTTAGATGACTCAATTGCTAACTATAACAATTCATCAATGAAAAAGAATATGTTTAAAGATGATTATGTTGCATTAATTCCTCAAACTATTAAAGTGTTACTTCCATATATGGTCAAGAAGGGAACAACAGTCTGTTAATTCCAAATAAAGAGAAAGCTATTAGATTGTTAATTAAACATATGATAATGTGTGCAAAATCTAAGTGAAGATTAAAAAAAGATTCTCACATCATAATGCATAATATAATATCTAAAATGTATATCTCAGTAAATAAAATGAATCATACGAGCAATACAATGATCGTTAGATGAAGTTTAATTTCAAATAACAAATGTTGTTTTTTAATTTAATAAAGTAGATTGGAGATAAAATGAACTATATAGTAGATAAAATGAACACAACTGAAGTTCGTTCATTATTCGTAATGACTATGTTGCCCTTTAATGAATTAAAATGAGGATGAAATGCCGCCTTTTTGGTTAAAGCTCTTATGTAATCTGGATCGTTGATGTTGTCAAATTTATGGACGAGATTTATTTTCATTTCACATGATAAGGGCAATTCTCACCAGATCAGCCCCCCATATATATATATTGTTGGTCCCAGATCAGAGTACGTATGATGTGCAGCGGAAGTATAAAGACAGTTATTCACACTCTTAAACGCAGGCAATTCAGTTTCAACTTAACTCAGTTTTTTTTAAGTAACAGTTTTATAAAAACGACAGTTTGTGTTAGCCAGCAAATTAGGTTACCAGTTTACAGTTATGAGTAGTCAACAGTTATACACTTCAACACTTTCACACAAGTGTTGAAGGTTTTAAAATATAATTGAAAATTGTATGATGCGTATAGTAAGTAAAGTTGTAAATGAAGCAGGTTATTTATAGTGGTTCGGAGCCTTAAGTCCTACGTCCACTCTTCAAAAATTGATCCGGTAATTCACTAAGTAATGAAGATACAATCCTCACGGTCTATAGATAAATGATGTAGAGACCACCATCCACAGCAGAATGGATCACTCACCCAAGTTGTTCTTCACTCTTTCTTTAGTTCCTCGAAGCCAGGTGCCACCTCGAAGTCTCCTCAGAACTGGAAGTCGTTGGAAATGGATTGAGGACAAACCTCCCTTCACCTTCTCCGGTGGGTAGATGGTTCAGTTCTTCCCAGAACGTATGTTGGTTGGAAGTTGCCCGTAATAACCTTCTTTTCCTTAGAAAATTAGGTTGTTGTGTTCTCACTAGAAAAGTATGAACACCAAGAGAGTAGATTCACTCGAAAGACATAATCCTCGTGCACATAGGGTCGCACGATGAATCTTAGAAGATTCCTCAATCAATAATGCCTCGTGTTTAATAAATGAACCACGGAAATAATGTCGTTCGGTTGAGAGCTTTCAACGTGTTAGAGTTTTAAATTCGGTAGAGTGACGGTAAGTTTTTCAAGTGCTTGGTTCGATTTTATATGTATGTTTTGTCTCTGATCTTCCTGCTAATTATAGTTGGAGAATTGAAATTAGTCGGTAGATCCATTTTGGAGAATGTCTTGTAGGATTTGAGTCTACGATGGACAACATGAGTTGCCATCAATTAAATACTTGCCAAGGATCGTTCTTAGGATACCAGGAATAAATTTCAATTAAATAAACCATGCAAACCTATGCATGCTCCTACAAAATTAATTGCGGAGGATGGAATTTAGGAATACTTGATCTTCACCGTTTGATCTACAGATCTATATCAGAGAATAAAACGATGAAGTAACCTTAGATCTGAGATAGAACGCCGGCGATGGACAGTTGTTCCTACAGATCTGATCTTCTGATTTGTTCCCTTGCTCCTTGGAAATCTGGTGAGGATTATCTACCAAGTTGGATCGGAGATCTGGAGGAATCGATCAGTTCCTCCCACAGATTGTCGCCACCGTTCTCTCTCTCTACTTTCAATATACTGAAAAGTCTCTTGCTTGATCTGATAGAGATAAGGCATATATATAGTGCTAGGGTTTTGAGAAACCCTAACCCTAATGGGCTTGAGCAGTTCATGGGCCAGACCAGGGACCAGATGCAAATAATAAAGTGGGCCCTCTTTATTAATTAATCCTTCCTTGTTCAACCCAGAACATAATTAATTAATAAAATATTGTTTTAACCTTCACCATGGTAACAATGCTGACTCACCCCTTTATTACCACGTTATTAGGAACGGGTTGCACCAAACTAACATAATCCACATATTTAAGATTTTAGACATTCATTAATTAATTTGGCTTATGACAATCAGCCATAATTAATTAATCTCTTATTTCCCGAGTAATACCACTCACTCCTTTTCACTTATGCCTGAATTAAATAATTCAACCTGAAGGGTTTAGCATAATGAACCTTGTGAGCTCCTCAGGGAATGTCACCATGCTGAAACTGATATGCTTACCTAAACGTCCAGACTAAGAAGGCCACACACAAATTGCCAACACCCAAAATACGGGTATAAGAGTACATGTAAGACTCGCCACCTTGGTAAATCAAAGTGTGGTCAATCTGTGTGTGCCCCTTATCCTTTAGTTAGGTTTAAGATCATAGGAAGTTTGTTAGGGATCTGGCTCATTCGAATGTAAATGTAAATGGCACATCCAACTATTGATCCCATCAATACATAACTATGTATTGACACATCAAGTAGCTAGGATAAGCCCACTTATGAACCGATGTGCTGCAGCTTAGACCGACAGCCTATCCGGGGACTGTCTCAGCCGTGATACTGTTTATATCTCGCTAGGTCAAACGACTCATATGATCCTCTGTGATCTACTACACACCATATAGTCATCCCATAGGCAAGATAATAGGATATTATGGTTCGTTGTATGCTAACTGGGATGCAATCCCTTTGCTCTGCCAGATACTGTAAAACCACATCACTTAAGATACGCCATTATGAATGAACCATAATGTTTTTACGGTCTTATTTAACTTATTCTCTACCTTAGTCTTGTACGGTCTTAATTAAAGCAAGAGACTTAAGACTTGTAGTGAACTAGATAAACATATCCAAATCTTAAATGATTACAATATCAATGTCAGTTAAGGCAATTGCGGAAGTAGACTCAAACCAGCAAACCAGAGCAAACACGAAATAATATATAGAGATATAATCGCCTATTAAAAGGCCTGGTTACCATCTTATACCTCTAAGTAGTTGACATAAGTACCATTCTTAGGAATACCTGGATTGAATCCATAATTCCATGAATTACTTAAAACTACTTAGACTGATGTAACCTATCTCTATAGCTATTCTTTAAGTTATACCTTAGAACACTGATAGTTTATGTAATCAAGTAATGAAGAGACAATCATCCATAATAGAGAACATTGTTATTCATTATGATAGAAAAACTCTAACGAATAACTGATAATCCAATAGATGAAAAATATGTTTATTAAAACCAAAACAATATCTCTTCAGAAAACTTGAATTAAAACATAGTTTTATCATAAACTTAAAGCAAATAACTCCAACAGCTTGAGAACAATCTCTAGCTTCTTCCTTGGAGTTGGTAGTCCCGTCATCCTCAAGCATTATCATCAGCTTGATTCTCTGCATAGCGCAGCAAAAACATGATTAGTATTCACAGTAGCCACTACTCACAAGGAGTAGAAAATTGATACTAGAAATGTAAGCAATGACGTACCTCGTCCATTGGTGTTAACACCTGGACCATTTGTTTTCCAGTGTCCCAGCTTGCCATAGCGGTAACACTTGCCCTTTCCTTTAACTTTCCCAACCTTTTTCTTTGGAGCATAAACTCCATTGTTCCCACCAGCAGTTTTCTTGTTCTTATTCCTAGCCGTTCTTTTAGGTTTTGCTCGTTTAGGAGCAGCAGACCGGCTACCGAAAGAAACCAAAATTGCTTTCTCGGGTTCCATCAGGGATTGTGCTGCAATCAAGTCACTGAGTAACTCATTAAGAGTATACTCCTTCTTGTTCATCACAGCATTCAACCTGAAGTTTTCAAAGGACTTGGGAAGAGAGTTTAGTATGATATCGACTTGGGCTTCCGCGTCAATACCACCACCATGCAACGTTAGTTCATCCATGAGGTGAGTCATGGCATCCACGTGCTCTCTCACTGAACTGCCTTCAGACATTTTCTTACTCACAATCTCCTTCATGAGATTGAATCTGACAGTTCTGTCCGTCTCCCCATAAGTCGCTGTTAGATTATCCATAATCTCATAGGCCTTATCATAATGTTGATGTTGCAGCTACAGTACCTTACTCATAGTGGTCATCATGTAACATTTCACTACATTATTAGACTTGATCCACTTATTGTAAGACTGCTGCCGCTCGGCAGTAGCATCAGCAGCTGGGACTGGCGGACAAGGATCAGTAAGGACAAACTTGTGTTCTTCCGCAACAAGGATATAATCAAAATTACATTTCCATTCAAGGAAATTCAGACCATTGAGAGGATTTTGAGCGAGGATATTAATGACATTATTCATAGACATACCTGAAAACAAATAAGCGAATTAAAGTAAGCACATACTACGAACAATTGAAACAAATATGCATAGAACCTTTAGATAAAACAATGCAATTTGCTTCCTCCAATTGCCCAAGCTAATTCACCGCAAGCTACCCGAGTAGACGTTTACGGCAAACGCTCAACCAGACCAAAATAGGTCCTTTAATTTCTTAACATGCCAGGTATCTTAAGCAAAAGAAATTAATATTGGAGATCTTAAGACCATGTTCACCTATCCGGAGCAGGGACATCATTCATGAGTTATACTTCAGGCAATATCTAAGCCAAAATAACCACAATCCTAACTCCGAATGTAAAAGGACTATTTACCATACGTACTGGACCCATACCTCATGCCCTTTACATTCTGGGTTATCCAATTTAAATTAATCTTAGAGACTTGTGAAAGTTATCTCAATGCAAGCTACCCGAGTAGTCATTGCTTAGGGGCCCCACATTTCTCATTTTAAAATAAATGTTTTATTTTGGAAACCTCATCGCATTAGCACTCCAAGTAGTCATTTACCCTTCGAGATGCCCCACTTCCAATGAGAAATCGTATTTGTGGAGGTCTAATGATCTTGGTTAGAAAAGAACCAAAATCCAACTTAGTATTTTTTTAATTCTAAAGGTTTCATGCACACACATTATTTTATGTTCCCATAAATTATGTCACACCCAAAATTCCATCATAAATTAATATGATCCCAAAATTTATAGACACAATTTAAAACATAAAATAAATCACATAAAGCATGCTTTATAATTAAATTGCAACATGCTTATAACAGTAAATAATAAAAGCAAATAATCATGTTTCCTAATATTTACTAATGCGCACATAATAAATCACATCAATATGAGAATAAATAAATAAAGAAATAAAATCTCATGGCCCCTCAAATGCGATTACATGGAAATAAATCAAATCTGATTTGTACTTGCTTCAACAGCAATTGGGCTTCAAATTAGGGTTTTAGGCCCAAAGGGGAGTGCCAAATCCTAATTTCAGGATTGCGGGCCGCCTCCGAGCTGAGAAGCCCAATTTTTGGCCCGGAAACCCTAGCCGCTAGCCCATGCACAACCAGCCACCGTGCCGTCTTTCTGGCCGCTGCCTGCGGCCGGACCTGACAGCCAGCCGTCGCCCCTGCTCAGCCCTCGTCACCAGCCAACCCGCCGCGCCGTGGAGTCGCTGCAGCCACGTCTGAAACGTGAGCTCGCGCTCGCTGTGGTCACGCAGAAGCAGCAACAGGGTCGCGCTGCAAATCCACCACCGCGCACGGCCTGCTTCATCGTGGACCACCACTGCCTTGCATGAACACCGCCACCATCATCGTTTGCACACCTAGCCGGAGACGTGCGCGCAGCAACTGGCTGCAGAAGCGCAGCCCAGCCGCACAGGAAACCCTAGGGTTTCATTGCACCGCCGCTGCTCCCCGCCACGTTCGTCAACCACCACAGCGCCGCACACCTCGCCGGATATCGGCCCACCTGCTGCTGGTTCGCCGGAACCTGGGAGCTCGTCGGAATCGTAAGCAGCAGCTGCAAGATGTAGGGCGCGGCCCCGCCGCAGGGAAGTACCCCTACCGCTGCCGCCATGGTCGCCGCCGCCGCTGGCTGGTGGTGAAGGGCTGAACCCTAGTAATGTCACCTTCTTCGTTCTTTGTTCTTCGTTTCTTGTCCTTCCAGATCTCAATTTTACAGATTTAAAAAAAAATAGAAAATACAAAAATAGATCAAAATCTATTACATGATTTTTCCTATTAAATCTAACCACGGATTTTCTCGTGGTGAAAAATAGATCCAAAAACGAGAAGGCCGCGAGAACAAAAACATCCACGACAATTTAAATCCATTCATGAATATACATATTTATTTAATTTCAATCTATACAAGATAGAGCCTAAGAACATGAACTTGGCTCTGATACCAATTGTAGGGTTTGAGTCTACGATGGACAACATGAGTTGTCATTAATTAAATACTTGCCAAGGATCGTTCTTAGGATACCAGGAATAAATTTTAATTAAATAAACCATGCGAACCTATGCATGCTCCTACAAAATTAATTACAGAGGATGGAATTTAGGAATACTTGATCTTCACCGTTTGATCTACAGATCTAGATCGAAGAATAAAATGATAAAGTAACCTAGATTTGAGATAGAACGCCGGCGATAGACAGTTGTTCCTGTAGATCTGATCTTCTGATCTGTTCCCTTGCTCCATGGAAATCTGGTGAGGATTATCTACCAAGTTGGATCCGAGATCTAGAGGATTCGATCAGTTCCTCCCACAGATTGTCGCCGCCGTTCTCTCTCTCTACTTTCAATATACTAAAAAGTCTCTTGCTTGATCTGATAGAGAGAAGGCATATTTATAGTGTTAGGGTTTTGAGAAACCCTAACCTTAATGGGCTTGAGCAGTTCATGGGTCAGACCAGGGACCAGATGCAAATAATAAAGTGGGTCCTCTTTATTAATTAATCCTTCCTTGTTCAACCCAGAACATAATTAATTAATAAAACATTGTTTTAACCTTCTTCACGGTAACAATGCTAACTCGCCCCTTTATTACCACGTTATTAGGAACGGGTTGCACCAAACTAACATGATCCACATATTTAAGGTTTTAGACATTCATTAATTAATTTGGCTTATGACAATCAGCCATAATTAAGTAATGTCTTATTTCCTGAGTAATACCACTCACTCCATTTCACTTATGCCTGAATTAAATAATTCAACCTGCAGGGTTTAGCATAATGAATCTTGTGAGCTCCTCAGAAAATGTCACCACCCTGAAACGGATATGCTTACCTAAACGTCCAGCCTTAGCAGGCCACACACAAATTGCCAACACCCAAAATACGGGTATAAGAGTACATGTAAGACTCACCACCTTGGTAAATCAAAGTGTGGTCAATCTGTGAGTGCCCCTTATTCTTTAGTTAGGTTTAAGATCATTGGAAGTATGTTAGGGATCTGGCTCATTCGTATGTCAATGTGAATGGCACATCCCACTGTTGATACCATCAATACATAACTATGTACAGACACATCAAGTAGCTAGGATAAGTCCACTTATGAACCGATGTGCCGCAGCTTAGACCGACAGCCTATCCAGGGACTGTCTCAACCGTGATACTGTTTATATCTCGCTAGTTCAGACGACTCATATAATCCTCTGTGATCTCCTCCACACCATATGGTCATCCCTATAGGCGAGATAATAGGATATTATGGTTCGTTGTATGTTCGTTTCATCAGACAGCGAGCTGTAGGGTTTGAGTCTACGATGGACAACACGAGTTGCCATTAATTAATTTCTTGCCAAGGATCGTTTATAGGATACAAGGAATAAATTTGAATTAATTAAACCATGTGATCCTATGCATGCTCCTACAAAATTAATTGCAGAGGATGGATTTAGAGAATACCTGATTTCACCGTTTGATCTACAGATCTAGATCGGAGCCAATAACGATGAAATAACCTTAGATCTGAGATAGAACACCGACGATGAACAGTTGTTCCTACAAATCTGATCTTCTTATCTGTTCTCTTGCCCCTTGGAAATATGGTGAGGATTATCTACCAAGTTGAATCCGAGATCTGGAGGAATCGATCAAATCCTCGCACAGATAGCCGTCGCCGTTCTCTCCCTATATTTTCAATATACTGAAAAACCCTAGTTGATCTGATAGAGAGAAGGCCTTTATATAGTGTTAGAGTTTTGAGAAACCCTAACCCTAATGGGCTTGAGCAGTTCATGGGCCAGACCAGGGATCAGATGCAAATAATAAAGTGGGCCCTCTTTATTAATTAATTTTCCTTGTTCAACCCTGAACATAATTAATTAATAAAACATTGTTTTAACCATCATCACGGTAACAATGCTGACTCACCTCTTTATTACCACGTTATTAGGATCGGGTTGCACCAAACTAACATGATCCACATATTTAAGGTTTTAGACATTCATTAATTAATTTGGCTTATGACAATCAGCCATAATTAATTAATCTCTTATTTCCTGACTAATACCACTCACTCCTTTTCACTAATGCCTTAATTAAATAATTCAACCTGCAGGGTTTAGCATAATGAACCTTGTGAGCTCCTCAGGGAATGTCACCATCCTGAAACGGATATCTTACCTAAACGTCCAGACTAAGCAGGCCACACACAAATTGCCAACACCCAAAATACGGGTATAAGAGTACATGTAAGACTCGCCACCATGGTAAATCAAAGTGTGGTCAATCTGTGTGTGCCCCTTATCCTTCAGTTAGGTTTAAGATCATAGGAAGTATGTTAGGGATTTGGCTCATTCATATGTCAATGAGAATGGCACATCCCACTGTTGATCCCATCAATACATAACCATGTACCGACACATCAAGTAGCTAGGATATGCCCACTTGTGAACCGATGTGCCGCAGCTTAGACCAACAGCCTATCCAGGGACTGTCTCAGCTGTGATACTGTTTATATCTCGCTAGGTCAAACGATTCATATGATCCTCTGTGATCTCCTACACACCATATGATCATCCCTATAGGCGAGATAATAGGATATTATGGTTCGTTGTATGTTTGTTTCATCAGACAGCGAGCATTGTTGTGGCAACACATATATGAAGACCAGTATACAAAACACTTAATCATATATGCTTTCAGTATATAATCCCAACAATCTCCCACTTATACTTAAAGCATAATACCATTGCTTTATCAAAGTATTAAGTGTGTCTATACTGTCAATGACTCCCACTACATTCACGTCACCTCTTGTCACGATTTCTCGTATGATGTGATACCACACATCCTAAGTGTTTCACCACCTTGTGAGTCTTGGGTTCCCTTGAGTTTGTCATTGCACCAACATGATCACAATTCTATGTACGATATTGTTCGTTAAGCTGGAAACAAGTCCAGAGAGTGTTTCCACGAACTAGTACCATTAAGCCTGTTAAGGCAGCCTCCCACTGCAATGATGCTCCTTTTACGTTGTCAGTTAATGGTGCATTAATTTGGTGTTTACCACCTTACACAGGTGACCGTGCAATTGGTACCATACCTTCTAAGGTATGCTCAATATGCCACGGGGTATTTCCTGATGGATTTGAATTGTCTTCTCTAAAACGTTAGAGAACAATCTCATATTTGGATTCATGGTTTTATCCTATACAACTTGCTTGTATCTAGGATATACAAAGCAACCATCTTTTTCGTTTACCTGGAATAGCCCACAAAGCAGTACTAGCTTAAACCTTTCTTCCAACCAATCAGTTTCCTATACACCTTAACAGCCAAATTACCCATCATTGCCCTTTTGCAGAGTCAAGGTCTGCTAGGGTAATTGAAACTGATTTAGAAGACATTAGATTAAGCAAACATACAACTGCTTTTGGTGCTTTTCCCAAAAATGAAAATTTGGCAAAGCTAGCATAACTTATAAACTTTTAAAGAATCTTATTTCGTATTACCTGTAACTATCCCAATCGAGGAATAATAGGTGTAGTTAAATGGGATGCAATCCCTTTGCTCTGCCAGATACTGTAAGACCCATTTCTTAAGATACACCATTATGAATGAACCATAATATTTTTACGGTCTTGTTTAACTTATTCTCTACCTTAGTCTTGAACGCTCTTGATTAAAGCAAGAGACTAAGACTTGTAGCGAACTAGATAAACATATCCAAATCTTAAATGATTACAGTATCAATGCCTGTTAAGGCAACTGCGGAAATGGACTCAAACCAGCAAACCAGAGCAAACACGAAATAATATATAGAGATATAAATCGCCTATTAACAGGCCTAGTTACCATCTTATACCTCTAAGTAGTTGTCATAAGTATCATTCTTAGGAATACCTGGATTGAATCCATAATTCCATGAATTACTTAAAACTACTAAGACTGATGTAACCTATCTCTATAGAGATTCTTTTAAATTATACCTTAGAACACTGACAGTTTATGTGATCAAGTAATGAAGAGACAATCATCCATAATAGAAAACACTGTTATTCATTATGATAGAAAAAACTCTATATGAACAACTGATAATCCATAACAATAGACGAACATTGTTTATCAAAACAAAAACAATTCTCTTCATAATTTTAACATAAAGTTAAAGCAAATAACTCCAACAGCTTGAGAAGATCTCTAGTATCTTCCTTGGAGTTTGTAATCCCGTCATCCTCAAGCATCATCATCTTGATTCCCTGCATAGTGAAGCCAAAACATGATTAGTACTCACAGTAACCTATACTCACAAGGAGTAGAAAAATGATATTAAACATGTAAATGATGACGTACCTTGTCTGTTGGTGTTAACACCTGGACAATTTGCTTTCCAGTGTCCTATCTTGCCACAACGGTAACACTTGCCCTTTCCTTTAACTTTCCCGGTCTTTTTCTTTGGAGCAAAAACTCCATTGTTCCCACCAGCAGTTTTCTTGTTCTTGTTCCTAGCCGTTCTCTTAGTATTTGCTCGTTTAGGAGCAGCAGACCGGCTACCGGAAGAAACCAAAACTGCTTTCTCGGGTTCCGTCAGGGACTGTGCTGCCATCAAGTCACTGAGTAACTCATTAAGAATATACTCCTTCTTGTTCATCATAGCATTCAACCTGAAGTTTTCAAAAGACTTGGGAAGAGAGTTTAGTATGATATCGACTTGGGCTTCCGCATCAATACCACCTCCATGCAACGTTAGTTCATCTATGAGGTAATTCATGGCAACCACGTGCTCTCTCACTGAACTTCCTTCAGACATTTTCTTACTCACAATCTCCTTCATGAGATTGAATCTGACAGTTCTGTCCGTCTCCCCATAAGTCGCTGCTAGATTATCCATAATCTCATAGGCCTTATCATAATGTTGATGTTGCAGCTGCAGTACCTTACTCATAGTGGTCATCATGTAGCATTTCACTACATTATTAGACTTGATCCACTTATTGTAAGACTGCTGCCGCTCGGCAATAGCATCAGCAGCTGGGACTGGCGGACAAGGATCAGTAAGGACAAACTTGTGTTCTTCCGCAACAAGGATATAATCCAAATTACGTTTCCATTCAAGGAAATTCGGACCATTGAGAGGATTTTGAGCGAGGATATTAATGACATTATTCATAGACATATCTGAAAACAAATAAGCGAATTAAAGTAAGCACATACTACAAACAATTGAAATAAATATGCATAGAACCTTTCGATAAAACAATACAATTTGCTTCCTCCAATTGCCCAAGCTAACTTACCGCAAGCTACTTGAGTAGACATTTACGAAAAACGCTCAACCAGACCAAAATAGGTCCATTAATTTCTTAACATGCCAGGTATCTTAAGCAAAAGAAATTAATATTGGAGATCTTAAGACCAAGTTCACCTATCCGGAGCAGGGACATCATTCATGAGTTATACTCCATGCAACATCTAAGCAAAAAATAACCACAAGCCTAAATCCGGACGTTTAGAGCGATTTAACATACGTACTGGACCCATGCCGCATGCCCCTCACATCCTTTGTTATCTCATTTAGTTTAATCTTAGAGACCAGTGAAAGTTGTCTCAATGCAAGCTATTTGAGTAGACGTTTGCTCAGAGGCTTCCACTTCTCATCTTAAACTAAATATTTTATTTAGAAACCTCATCGCACCAGACCTGGTGAGGAACCTCTAACGCAAGCTACTTGAGTAGACGTTTACGCTTCAAGATGCCTCACTTCCAGTGAGAGGTCGTATTTGTGGAGGTCTAATGATCTTTGTTGGCAAAGAACCAAAATCCAGCTTAGTATTTTAATTCTAAAGGTTTCATGCGCACACATTATTTTATGTAGCCATAAATTATGTCACACCCAAAATTCCATCATAAATTAATATGATCCCGGAATTTATAGACATAATTTAAAACATAAAATAAATCACAAAAAGCATGCTCAAAAATTAAATTGCAACATGCTTATAAAAGTAAATAATTAAAGCAAATAGGCATGATTTCCTATTATTTACTAGTGCGCACATAATAAATCACATCAATACAAGAATAAATAAATAAACAAATAAATTCTCGTGGCCCCTCAGATGCGATTACATGATAAATAATTAAATCTAACTATTACAAGATTTAATTGCAATACAGATCTTCAAACTGGGCCTCCGTTGGACTTGAAATCTGATTTGAATTGCATCAACCGCAATTGGGCTTAAAATTAGGGTTTCAGTCCCAAACTGCAGCCAAACCCTAATTTTTCAGGACTGCAGGCCGCCTCCGGGCAGATGGGCCCGAACTACGGCCCAGGCTGGGAAACCCTACTTTCAGCCGCCACCCTTTCACATAGCCACCGGCGCCATCTCCAGCCGCTTTTCCGACCACCGCGCCGGCCGCCGTTCGCAGCCCAGCCACGTCGCCAGCGAATTGCAGAGGACGAAGAAGCAGCAAACGTAGCCAAAGACTGTGCAACTGCAACCACCGTCGCGCGCAGGTGACTTGCGCGCGGCCAACCCCGGCAGCACCCTCGCTCTTCCCCGGTGCTCGCGTAGAACTCGCGCACGGCCTCCATCTCCGACAACAGCCACCCTCGCTGCCATCCACCACGATAGCAGCCATCGCGCGCAGGAAGCTTGCCTTCCCCGTCGCACGCAAAGACAGCGAGCAAGAGGAGCAGCGGCGGAACCCTAGCCGCCGCTGCCACCCCGCCTGCTGCCATAGGACCCCTGCGCGCCTGTGCCTGTTCTCCAGATCGTGAGGCTTCAGTGGAGATGCGCAGAGCAGCCAAAACGGGCGCGGCCCAGCCGCAAGGGAGAGGCCCTGCCGCCGCCTCCGTTGCCGCACGCCGCCGCTGGCGGCGGCTGAGATCTGAGGGTGAAGGAGTGGCTGAACCCTAATCAATGTCGCCTCCTTCGTTCTTCGTTTCACGTTCTTCCAGATTTCAATTTTACAGATTTAAAAAAATAGAAAATACAAAAATAGATCTAAATCTATTACATGATTTTCCCTATTAAATCTAACCACGGATATTCTCGTGGTGAAAAACAGATCCAAAAACAAGAAGGCCACGAGAACAAAAACATCCACGACAATTTAAATCCATCCATGAACATACATATTCATTTAATTTCAATCTATCCAAGATAGAGCCTAAGAACATCAACCTGGCTCTGATACCAATTGTAGGGTTTGAGTCTACGATGGACTACACGAGTTGCCATTAATTAATTTCTTGCCAAGGATCGTTCTTAGGATACCAGGAATAAATTTTAATTAAATAAACCATGTGATCCTATGCATGCTCCTACAAAATTAATCGCAGATGATGGATTTAGAGAATACCTGATTTCACCGTTTGATCTACAAATCTAGATCGGAGCCAATAACGATGAAATAACCTTAGATCTAAGATAGAACGCCGGCGATGAACAGTTTTTCCTACAGATCTGATCTTCTGATCTGTTCCCTTGCTCCTTGGAAATCTGGTGAGGATTATCTACCAAGTTGAATCCGAGATCTGGAGGAATCGATCAATTCCTCCCACAGATAGCCGCCGCCGTTCTCTCCCTCTATTTTCAATATACTGAAAAACCCTAGTTGATCTGATAGAGAGAAGGCCTTTATATAGTGTTAGGGTTTTGAGAAACCCTAACCCTAATGGGCTTGAGCAGTTCATGGGCCAGACCAGGGACCAGATGCAAATAATAAAGTGGGCCCTCTTTATTAATTAATCCTTCCTTGTTCAACCCAGAACATAATTAATTAATAAAATATTGTTTTAACCTTCACCACGGTAACAATGCTGACTCGCCCCTTTATTACCACATTATTAGGAACGGGTTGCACCAAACTAACATGATCCACATATTTAAGGTTTTAGACATTCATTAATTAATTTGGCTTATGACAATCAACCATAATTAATTAATCTCTTATTTTCTGAGTAATACCACTCACTCCTTTTCACTAATGCCTGAATTAAATAATTCAATCTGCAGGGTTTAGCATAATGAACCTTGTGAGCTCCTCAGGGAATGTCATCATCCTGAAACGGATATGCTTACCTAAACGTCCAGACTAAGCAGGCCACACACAAATTGCCAACACCCAAAATACGGGTATAAGAGTACATGTAAGACTCGCCACCATGGTAAATCAAAGTGTGGTCAATCTGTGTGTGCCCCTTATCCTTCAGTTAGGTTTAAGATCATAGGAAGTATGTTAGGGATCTGGCTCATTCATATGTCAATGAGAATGGCACATCCCACTGTTGATCCCATCAATACATAACCATGTACCGACACATCAAGTAGCTAGGATAAGCCCACTTGTGAACTGATGTGCCGCAGCTTAGACCGACAGCCTATCCAGGGACTGTCTCAACTGTGATACTGTTTATATCTTGCTAGGTCAAACGATTCATATGATCCACTTTGATCTCCTACACACCATATGGTCATCCCTATAGGCGAGATAATAGGATATTATGGTTCGTTGTATGTTTGTTTCATCAGACAGCGAGCATTGTTGTGGCAACACATATATGAAGACCAGTGTACAAAACACTTAATCATATATGCTTTCAGTATATAATCCCAACACGAGCATTGTCGCAGCAACATATCTGAAGACCAGTGTACAAAACACTTAATCATATATGCTTTCAGTAGACAATCCCAACATGTCCAATCAGTGTCCATCCTTCTCTATAAAGTAGACCTGCTCCTCTGCCTTTTCTAAAACACTGTCATGCTTTTTGTAGGGCTGTTTGTACTTGATGAGTCAGATGCAAAACAACGTTGTACGCCAGTCGTAACTGAGTGTTTCTTCGTCTCTTGTCATTGACTTCTTTAATGTTCTTTTTTGACTGATCGGCATCTTGCTCTTCACGTATTCCTTTGAGGTGAAAGTGTCCATAAACAGTGAGCACCTCTCGACATTTTCTTTATGAAAATTGTATCAACAGTTTTCTTTGATATACAATCCTTCATAGTTGAAAAACTGTCTGCATAGTTTTTCACGTTCGTTACTCTGCTCAGTTTTTCTCGTCCTTTATCCTTAATAGTTTTCTCGTCTGGACGGCTTCTTCTTCAAAAACTGTTCCACAGTTTTTGGCAGTTCTCTTCTCTTAGACTATTACAACTCGATCATCCTATACAAGGATTACACGAGGTAATAACTCTAAGGCTTAGACTTTGGTACACAGTTTTGACACATGAAAACATCAATTTTAAAGGTGAGATTTCTAAATCAACACCTAACAATGCCCCCTTTTTTATGTTGTCAAAACATACCTCTAAGTCTATGTATGTCGGCAAGACGATGCAGTTGATCTGAGTTTACAAGGTTTGTCAATCTAAAACTACTTAGAACTGTGCTTCTTCCACACTCGACCTACTCTAATTGATCTTCCCCCTGAATGGGAGAGAACATTCTCGATTAATATAAATTAAATTAGAGAAATAAGAGAAAGGATTGCTGATCACACTAGAATATGTGAATTCAGCCAGTCAAGAATCAAGGTAAGAGACAATGAGTAGTTGTCTTCAAACCAACATTTTTTCACTTTTCACTGTATGTGTTCAATTACAAGTACATGAAAAGTTTTAAAACTGTGGTAATAAAAGAAGACACAAAAAAGTTCAGATTAACAGAATTACTCATTTTGCTTGTCTTGATCCTTGTCCTTCTCCTTTTCTTCTTTTGAGGAATCTGCGTCCTTTGGCTTTGAGGAAGTTGCGGCAGAAGTGGAGGATCCAGCTTGCGCATTAAGAGTTATGGTCATTTCAATGAAGAGTTTCAACTCTTGTTCTCTAGAAGCCTTTATTGCTTCTAATTGCATTCTTATCTCTTCATCCCGCAATCTTTGCTCCTCTTCTCGCCTTCTCTGCTCCTCTTCTCGTCTCTCCATCATTTTCATTTGCAGATTCATAGTTTCATCTCTTCTCTCTTCCCCATTTTTGACAAAATCAAAATAGTAAGGATCCGCTGATCCATCTCCTGTCTCAGAACATCAAGGGGTAGATGAGGTGCAGCCACAGAGATGGGGTCAGGAGACAGTGTTCCTTCAGGTGCAGCCAGTGCTCTATAGTCTCCGCCGGTTTGACTCTGAGATGTAGCAGTAGATAACCCGGGTTAAGGATGAGCTCTGCTGCTTGCTTCCTCTTTATCTTTTTGCTTTGCTACTGCTGCTACTTCAATTCTTTTCTTTTCGACAACGACCTCTTCTTGTTTTCTATTGGCTTCAGCAGCTGCTGCTTCTTCCTGTTTTCTTCTCAGTTCAGCTGCTACTTCTTCTTCTAGCTTTCTCTTTAGCTCAGTAGCTTTCTCGACTTCTTGTTTCTGTTGTTCTGCCTTAAGTCTTCGTTGCTCAGCTTTCCATTCTAATTGTTGGATCTTTTCTTCTTCTTTGCAAATTTTCTGAGCTTTTTGAACAAAATATTCTTTAGCAGATTTGATTCGGAATAACCGCTGAAATTGCTTTTGGAGAAGCAATTTCACTTGTCATTGACGAACAAGCTCGATAGCTTTCTCGGCAGTTTCTGCAAGAGGTATCGCTTGAGAGAGTCGGATTGCTTGAGCCAAGGTCTCTTCATATTCTTTCCTGAGCTATTTTTCTAGCTCCATTTCTTCTTTCTTTTCAAGCTGAGAGCGACGTGTCCCGAACATTTGCACCTTTTCATTTAACTTCTATCGTTGTTCATTTAGTTGCTCAATGGCAGCGTGATATTCAATGATATTTCTTCTGATGGTTTCCAGATTCGATGCTTCTCTGTTTGTAGCAGTCTCTGTTTGATTAGTTCCCCCTTAATTCAAGAAGGGAATGTTCGTTTGTTCCGCTTACTTAATTGATTCTTCTTCCTCTTCGAAATCTTCAGAGGTGATCCTGCCATCCTCAGGCTATTCTAGTCTTTGAGATGTTGTTTTCTCAAAATTAGATGATGAGGAGCATGTCATCTCTTCAAGATCTACGTGCTTATATGTTGTGTAGATTCCAAGTCCCTCAAGCTAAAGTCATTCAATATCGTTATCAGACATGTGCTCTGGGTTTAGAGTAGTCTCTGGTAGTTTGGAGGATTGACCAGCCCCTTCAAGTGTAGCGTTGAATTCCAATTTCTTGGCTACTGTCTTCATTGATTTTTCATGATTCTTCTTTTTCCTCATCTTATATTGGGAATGTTCACAGACAGTTTGTTTACCTTTCACAACTTGATGTGAACCTTCTCCAGAGTTTATCTCTATTTGTTTCCTCTTATTTCTTTTTCGCGTATGTTCATGTTTTTAGCTGAGGTGCCAGTTTTCCTAGGTTTCTTGGGACCCTCGACAGTTCGATCTAGCGGAATGGTAGTGAGACTCTCAGTCGTCTCAGCATCTATTTCCTTGTCGTCAAAACTGTCATGCTCTTCCTCATCACCATCGTTTCCATTGTTATCTCCTTCATCTCTTTGAATCAAACGGTAGACTGGATCCTTTGTTGGAATGAAATCGGACGGTATAAGGTCTTCCCCCTCATTTTGTATTCCTAGAATGCTCTCAAGAAGGTAGCTAACCTTCAAACCAAAACTGACACTTGAAGAGAACGTGCCATTCTTTTGGATGCCTTGTTTTTCTTCGCATTTTCTAGCAATCGCCCAAAGATATATGCTGCCCAATTTCCTTCAGGGCATTCATCAAGAACCATCATAAGGCATATTTGGGACTGCTTAACTCAGATAAGGATACAATGCCACAATAGATCATCCTTAGTGCGATCTCACTGAGTGTCTTATAGAATGGGTTCAGTTCAGATACCCTTGTGGCGGGTCTGAACTTTTCATTAATCTCTGGCATCTTCCACTTCAACCAATGAGTCTTTAGAGCCTCCTTATTATCAAGGAGATAGCTGGGGATGTGGACTCCTGTCTTGGGTAGATGAAGACTTTGAGCAACGAGATCATGATCAATCTTTATATCATGTGATGCAACATTCGTCTGGAAGAACCGATTTCTTTCGTCAAATATTGCATTTTCGTAGAACTCGGCTACGCAATTTGGGTTGAATCTCCGGGGACTAGTAGTCAAGAACTATGTTATATTCTCCTTTATGGGCTTCACGGCGATCTCTGTAACAATCGCCTTGTCAGACGTGGTTGAGGAGAAATTGTTCCAATTTAAGATTTTCTCCTTTACGACTTGCGATGCCCGAAACTGTTGGTTGGTGAGACCAAAATTGTAAACTATTTGAAATAATTTGTCATGTGAGGTCTCCTCAGTGACTATGAACGGTTCAGGGTTATCGGAGGTGCTGGTATCCCTGATTTGAGTCTTCTCTTTCGGCATAATTGGGAAATGGAATGTGGATGAGTTACAAGACATGGAGTAGAGACCTCAGATTTTCTTGAAGGATTCACTTGCAGAGTGTAGGGTGTTCAAGAGAGAATGTCAAAGACGACGACAAAAAGGGTTTAAGAGATTTTGGTGATTGATCATCTAACAAAATCATAGGCTGAGATTGAAACCCCTTTTTGCATTGAGCGACTGAGATAGATGCTGACATAGGCGGCTGTTCACATCGTCTAGCTTGCCATTCAGTAGCGCATGGGAGAGTCGATGTGGCTCCGAGTAATACGCCGTTGAGTTGTCCGTATTTAATGCGACGTGCAGCCAAAACCTTCGTCGAATTCAAAAATTCGTGCCTTTGACTAAGGCAGTTTTCTCTATCCTATGTCTTCATAAAACTGCTTAAGGTAGTTCAAAACTATCTTTATAATGAAAAACTGAGATACTATATCCCTTTAGTTGCCACTTAGAAACTATCTTTTCTTTTGATAGATAACATTGTGACCTTGAGAGTTTCTTCGCGCAGTTTTCAGTCAGTTCTTGAACTTTGTTCATAGGATTTTGCGATTTTGACCCCTTTACTGACTCTGAGTTCATAGACTACTGATCTAATGCCCATATATCTATTATGTATGGCTCGATGCGGTTGGTGGGCATTGAATGTTGACTCATCGATTTTTGACTCTGAACTGTGAGGAGTCGTATCCGGCATTTAAGTGATTTGCCACCTTTTTGATTGATGCACAAAATAGCCTATAAATGTCCCTTTTTCGAGGTCAAAAATCCACACGATCCATCTTCTTTTAGAAATCCAAAATATATTTGATCTTCTAGAAATATGTCTTCCTCATCTTCTTCTGCTTCTCCTTTTAATCTTTCAAGGGAAATGAGGGAGATTTCCATCCAGAGGAACAAGATTCTGGATGAGATGAGACTTGGTGCACGGTACTGGAGAATTCCAGAGGTTCACGATGGAGTGATGGAAAACTTGAGAGCACATGATCTTGAGTGTTTTGTAACAATAACACCTAATTCCTTCCATGCAGATGTGCTCAAGTTGGTGACCTACTATGCCAAGGTCTCCGATGAGGAGATCTACTGCAACATCAATGGGGAGGAATTCTTATGGTCAGCTGATTATTTTGCAGATATGTTCGAGCTTTCTCAAAGTGGAATGTCGGTTTTGCAGTATTGATGGGAGGAGACGGCACCAGAATGGTCAGCTTGGCAAGATTGGAGGGTGTGGGACATTGATTTCCTTCCAATTGTGTTGAGTGGATTTCTCAAGCCGCTTTACAGAGTATCCTACGGTGTCATTAACTAGATGGTGGTCTGTAATTCTCCTGATGAAACTAACATCTCGTCGTCTGTCTGGAAGGAAATGTTGGCGTTTGAAGACCAAGCTCCGGTGGACTGGGCAGGGTTCATCTTTGATCGCCTGAGGAGCGCCCTGCTGAAGCTGCCTGAAATCACTGTCCCCTATGGCATGCAGCTAAGCTGGCTCCTTGAGAAACACATTCCATACTTGAAGAAAGGTTAGTCGAATCTAGTTGGATCCGACTACTACCCCTTGACTGCCTCCAGAAAAACTGTACTAATGTATTTTGCTCTTTTTCTCTTTGCATATGTACTTCGCACCATCTTTTGTCATCAATGAATGGTTTGCCCTGTATCTTTAAGATCTTCTGCAAACTGAATGTATCATACTTCCATCAGATGATAACTCTCTGACATGCGTCTGTCACCTTTTGAATTGTTGAACACATGTGCAAATTTTACTGATACATGGCAATTGTCGAGCATTCAATGTTGACCTTTCAAATTCTAAATTGGAATCGTGGAGCGTTGTGTCTTCATGAAACATAGTATCATCCATTTAAGAGGATAGTCATAATCTCGAACGTCGCTCGATTTCGTCTATAAGTGCACCTTCTTCAAGACATTGATAAGCACACAAACAATTATCTCATAGATTTTTGAGAAATAATTCACCTTCACTCATCAATTAATATGTTTTCTGCAGATGATGTGTCCATCAATCGGAACAAGATCTTCCATAAGCATGGGTTGGAGGTCCATTATTGGACTGACCCTCAGTTGTTCAGCGAGGTAACGAGGGATTTGAGAGCCAATGATCTTGAGACGTTTGTGAGCCGAATGCCTTTCAAATTCCAGGAGAGTACGCTGAAGGTATTAGCCCACACTAGCTTTGTTTTGGAGGAAGGCGAAATCTTTGGTAACATGAACGGCTGACAGATATGCTGGTCTCCTGAGTCCTTTTTCAATGACTTAGGACTCCCTCGTGGTCGTACACCACTCATGAACTGCTTCCATTATGAAACGGCTCCTTAATGGTCTTCTTGGCATAGATGGGGGGTGCTGATGACAATTTCCACCCGAAGGTCTCATCATATTGGCTGATGTCTCGATATCGAGTGACTTTCAACATCATCAATCATATGATCATTGGCAACCCTTTGTCGGACAAGGAATTCTCTCCGCCAGTCTGGAAGACAATGCTGGCCTTTGTTGAAGAAGAGGAGGTTGACTGTGCTACCTACATCTTGAACAAGGTGCGGGAGGCTTTAGAGCATCTACCTAACATCCTAGTTCCTTATGGGATGCAGCTGAGTTGGCTTCTGGAGCAGGAAATTCCATCCCTTATGCAAGGTTGGACCAACATCGAGGATTCTGACCTCTATCCTCTGAGGCCTCGTCCCTCTCGCTGATTGGAATCAACTTTTTATTTTCTTTGTACATTTTAAAATTTTTGCTTCCGTAATGTACTCCTTTTCAATGAAATGAAATCGTTTTATCTTTCTAGTCTTGAGTCACAGATCTTGATAACACAGTTTCCTTAACTGTACACGTCATACAGTTGGATATGGTACAGTTGTGAATCTTCTTTATTTCTGAACTCCTTCCTTAGGAGTTAATGTGAGATCATGGGAGATCGTAACCGTACACCTACGATTTGGCTAGACACTGAGGTGACACTCTTAGCCTTCTGTCTTCTTTGCCTTCATGTCTATTTATGAGTGATGCAACACTGTAATTCGCATTTAATTCTAACTCATCGATCGTCGCACAAAGATCTCCAACAAATACCTTTTTCACGAAGAAATATATGTCACCTTATATCCGCATTTGCTTCTTTGCTCCATGAAATACCTTTGAATGCGATGAATTCTCCACCTAACATTGTGGAAGAAGTTGTGAGGATCTCCATCCGAAGGAACAAAATTCTAGACTTATGTGGGTTCTATCGACAAAATTGGAAGACTCCTATCGTCTTTGATGAGGTGATGGAAAAGTTGCAGGCCAATGGACATAAATCCTTTGTAATCAAGGAACCTCATTCCTTCCACAAAGATTTATTGAAGGTGCTCGCCTACAATTCCACTATCACAGATAAAGAGATCTACTTCAATCTTAATGGGGAGGAGTTCTTTCTGTCTGCTGACTATCTCACTGTCGAATTCGGCTTAGACGTAATGGCATCCCGATCATAGACTATCTCAAGGATGACAAGACGTCTGAGTGGTCAGTGTGGTAGCGGTGGAGGGTAGCAGAGATCGGGTTCCATCCAACTGTGACTAGCGAGTTCCTCAAGCCGCGCCATAGAGAGACTTTTGACATAATTGACCATATGGTGGTTGGCAACACCCTTATGGATATAGACTTTTCACCGCTAGTATGGAAAGCAATGATGGCATTTGAGGACCAGGCTGAAGTAGACTGGGCACATATTTGACTTCCTGATGATGGCCTTTCGAAATCTTCTTGAGGTCACCGTCCCATACGGCATGCAACTGGGTACGCTCATTGAAAAGAGGATCCCCGTCTTTACTGAAGATGGGTCCAAACTGGTTGCCATCGATTACTACCCATCTAGATGTGTGTCCATCCGCTTTCTGTAAATATCAATTCCTTAATTTTTGCTTGGACATTGTATCCTCCTCCTTACCTAATGAATGAATTAGTCGTTTTCCCTTCGACTTTAACATTGAGTAAACAGTTCTACAAATTGCACAACTGCCCTAATTAATAGTCTTGTCAGATTTAACACGCTCAGTTCGACAGTTTTGTACCAATAAATTTTCATCTCCATCTCTTGAGATTTCATCAAATCTAGAAGACCTAGTTTGATGCATAGCTCTTTGAATCGAGCCTCAGGTAGCGGTTTGGTGAAGATGTCCGCTAACTGGTCTTCAGTTCTAATATATCTCATGATCTCAAATGAAATGATGATGAATATCAATGTGCTTCGTCCTGGAGTGTAGAACTGGATTCTTTGAAATAGAAACTGCACTGTTGTTGTCATAGTAAATAGGAACACATCCAGTGTCTATTCCATAATACTTAAGATGTTGTTTTATCCAAAGCACTTGAGCACAACAACTGGTTGTTGCCACTTATTCAGCTTCAGTGGTTGACGTAGCCACGGAATGTTCCTTCTTGATAAACTAGCTAATCAGTTTATGACCTAAAAACTGACAGGTTCCACTTGTGCTCTTTCTGTCAATTCTGCAGCCTCCAAAATCTGAATCAGAGAATCCATTCAGCATGATTCAATCAGTTTTGGGATACCAGATACCTAAAGACTCAGTTTTCTTAAGATATCTCACGATTCTTTTTGCCGCTTCCATGTGGGACTTCTTAGGATTCACCTGGAATCTTGCACACACTCCCACAACATAAGATATATCGGGTCGACTGGCAGTTAGAGACATTAGAGACCAATTATTCCTCTATAAGCAGTTGGATCAATAGGTTCTCCTTCATCATCTATAGTGATCTGAGAACTGGTGCTCATAGGAATCCTTAGAGACTTCGTCTTCTCCGGACAAAATTTGTTGATTAAGTCTTGAGTATACTTCTTCCGACTAATAAAAATCCCTTCATCAGACTGATCAACTTGTAAACCAAGAAAATATGTCATCTTGCCCATCATACTCATTTGAAATTTATTCTGCATGAACTGGGCAAACTTCTCACATAACTTGGTGTTTTTACTGCCGAAGATATTGTCGTCTACATAGATCTGAACTAGCAGGATATCCTCTCCATCCTTTATTTTGAACAAGGTTCAGTCGATTGCACCTTTTTCAAATCTATTCTTGAGCAGAAATTGAGAGAGAGTTTCATACCGCGGTCTAGGTGCTTGCTTCAATCCATATAAAGCTTTCCTTAGTTTGTAGACTTGGTTTCCTTGCTCGAAAATTGGGAGTTGTTCGACGTAGACCTCTTCCTTTAGTTTGCCATTAAGGGAGGCACTCTTCACATCCATTTGAAGAACGGTGAAGTCATGATAGGCAGCATATGCCAAAAATAGCCGAATGGCCTCCAGTCCAGCAACTGGAGCAAAAGTCTCCTCGAAATCGATTCCTTCGCACTGAGCATAACCTTTGGCAACCAATCTCGCTTTATTCCTTACGATAGTGCTGATCTCATCTCTTTTATTCTTGAAGACCCAGTTAGTACCGATCACGGAGTGATGTGTTGTTCTGTCCACCAGATGCCACACATTGTTGCGACTGAATTCTGTCAATTCTTCTTGCATCGCATTGATCCAATCCACTGATTGAAGAGCTTCTCTAATTTTTACTAGTTTGACTTGAAAAATTAAGCAAGACATCAAGGCAGTTCCTTGTCTTGTTCGAACTGGATTGCCAATGTCATCCAAGTTAGCTTCAACGGCGTGATCTCTTAACCAGCTAGGCTTCTTCATAGGTACGGCTTCAGATGGAGCAACTGGAGTCTCCGAAACTGCTGGATGTTTCTGATGAGATAGTTCACCTCAAGGTTCCTGAACTGCTTCACCTCCTTGTTCTGGAACTGCATTCTGAGCAGCATGTTCCTGACTGTAACTATCTCTTCAGTTGGAGCTGCTTCCTCAGCGGTCTCAAGGTTGACCTCCTTCGTATCCGCTTGCACCGCTTCAAAAACCGTTGCATTCGCTTCAGGGGGCTTTTTTTCATTTTGATCTTCCATGTTAACGAACTTTAAGGCCTCAGCAATGACATTAGAATCATTGGCCCTCTCGACTGCCTGGGGTCAATTGAGGCCACTAAAGTCTCGGAAATATCATTCATAGATCTAGTCAGAGAAACTGTTTGATTATGATCAAGATCAGTTCTAGGTTCCTCATTGACATCCTTGATCTCATGATTTTTTTCCAGACCCAGTTCTTGAAGTGTCCTGCGCACTAGAGTAGCTTCATAAAAAACAACATGACATGTTTATTCCACAAGTTGGGTTGTCTTATTGAATACCCTATATCCCTTATATGAAGAATGTCCATACCTAAGGAACACCCCTTCATCAGCTTTAGGGCTGAAAGTATTCAATTTAGACTTCCCATTATTGTGAATATATCATGGAGAATCGAAAGCACGAAGATGAGCTATAGAGGGCTTACGACCATTGCAGATATCGTAAGGAGTCTTGTGCAGCCGCGTGTTGAATGCACTTCGATTCTGCGTGTCGCAAGCTGTCATCAAGGCTTCTCCCCAAAATCTTTTTCCAAGGTTGGTCTCGGCCATCATGGTCCTTACTGCTTCTTTGAGTGTTCTGTTCCTCCACTTAGCAACACCGTTTTGTTGAGGAGTTCTTGGAGTAGACTTCTCATGCCCGATTCCAATTTTAGCGCAGAAATCCATAAGGGGTCCATTGCAAAACTCTGTTCCATTATCGCACCTTATCCTCTTAACTGTCACCCCTTTATCATTCTGAAGAAGGGTAATCAGTTTTGGCAGCTGAGTTTTGACTTCGTCTTTGGATTTGAGCAGCATCACCCATGTATATCTTGAATAGTCATCAACAACTACTAATGTATACTTTCTTCCTCCAATTGTGGATGGAGTAACTGGACCAAACAAATCCATGTGGAGCAGTTCCAAGATCCGTTTCGTGCTTGCTGTAACTGGCCTGTTCTTGGAGGAGGCTCTTGTCTGTTTCCCGAGCTGACAAGTTTTACAGACTCCTTCTTTCTGGAACTTCTTCTGTGGTAGTCCTTCAACCAAATTATGCTTCGCCAGATGTCTGATCGAGTTGAAGTTCAAATGACTCAGTCTTTTGTGCCACAACCAGTTTACTCCTTCTGAGGAACTGTGCGCCGAGAGGCAGGTTCCCCCCTTCTCCATTGGACCAATCAACAATGTAAAGACCTCCTTTTCTGATTCCTCTGATTATGGTCTTGTGAGTCACCTTGTCTATGATGTGGCATTCTGATTCTTCAAAACTGACAATATAGTCATTCTCACTCAATTGGCTTATACTTAGAAGATTGTGTTTCAGATTGGTGACTAAGGACACGTTCTGAATGATAATTCTATTGTGCTCCACACATCCTTTTCAAATCACTTGTCCCTTGGCCTTGTTCCCAAAATTGATCGATGCTCTTTTGAACTTCACAAGGTTCTTGACTAAATCATTTTCTCCTGTCATGCTTGTCGAGCACTAGCTATCTAATATCCATGATTTTGTTTTCTTTTGAGAACTCGATCCCTGCAAGACAGAAAAATTATTTTGGTCCTCGTATCCTTTCGGGTCTTGCAAAGTCAGTATTCTGGATCCAACCTTTTGGTATCCACACATGTTTCACTCTTACAGTTCGTGAAACTAGATCACTCTTTGGTGATTGATTAACCTTTCTTCTAAAGTAATGTATGTTGTTTGAATGCATGTTCCGAAATGTTGTGGTGTATGAACTCTTTCTGAAGCGATTGTTCTGGAAAGAGTCTCGAGAAACTGTTCTCGGGTGAGTAGCCATCACAGTCTTTTGAGAGTAAAATTGCCTTGACTCAGGCCTCGAATAGGTGTTCCCCCTATTCGGATATCTGTTATAATAGAATTGTGGTCTATCATAAGTTCTTGGATTTCTATCCGGTTGTCAAACTGACTTCCTTGCAACATTTGCATGTTGCTTAGTCGTTCTTGTTGGTAAAATTGGATTCCTTGCATATGAAACATTACGCTTGTCCAGTTTTGAAGGAAAGTCGTTACTCCTCTCGACAGTTGGTTTATACAGTTTACGAACTATGTTAGTATTCTATTGAGGTGCCAGTTTCGGGTTAGTTTTTTACCAACATTTTGTCTTGACAGTTTGCTTTACTGGCTCTTTGAATTTGACATTTCCTTTCTCAAACATATGACTTTGACTAAGTTTGGCTTTGATTTAGCACAGAAATGTTTTCTTAGTCCTAGAAGTGGATGCATGTTGGTTCAAAAGCTTTTCATTTCGATACTCAAATAAACCAATTCCGTGTTTATCGGACGGCTGTTTTTGAGCATTCAAGATCTCATTTAATTTTCTTGAGCTCTTTTTGAAAGTGCATTCACGTTTAAGAGGTTCAGTTTTCTTCAGAGAATCACATTCTTTTGAAATAATTTTAAAATCTTTAAGAAGTTTTGAATGCTCATTCTTGAGTTTTTCAAAATCCTCACTGATTGACCTCGTCTTGGCGACTTCATTGTTCAAAGTTGAAATCTCTGACTTTAGTGAGGCATTTTCACTAACTAATTCATCTTTAATCTCAAGGAATTGTTCTACTTCTTTAATAATTTCTTTAAGAGAAACATCTTCTGAGTTTGAATGACAAATGTTATAATTTTCTTCAAAACATGTAGATGTACTAGATGAAGGTAGATGGGTTGTTACCACTATGTCGCAGTTTGAGGCGATGTCTTCTCCATCGGTAACATCTCCATCAATAGCTGCCATGAAGGCGAGAAAAGCCTCCTCATCATTCTCATCCTCAGACGTGTAATAGCCATCATCATGGTCTGGTACGTCCGGCACTTCAGTTCTTGTGAGCATTGCCTTGGCCACAACCTTAGATGGTCTCCTTTTAAACACCTTCTTCAATCTGTCTCTTTCCTCCTGAGACACAAGGAGGCATTCGTACTTCAGGTGATCTGGAGAGTTGAATCCGTAGCATGTGTGTGGCTCTCTCTTTGTGAACCTTTGCTCACTGGACTGAGTTTCCTTCCCTTTTCCTTTGGCCTTCTCGAGAAGTACGGCCAGGTTCCTCATCTGTTCCTCCAGTTTGGCAACAGATAGTTCAGTTTCATTCTTCTGAACTGAGGTGGAGGCATCCTTCGCTGGTGAGGATTGATAGGCAGTTTGGAAGTCTCTCTTTACGAAGAATGTTGCGTCACCATCAGCTACTGAATTTGGGGTTCTAACAGCTTCATTCCTGTTCACCATCTGAATATCCCATTCATGGGCTTGGAGTTCGGCAAACAGCTCTTTGGTTGACATTTTTTAGAGATCCATGATCTTCAAACTGGTGGTTTTGACAAACCAGTCTTCCTTCAAAGTCTTGAAAGAATTTTGGCATTCATGTCAGCCGCCTTTTCTTCTCTTCCAAGATTTTTTATTTCGCTGACAATGGCGTTTAACCTTGCTTCCATCGATTTGATTGTTTTGCCAGGTAGCATCTGGAAGGATTCATACTTGTCGACGTATATTTGTTTCTTGTTGCGTCTCATAGCTTCAGTTTCTTTGGTAAGCTCGTTGATCCAGTTCAAAACTCTTTATCATTATCGTTTTGTATGGCTTCGTCCATGAGCAAATCTGGGTGAGATTGTATAAGCATCTCTTGAGCGATGGGATCCAGTTGATGGTGTTTCTTGTCTTCAAGTATCCATTCTTCCAGTGGTTTATCTATCATTTCGACACCACCTTAACCATCTGCTCCTGCGAGCTGGATTGTAGGCTTCTGGATCTTCAAGGGTCCATTCTTCAAAACTTCGTCCATCTCTGGATGCTCAGCTCTCAATTAAATGAGACACCTCTTCTTCCAAACTTCGAACTTCTCTGGGTTGTACTTGGGAAGGCTTGGATAACTCATCATTATCTTGAGATACCACTTAACAAACAATTAAGAGTGCAAGGAAGTACGGATCCAGTCTTAAGCGACTCAAAACAGGACAGTCTAGAAAGACCAACCTCGCTCTGATACCACTTGTTGGTCCCAGATCAGAGTACGTACGTATGATGTGCAGCGGAAGTATAAAGACAGTTATTCGCACTCTTAAACGCAGGCAATTCAGTTTCAACTTAACTTAGTTTTTTTAATTAACAGTTTTAAAAACAACAACAGTTTGTGTTAGCCAACAAATTAGGTTACCAGTTTACAGTTATGAGTAGTCAACAATTATACACTTCAACACTTTCAGACAAGTGTTGAAGGTTTCAAAATACAATTGAAAACTGTATGATGCGTATAGTAAGTAAAGCTGTAAATGAAGCAGGTTATTTATAGTGGTTCGGAGCCTTAAGTACTACATCCACTCTTCAGAAATTGATCCGGTAATTTACTAAGTAATGAAGATACAATCCTCACGATCTATAGCTAAATGTTGTAGAGACCACCGTCAACAGCAGAATGGATCACTCACCCAGACTGTTGTTCTTCACTCCTTCTTTAGTTCCTCGAAGCCAAGTTCCACCTCGAAGTCTTCACAGAACTGGAAGTCGTCGAAAATGGATTGAGGACAAACCTCCCTTCTCCTTCTCCGATGGGTGGATGGTTCAGTTCTTCCAAGAACGTATGTTGGTTGGCAGCTGCCCGTAATAACCTTCTTTTCCTTAGAAAATTAGGTTGTTGTGTTCTCACTTGAAAATTAAGAACACCAAGAGAGTAGATAAAGTCGAAAGACTTAATCCTCGTGCACACAGGGTCACACGGTGAATCTCGGAAGATTCCTTAAGCAATAATGCCTCGTGTTCAATAAATGAACCACGGAAATAATGTCGTTCGGTTGAAAACTTTAAACGTGTTAGAGTTTTAAATTTGGCAGAGTGACGGTAAGGTTTTCAAGTGCTTGGTTCGATTTGATATGTATGTTTTGTCTCTAATCTTCCTGCTATTTAGAGTTGGAGATTTTAAATTAGCCGGTAGAGTCATTTTGGGGGATGTCCAATCAGTGTCCATCCTTCTCTGTAAAGTAGACCGGCTCCTCTGCCTTTTCTGAAACACTGCCATGGTTTTGCAGGGTAGTTTGTACTTGATGTGTCAGACGCCGAAAAACGGTGTATGCCAGTTATAACTGAGTGTTTCTTCGTCTCTTGCCATTGACTTCTTTAATGTTTTTTAATGACTGATCGGCATCTTGCTCTTCACGTATTCCTTTGAGGTGAAACTGTCCTGACCTGAAACTGTGAGCGCCTCTCAACAGTTTCTTATGAAAATTGTATCCACTATTTTCTTTGATATACAATCCTCGACAATTGAAAAACTGTCTGCATTCGCGTCTGTTACTCTGCTCAGTTTTTCTCGTCCTTTATCCTTAACAGTTTTCTCGTCTGGACGGCTTCTTCTTCAAAAATTGTTCCACAGTTTTTGACAGTTCTCATCTCCTAGACTATTACAACTCGATTATCCTATACAAGGATTACATGAGGTAATAACTCTAAGGCCTAGACTTTGGTACACATTTTTGACACATCAAAACATCAATTTTAAAGGTGGGATTTCTACATCAACACCTAACATATATATATATATATATAGTGGTGTATTCTAGACTTAACTCATCTCCCTGAATGAACTACGAACTTTCATTGTAGTGTGTGTCATTGATCATTATAGTGTATGATACCTCATTACAACATTATATACACTATAATGATCAATAACACACACAACAATGAAGTATCATAATTAAGTACTCTAATGAACTATCATATACACTACAATGATCAATTATACACACAACAATGAAAAGTTCATAGTTCATTCAGGACATTTAGTTCGG
>JAPKLW010001002.1:98873-121829 GCA_026898455.1 Plectranthus barbatus | reverse complement strand
CACAAAATTTAAGTAAAACAATTGCGACGGATTTGCGACCAAAAATTTGGTTGCAAATCCGTTGCGAAAATTTGCGACGGATAAAATTTTTGGTCGCAAATTTTTTTGCAACCAAGGTTTTTGGTCGCAAATCCGTCGCAAAATAGCAGTTAGCGACGGATTTGCAACCAATTTTGTGGTCGCAAAATGATGAATTTTTTGTAGTGGAGATGTAAGTTGTTCAAACATTAGCCTTATGATTATAAAGTGCTTTCATAAAAGGATTATTAGGTAAGTATACTTATTTGTAAGTACTAAGAACAAAGGGTGTGTACGATTTGACTTAAATCAATCAAATTGGGCGAACTAAATTAATATCACCACTTTGACCAATTTGAGGAAAGTAATTTGGCCTACTCATCTAAAAATAACCGAATCAGATGATATTGGTTTGATCAATGATTTAAAGTATGAAAACAACTATTTTGACCGTCGGTTGTAAACTATAGTATTATGATATATTTTATATTGTTAATTAATTGTTATTTAATACAATGCTTAATTAACTCTATCATGTTGATATTGAAATTTGAGGTTTGAATATTTTTTAACTGCACCTTTCCATTAACATCTTTCCACCTCTCTCGCACTCTCGACCTGTTCCCTTGCTTATGATTTATATAGTTGATGGCATATGAAACAAAATTATGTTAGTTTTTTTGTTTGTATAATTCAATGATTCAATATTCAAAATTAATAAAATGATTTAATAATTTTATTTTTGCATCTTTCATGGAATTACTATTTTATATTGGCCGAACCAAACGGCTTTAATATAGTTTGGACGGTTTGCTTTGAAAAATTATTTCGTTGGTTTAGTTTGAGAAATCTTCAAACTTTATTATTTAGTCGATACTTCTCCATCTAAATTGCTCAAATTAGACCTTCCATATCCTACAAGGGAATTATGTAACTAGCTAAGGTTTAACAAGAACTCCATTCTTATGTTACTTTAAATCGTCATGCACAATGTGTTTGTCTCTTTAAGGAAAACACAAAATATGTGGACATGCTGATATGCTTAGTTTGTTTTTGTACTGCATGATTGAAACGAACCTCACAGAATTAAATCTCTTATTAGAGTGATCAATAACCTCTATCTATAGATTAGACTTCTCGAATTATAATACTGCATTCATGAAAATTGAAACACAAATATCACTTAACAAGATTGGGTGTTTCAATTCACATATGCACCAGATTGTTCTTAATATATACTTATTTTTTTCCCTTAATATTTTCTACTATGAAAACCAATAGAAAACATGTGTTTTATGTATGAAGTAGTTTAACTGTGTCAAAAATGGCTAAAAGATATTAGGGGTGTGTGTAGTTTGCTTGAAACAGCAATCAAATTTATTTGGGCGGTTTGACCAGTTTTAGCAAAGTAATTTGGATGGCTGATTCAATAAATTTTAATTTGAATGATATTGATTTGAAGTATAAAATCGATCATCGGACTAACGGTACATTCTAGTATTATTATAAATTTAATAGGATAAATTAAAAGTTATTTAAAAGAATGCTTTGATGTTTATCATACCGAGGCATTCGACATTTGAATTATTTTTAATTGTGCCTTATAAATCAATATCTTTTTTCTTACTCTCACCCCTTGACCTTTCTCATATCTCGCCAAAGACTCCTCTCTCACATCCAGACCTTGTCACTTTCCTACCATTATTGTTGATGACAAATTATACATTTTTATATTAATGTTATTATTTGCATTATTAATTAGTTCAATCAACTTTTGAATTGATCAATTGATATATGATCAACTTTATCAATTGCATCATTCACCAAATCAATATTTAAATCGCTCAAACTAGTTGAACTAAATTGTTTTACTTGAAAAATGTGGCTAAAATTTGCCTATAAAAGGCATGAGCTTCTGTAAGTTTAGATGCACGACAACAAAAACAAATTGAGAGAGTTTAGTTTCTTCTCAAATAAAATTTAGATTTCGCCTCTTTTTTTTCTTGTACTCCATTTTTGTTTATTTCTCCTGCTAGTTGTATTTATCCCATTAAGTGTGAAATTATTCCTGGGACCAACAAGTGGTACCAGAGCCCAGTTAGGGTGTTTATTATCTGCTTATCGTATGCTCTGTGTTTGCCACTAAAGTGGATCCTACACATCAGAAAATAAGTTAGACTAATTTTCATCCTTTGAGAGTTCGCTAGGTACTATTCGCACCGAAATAGTGTCAGCAGATCACACACTGTTCATCAAATTTTTTGGCAGTACTAGAGCATCGGTTTATGCCTAAAATCATACGGTGGGATAATATAGCTTTGGTAACAGCAGCAGAAACCTCGCGGGCACAACAAGTGAGCAGCTCGTTTCACTACCCGCATTTGACACATACGAACTACACCAGTTGGGTGATTCGTGTGCAGGCAATGATGGAGGATCAAGGAGTATGGGAAGCAGTCGACCCAGTAGAAGGCGCACAAGTGGACGCCCGACTCGACAAGAAGGCGAGGTCGCACCTCTTTCAAGCACTCCCGGAGGACCTTCTCATGCAAGTTGCCAGTAAGAAAACAGCAAAGGAAGTGTGGGATTGCTTAAAGATGAGGTTTGTCGGGGCAGATCGGGTAAAAAATGCAAGATTGCAGACGCTCAAGAGCGAGTTCGATGTGATGCAAATGAGTAACAGTGAGACCCTCGATCATTATGTCGGGTGTCTCACTGCCATGTCTGTAAATTACACAAGTCTTGGTGGAACTCTCACTGACTCCACATTGGTAAAGAAGTTGTTCGATACAGTGCCAGAAAGGTTCATCAGTGTGGTGGCCGGCATCGAACAGTTCTATAATCTCGAAACACTCACTTTCGAGGAGGCTGTTGGAAGGCTTAAAGCTTTCGAGGAGCGCACGCGGAAGAAGAGTCCGGGCGCAGGACGGAAGGACGAACATGTACTCCTCACTCAGGCGGAGTGGGAGGCCCGATTCAAAAAAGACGGCAAGGAGTCATCATCTTCCCAGCCAAAGAGGTTTCCCACAGAAAATGGGAACTGCGGACGTGGTGATAAATCTCTAGGCAGAGGTCGGGGGAGAGGTGGCCGAGGAGCACCTCGAAGAGAAGGTGGTTCGGGTGGACGAGGAGCTGCTCGAGATAAGAGTCACATCCGTTGTTACAACTGCAACGAGATGGGACACTACTCGACACAATGTCGAGCAGCAAAGAAGAATGAGGCAGCACACCTCACCCATGCCGATAACTTTGAGCCAGCCCTACTTATGGCAATCTCGGAGGAGACCCCACCGGAGGAGATTGTCATGCTCAATGAAAAAGAGCCTCTAGAAAACCGAGAAACTAAGTCTCTCAAAAAACCGAAAGATATTTTGTTTCTAGACAATGGTGCTAGTAATCATATGACAGAAGACAGAGAGAAGTTCTTCGAACTTGACGAGACAGTCACCGAAAAAGTAAGATTCGGTGATGAGTCAGTAGTGGAGATACGAGGAAAAGGTTCTATCCTTTTCCAGTGCAGAAATGGTGATCAGTGGCTTCTCGAGAAAGTTTATTACATTCCTCGACTGAAGAGTAACATGGTAAGCCTCAGACAACTAACTGAGACAGGACACCGGGTTGTAATGGATGGTGAGGAGCTCGAAGTTTACGCCAAGAGTCCTTCGTGTCTTATCATAAAGGTGAGACGTTCACAGAATCGGTTATACGAAATAGTGCTCCAAATAGCGAGTCCAGTTAGTCTCTTGGCTAATCTTGAAGATCCAACTTGGCTATGGCATGCTCGCCTAGGGCATGTCAATTTTCAAGCTCTGAAATCCCTTGTTAATAAAGGAATGGTAGTAGGAGTACCGCCAATAACACCTCCGGAGCAGCTTTGCCGAACATTTTTGGTGGCAGAGCAGACAAGACAACCATTTCCTACGGAAACAAAGTTTCGAGCAAAGAAGCCACTCGAACTCCTGCACATCGACCTATGTGGACCAATCACACCAACAACTCCAGGAGGTAATCGCTATTTCATGCTTATTGTTGATGATTACTCCCGTTGGATGTGGTTGCATGTGATAAAATCAAAGGATGAGCCATGTTCTTCATTTAAGAAGACGAAGCAGTTGGTCAAGAATGTGACCAGTCTTTGAATCAAAGTCCTTCGATCAGATCGAGGAGGAGAGTTCTTCTCAAAAGAGTTCTCAGAGTTGTGTGAACAGGCTGAGATTGAACGACATTTCACCGCACCATATTCTCCTCAACAGAATGGTGTGGTGGAAAGGCGGAACCGAACAGTGATGGCTATGGCTCGGTCATTACTCAAGAACATGGATGTCCCGAGCAAGTATTGGGGGGAGGCTGTTCATCATGCAGTCTATCTACTCAACCGACTACCGACAAAAATTGCTCGAGAGAAGACGCCATTCGAAATATGGACCGGGAAGAAGCCACACCTTGCACATCTTCGTGTGTTTGGGTGTACTGCACATGCTAAGGTGACCAATCCCCATCTGAAGAAGCTCGACGATCGGAGCCAGTCATTTGTGTACTTAGGTGTCGAAGAAGGGAGCAAGGCGCACAGGTTGCTCGAACCACATCTCGGCAGAATACATGTGAGCCGTGATGTTGTGTTCGAAGAAGGTGAAGCCTCGGATTGGTCAAGTGGCGTGAATGACCACACTTATAAAGTTTTTGAGGAGGTCAATCACGAGCAAGTTGGTGTTCAAACGACCCCATTTGAAAGTAGCTCAACAGTGGAGCAGAGTGCTAAGGAGCTGCTCGAGCAGACCGTCTCGAATACTCCACAGTTCGAGCCAGTTGCTGAAACAGCAGATCAAGGCGATGATCTACCCACTCCATGGTCAGGTGGACATTTTCAGAGTGACGATAGACAAGTTCGATATAGGGACATGACTGAGATAATGGCAGAAGCACCTCGAGTAACGCTTGATTTCAAAGAAGTGATGTTGGCAGAGACGGAGGAGCCGTCTTGCTACAATGAAGCGGCCAGACAACCAGAATGGGAGGAGGCTATGGCTAAAGAAATCCAAGCCATTGAGAAGAATGGGACGTGGTCTCTCGTCCCATTGCCGGTCGGACACAAGGCGATAGGGCTCAAATGGGTCTTCAAGCTCAAGAAAAACTCAGAAGGAGAAGTGATCCAGCACAAAGCTCGATTGCTGGCAAAGGGATATGTGCAGCGACAGGGAATTGACTTCGATGAAGTATTCGCACCAGTCGCTCGAATGGACACTATTCGAGTCATCCTTGCTTTGGCAGCAAAACGAGGATGGCAAGTACATCATCTCGATGCCAAGTCAGCCTTTCTGAATGGGGAGCTCGAGGAGGAGGTGTACGTAACTCAACCAGAAGGGTTTAAAGTCACAGGGAAGGAACACATGGTGTTAAAGTTGAAGAAGGCACTATACGGCCTTCGTCAAGCACCTCGAGCTTGGAATTTGAAGTTGGACAAAAGTCTGAAGCAGATGGGCTTTGTGAGGTGTTCACAGGAACAAGCTGTGTACACGAGGGGTAATACTAACACCAGAATTATTGTTGGTGTTTATGTAGATGATTTGATAGTGACAGGTGAAGATCCAAAGGCAGTCGGAGTCTTCAAGAAGAAAATGATGGGAGAGTTCGAGATGAGTGATCTCGGATTACTCTCATATTACCTCGGAATCGAAGTATCTCAATTCGAGGGAGGTATCTCGATCAAGCAAGCAGCATATGCAAAGAAGGTGTTATCCCAGTTTGGGATGCTTGATTGCAATGCAACAAAGATACCAATGGAGCCGAGGGCTCAACTCCACAAAGATCCCGAAGGACAGCTGATTGATGATACTGAATATCGAAGAGTGATCGGTTGTCTACGTTATCTCCTTCATACAAGGCCAGATCTTTCTTATGTTGTTGGAGTTGTCAGCAGATTCATGGAGAGGCCAACCGAAATGCATCAGAAGGCAATAAAGCAAGTGCTTCGGTACCTTCGAGGCACTATGCAGCTCGGCTTAGTGTTTCGAAGAGGAAGTGGAGATGAAGAAATAGTGGGTTACTCTGACAGTGATCTTGCAGGAGACTTAGATGATCGAAAGAGCACAGGGGGAATGGTGCTCTACATCAATGATTCACTTGTTTCGTGGAACTCACAGAAATAGAAAACAGTGGCCCTTTCCTCGTGCGAAGCAGAGTTCATGGCAGCAGCGGCGGCAGCATGTCAAGCACTTTGGCTAAAAGCATTGTTGTTCGAACTAAGTGGTTCGAAACCGAAGACAGTGAAGCTCTTCGTCGACAACAAATCTGCACTTGCGCTCATGAAGAATCCAGTCTCCCATGGTCGAAGCAAGCACATCGACACAAAGTATCACTTCATTCGAGAGTGTGTCGAAGGAGGTCAGATTGAGGTGGAGTTTGTTCGAACTGATGAACAGCGAGCCGATGCACTCACGAAGGCGTTGCCAGCAGTAAAGCTAGGAACTATGCAACACCTTCTCAGTGTCCGTGATCTCGAACCAATTAAGGAGTAAGGGGGAGATTGTAGGAAATTACTCCTTTAATTGTGTGAACATAATAAATGTGTTCATAGTTTGGTGGTAGTTTGGAAAATGGAGTTTGAAAAATGTGGCTAAAATTTGCCTATAAAAGGCATGAGCTTATGTAAGTTTAGATGCACGACAACAAAAACAAATTGAGAGAGTTTAGTTTCTTCTCAAATAAAATTTAGATTTCGCCTCTTTTTTTTTCCATTTTTGTTTATTTCTCGTGCTAGTTGTATTTTTCCCATTAAGTGTGAAATTATTCATGGGACCAACATTACTATGGTTTGATGGTTTTGGTTTGGAAAAGTTATTTGACTAATTTTGTTTAAAAATTCTAGAAACTGTATCTATTGGTTTAGTGATACTTCAGCATATAAATGGATCAAATCAAACCATGCATACTCCTTAAAAAAATAAATATAGTATTCTATTTTGAACAATTAGATTCGATGTTCTTTTGCGATGAAAAATTACTTTCAGATACTGCATGGCGAAAAAGACATAATTCCATTTATTTTACTAGCACGGTTGTCTGAATAATATATGGACAAGATTTGAAATGGTGGGAACTGCGATTTGTTTAAGACATAGATAGCTTAATATGTTGAGACTACTCTTACTTCCAATCATGAGATAATAGGGGACTTGAAAGAAGATTTAATTTATGAGATAGCCATATTCCAACAAATTGTGAAGGGAACCAAGGTAGAAGAAGGCGTGAGGGGTTGAAATATTTTGTAATATCATGAGCTATATTTTTAAAATTCATGAATCCGGCAGGAGCGACACTTGGGGAAGGAAGTGGTGCGAGTATGTCAGACGATGAGGATGAGTTGCAAATGGAGTTTGGTTTCGATGGCGAGGGGCATATGCATGATTTGATGGGGTTTGGCCCTTTACTCCCAACAGAATCAGAGAGGTCTCTAATGGAGAGAGTGAGGCAGGAACTCAAAATTGAACTGAAACAGGTGAGGTGATCAATATATATATCCATCTCTTCAGCTGTTGTGGCAGAACACATACTGATGCTTGTGCTTCCATTTGCAGGGATTCAAGTCCAGAATCGAAGACGTGAGAGAGGAGATACTGAGAAAAAGAAGGGCAGGGAAACTACCCGGCGACACCACTACTGTGCTCAAGAACTGGTGGCACCAACACTCTAACTGGCCTTATCCAACTGTATGTATGTCCATCTATTTTTCATCCATCAACTTTTACTTAGTCTGACTCATTTCTTATTCCAGCACAAATTATTTTTCTTTACTTAACTCTAACCCTTTAATTTTCGGGTAATTTTATTAGATTTTTTTATGTTATTAAATTTTTTCTCTATCTTTTAAGCTTCAAAATAATAATAAAAAAGATATCCGAAATGTTTATTTTTTTCTATTAAGAAAATCCAAAATACATCACTTATTCATCATTTTAAATATTATTTTTATTTCATCAATATTTAAACATGCTTTAATTTCATAATTCTAAGAACTTAATTTCTATCAACTATTGGGATGCACTATGATATTCAATATTAAAAGTAAATTTTTGATTAATTGGCTTTCGACCATCTGAGCACCATTGAGCTATTATTTCCGGGATTAAATTTTCTTAATTTGTCCAAGATATTTAACTTAAGAAACTTTTATAGATGAGATTAATCCGGAGTTTCAGACAAGATCGATCAATATCAATATACATGCAGGAGGATGACAAGGCGAAGCTAGTTGAGAAGACAGGGCTGCAGCTGAAGCAGATAAACAACTGGTTCATCAACCAAAGGAAGAGGAATTGGCACAGCAACTCTCACTCTCTCAAATCCAAGCGCAAGAGGTAGACACACACCAGGCGAGGCGCCTTGGATTATTCTGGATATATATGATTTGTTTCAAACCATAGCTCACCGCAAACTAATGGTTAGGTACATCGGACCTAACCATATATATGGTTGTAGATTTTCTATTATTGAAAAACCCGCTAACAGATTTTACCTCTAAAAATGACTCTTGTGTAATGATTTTCACTACCTTTGTAATAATCTTTCAATAATATTATAGGCTCTTTTGACTTTGAGTGGTATTATTATTTATGTTCAAAAGTGTTTTTTTTTTTTTTTCCTTAAGAGAAATAGAATGAGCTTCATTAGTAGCGCAATGCACCAACAACATCATTTGATAGATACAATGAGAGATTTCTAGTGTTAAAAACAATAGAATTCATAGCATAAAGCTCCGAGGATCGATCTCCATTGGCCAAATGATGGACAAATTAATGATTGCGTGAGACTGTTGGATCCATTGAAACAAGACATTTTCAAACTCTTACAAAGCATGAGAATATCAGAAATAATAATTCCCACTTGATTTTCGGCACATCATGCTAATGGAGTTTGGATCGGAGCAAACAACCTTATTATCCAATTAAACAGTGTCTTTTTGTACGAGTTAATTTGCATTGAGAAATTTTGACTCTATTCTTAGTTCATTGATTTTTGGGTTAACTGGTTGACAGATGATTTTATAAACCATTTTTTATACGTATAATTGAATGATTTATTTTATGTCATTTGTCATTCTTTTCTTAGTTTTTAAATAATTATGAATAAACATATGAAATGTTTATTCTCTAAAAATAGGAAGTTTATAATTATCACAATCTTTATGAAATTATAAATTAAAATAATTAAAAATTTTGTTTTTTATTTTATGAGAAAGTGTTTAACTTCATAATTAAATTAAATAATTTTTAAAGTGTCATTTAATTATTTAGATTTTGATTACAAAGAATTATGATCTTCTATATCAAAAGAAGGTGTAGTAGCACACAATTGAGATAAAAATTATTTAATATTGATATTGATTAATGAATTATTCTGGCTAAGCCATTGAATTATTGGTTCAATTGTATTAGACCTAAGCTATCGAGTATGAGTTCTTTTTTAATTAAAATAATTTAATAATAACTTATTTTTTTACTCGATTAAATTGAATTCGTTGATTTTTATTACCTTAAAAAATTATTAATTTTAGGTTGCATTGACATTCCTACATGTGAAATTTAATTGCTTAGTGGTCATGTTAGTTTTGATAATTTCAAATATATTTCTTTAAGGGTAATTTTAAATATAGTTATATTTTAATTTAACATAGCTCTTTCTAACAAAATAATTTTTTATTATTTCACAAGATTATAATTACATCCTTAACTATAACTCCCAATTTAAAATTTAAATTGATATAATGAAAACTTAAACTCATAATCTAATTATATGAAATAAACAAAGCACCATTGATCTCTCTCTTCCACACTCAAATTCGTTTATCAGGTGAACCATACACAACACCACCATCTTTGTCTTCACATCACAAATCACTCTCCAGCTATAGAAAACCTTATTAATTTTCCCCCAACCATCCCATCACATGGCCATCCGAGCCCCTCTATGGACCAAGCTCTCATATTGAGATATCCTTGTGTCCCTCCGAGAGCCCCCTTAGCACATGCTTCTTGGTCCCTCCCTTTCTTTCCACGCCTTGATTTTTCCGTCAGTCGATGTAGAGTAAATGGTCCTCTCATTGTTCGCGACAAGATTGTATTATTGCATCGTTATAAGCCCTGATCGACTTTAGGCACTTGAACTTGAGATTCTCCATGTCTTGAGCGTCTTGTCCAAAATTGATTAGATTAGGCCATTGGAGATGAAGAGACAGAAGATGTTGTTGGCGTACTCCATGATTCTATCTATAGAACCTTGCGGTGCTGCCTTGTTTGGGCATAGTCACATAGTTACTCCACTTCATGAACTTTCTCGGTTAGTTCTTTGTAGTGGGGAGCGTGTCTGTTGGGATTGATCAACCCAATGCCCCACATTAAGAAAATAATAAAAATGACTCCTAGTATATAAAAGTCCACTCAACTTCATTAGTATGATGCATTTTGGGAATAAGCCTAAAAATAAAATCGTGAGGGTTGTGATGCTCAAAGAGAACAATATTACACTAATGTTGAGTTGTAATTCATAACAAATTGGTGTGGTGCATGTTGGGGTATGATAAAAATTAGTCCATCTAGAGGCCCATAGTGAGGACCAATGCAATTTTCACTGGCGAAATAACTAGCCAGCCCAGCAGAATGCAGTTCGACTAAAGCAACTAGCAGGAAGCAGTCCGACCAAAACAGTTCGGCCAGGACAAGAAGCAGTTCGACATGCCGAACTGGGGCACCTAACGGATACTAAGTTGCTTCTCAACGATCAGGAGAGTCATCAAGTAGTGAAAAGATAAGATCGCGAGATTCTCGGAAGCACTCGGAGATGAACGATGCAACAACTCTGATAAATCCGGAGTTCGCTGCCCAACCAATCTAGCAAAAATCCAAGAAACCCTAGCGAGTTCTAACCTCGATTTATAACCTCTTGCAAGCCGGATTTCGGCATCAATCCATGTATTAAACCTTCAATATACATTCTTTAGTCATTTTACTCTTGAAGTTTGCATCATAAGTTGTACTTGTATATTCTGTCGAGCTTGACACCGCCAAACCAGTTTTCCAATTGTGATTCGTTATATCTATTGAATCGAACAATTTAGGTTAGTTGTGTTTTATTACGTTCTCAATTTCTACGTATTATTTGTTGTCATTTCTTGTGTTATTTGGATCCGTTGTTCCCGAGGCCCTGTATATATATGAATTAGACCTCAACAATTAGGCGCCCATCGTGGAGCCCGAGGAATAGTATTGCATTAACCAATTTTGCAGGAAATGGCTGACGGTGGAAACACTACAAACGTGAATGAAGTTGATGCGGGGAGGACAGCCAGGCGTCGGGTGCAGGTCGAGGAACTCCCCAGGGGACAGGTCGATGAAACCATCCAGGCACGGGACGAGGAAATTCGCAACAAGGAGGTAGAAGAGGGGTCCCATCGACCCAGAATACGGATGGGGTGTGATCACTGCAAAATTCGCAGATTAATTGCAAATACAGTGGCAAATAAATTTATAAAATACCCAAAGGTAGTCGAATCTAGAGGAATTGTATAACGAAAATATCCCATATACTAACTATAGTTTTAAGATTTATTGTTCGAGTAGACAGAAAATTGGGTTTGGTTTTGGAATTTAAAGATAACAATGCAGGAATTTAAAGGGTTTTAAAAACAATATAAAGAGACACATATTCTAGGGAAAATAATCAATCGGAATACATGCAAGATAATCAACTCCACAATGGTGGGAAATCAAATAAAGTATTAAAATTCCTTGGTTGGGCAATTTTAACCTGGGTTACTATCATGTGACTGTATATGCTTGGTTGGCCTCAAGAACACAATAATAATCAACCTTAATAAAAATATCAGATTCAATCCCTACAATTTATTATCTTCCTTTCAAGACAGAAAATCAATTGTATTCTAATTCCTCTTCATATTATTAATCTTCTCCTCTCGGTCTTTCGATTAACAATTATGAACATAGTATTAAATTCATCTCTCGATCCATCTTCAATTCTAAGTTCTATCAATTAAATTAGGAATTGAAACCATGCAATTTTTAGTTGATTAATCTAACATGCAAACATGATTAATTACACATAGCCCTAGAACCCGCTAGAGTTTCTAGCCACTCATGATGGAAAGAAACACAAGAAACATATTATTAAATTTCAAACAATCCAAGAGAGGAACTAAGTGAAAACTAAGTGAAGACCTCTCAAAACTCGAGCAAAACAAGTATTTATAGAGCTACAGGTGTATAAATTGGGATCTAGGGCAAAAAATATGATTTAATCATAAAAGTCTCTATTTTTCCTTTTTCTGGGTCTGTCTCGATCAACACGGAGCTTGCATCGGTCGACGCAGATCCCCTTGCGTCGGTCGACATGGACTTCAAATCAGTCGAGACAGAAACCTTTTTCCCCCTTTCGATCCTTCTGCGTAGTCTCACAGTTTTGGCCATAACTTCCACTCCCGAACTCCGATTGACCCGATTCTAGTTGCATTGGAAAGCTAACTCAAAGATCTTGCCACTTCCATGCTCCATTATCTCAGATTCCATGCATAGAAGAATCCGTGACTATTTCCTTGAATATCAACTGCTTTCAGTATGGATTTCTATTGAATTCGGCCTAAAACCTGCAAAACACACCATGGCAAGCATATTACCCCATAAAATCGACTCATGCTCAAAATATATGAATAAACTTAATAAAACTAAATAAAATACTTGAAAACAATAGAGATAAGTGAGTCAAGATCCGAGCTTATCAAACCTCCCAAACTTGAACGTTTGATTGTCCTCAATCAATAGGCAAGAAAGAAATCAAAAGATCATGTAGTTAATGTGCAATGCCTCACAAGATTCATCACAATCAAGAACCGAAAGTCCACTACACACAAACAATTTGAAAGAGATAGATAATCCATCAACTGGGAAAGAACTCACGGGAAGTATATCACTCAAACTCTCTAGTGTTTAGAATTAGATGAAAGCACTCAACACATGTATGAAGAAATTTCTACCATAGGCTTGCAAATTCTCTAATATCACCACTGCTAGAATGTGCACACAAGTGTTGGATCAAAAAAGGACTTTCAACAGGTTGTAATGTAGGCTTTTTGTGACAAGGTAGGGAAATTTGGTCAATTGACTAAAATTCACCAAGCTGGCCAACTCGAACAAATTAAAACCACTCACTAACAAGGTGATGCCTTTTGGACAAAAGAACGCGGGATCGACCTACCAACGGTTGGTCAACAAGATGTTCGAACCCCTCATTGGAAAGATAATAGACGTCTATATCAACAACATGTTAGTTAAATCAAACAAAGTTGCATATCATGTGCAACACTAGAAAGAGGCATTCAAAATCCTGAAGAAGTACCCATAGAATCATAGCAAAGACTCACATAGCAGAAAGACACAATGCATACAGAGAACTAAGCACAAAGATGCAAAAGAAAACACGAAGGTCCACCTCAAACTAAAGACACTAAGGCCTCTAGTAGAAATCTCCAATAGTCTCTTTCTCTACCACCACATTAGCTTGTTTACCTTTGTTTTGCTTAAAAGGTTCAAGACAATCTTTCACATAGTGACCTAACTTACCACAGTTATAGCACCTCCTAGACTTCTTAGTCTATTTCACACCTCTATTATTCCTGTCATTAATAGAGCTAGAAGTACGATGCTTACGATAATTTCTATCCCTAATATGAAACACTTTCTCTCCAGAATTGTCAACTCTGCCCAAAGCACGCTTAAGATCAAGTTCTTTGCTCTTCGGACCACTGACTACAATCTCTAAGGTCACACTATCTCTATCGTACTTAATAGCATACTTAATTTCACTATAACTATTAGGGATAACATTAAGCAAGGCTACAACACTATAGCCATCAATATTCTAATCTCGAGTTGACTAAATATCTTGAATCAACTTAGTAAACTCATCTAAGTTCTTATCAATGTTCTTATCCATGTCTAACTTGAATTTGAAGAACTTCTCTAGTATGAATAACTTATTGGGTAAGGACTTATCAGTATACAATTCCTTAGTAGAATCTAAAATCCCAACTTTCCTCAACACAGTATCACACAAGTTTAAAATATAGTAGGGTAAACAAGTTTATTCATGTCAGTTTTCTTTTCTTCAGATTCATTAGCAGAATAGGAAAGATCAAGATTTATAAACACGTTGTTGGTTAAGAATGCATTTCATTTTCTGTTTCCAAATATTAAGATCCGTAGTACCATAAAAAAGAATCATGCTAAAGGAATTTGTAGGCGACATGCTTAACACACAAAAAACACCAAGCAAATAATAACAATAAATCACGACAACTAAAAAAAGGAAAGAGCACAAATAAGCAGCGAAAACACCAAGATCACAAAGACCCTAAAAATCAACTAACAGCGGCAAAGATCTCAAACCTACGGCGTATAGATCGATCTAGAAATTGAAATACACCTATGGCGCCAGTCGACTGATCTAGAAAATGAAAAGTGCGAAGGATCAAGCCTCTTTACCAGAGTAGGAGAGGGTAACCCGACTTACCTACGCGCTTTGGAGCACAAACGACGAGGAGCTGCAACCACAGCGGGGATGCCCAACAAACTCCAGGTAGCAGTCGATAAATATGAATCTTTCTTTATGCTTGCAGGCGAATCCATTCAAGCGATGGAAGAGAGATTCAATACAATCATTGGAGAGCTCCAGAACCTAGGAAAGACGTATGACAATGGGGAAATGAATAATAAGATCATTTCCAAGCTCTTTCCAAGGAGTGATTGGTTTGTGAAGATGACGAGCTTGAGTGAAAAGGACCTCAGAAAAATGTCTACATCTGAGGTATTTGCTCAACTTAAAGCTCATGAGTTTATAATACAACAATTGAAAAAGAACGAAGCAGCTGCTGCTCAAACTTCGTCATCAAACGTTGTACCCCCGGAGGAATTAGCATAGTTTGCTAAGAAAGATGCTGGAAAGTGGAAGCCGAGGAAGCCCTTCCACAATAATGAGAGATCCGCACCAGCTTCACCAGCAAAGGAGGTTGCCTCAACCTCAAGCTCACAGCATGTAGATCTCAAGATTAGTGAGCTCGAAGAGCAGATGCGAAAGCTTCAAAAGCTCATGCTGGAAGCTGAAGCAGAGAAAGAGGCCAAGGAAGCTAAGCTCACATCCTCCTCTAGATCAGCAGAAAGGAAGCCTAAGACGTGCTTCGAATGCAATTCTCTAGATCATCTAAAGCACGAGTGTCCTAAGGTGAGCAAGGAGGAAAGAGAGCGCCTCAAGCAAAGATTTGAGAGGACAGTTGTCAAAGCAGTCACTAGAGCGCTGCTGACCAGGACAGAAGTGCCTGACATCCCTGAAAATGATGAGGAATACTATTCATTAGAAGACGATGATGAGGATGCCATGCTGGTCTTGATGGCAGAAATCATTGATGATCGGGATGCTAAAGCTGAGCAGAATGTTGAGTCGGCTCTAGCAGTCGATGCTCAGGAGGTACATTCTATTAGCATTTCTAGTTCAGCAATAATACATGAATCGAAGGATTCTTCTTTAGATTCTGAGGATGATTATTTAACTAAGCATAATAGAGTTTTCGAAAATGTAAGAGATAAAAAATGCTATTGTGGGAGAGAATACCTCACTAAAACTCAAAGTTACATCTTTGACCAAGGAAGTCGAAAGACTAAGGTCTAATAGTGAGGAACTTTTGAAACTCAAAACTGATTACTCTAAGCTTGCTGAAAATTTTCAAAATATTGAAAATGAGCAGCTAGCTTTGAAGAATAAACCTAAGGAGGATTGTATTTGTGCTTACACATCCAGCAAGGCAGTTCAATGTGCCATTGTTAGCCAACAAAGAAAACATTCTGATAAATCAGGATTGGGTCTTGGTTGTGTTGAAGCCGTAGGAAAATCCTCTAAGGATGTTTTGAGTAAGAATGCTGGATTTTCTAAGCAGAAAAAGATTCTATTCGTTTCTGCTGGAAAAGTCAATGCTGAGAAAGGTAAGGCAATTGCTGAGTCGTCAACTGCTAAGCAGAAAGATTGGCGTAGCAAGCATGCATCTCCTGGATCTTAGCAAAGTACCCAGAAAATGCCTGCTAAGCATGCATCTGCTGGATCTCAGTAGAGTACCCAGAGGATGTCTGCTAGGCCACACTCAACAGTGTCAAGGATAAATGCTGAGCATTGTGCATCCAATGCTAGGATAGAAAATCCTACCTTTAATAGGGGCAAGCAGGTAGCATACCATGCTGTAAGACCACAGTGTCCTAAGTACACACCACATAGGAGGAACACCTATGTGAGGCCTGAGTCCAATCATTTACCCTTCCAAATGACTAGGAAAGCTAAGCACACTACTCCACCTCGTTCTAATTATGCAAAGTTTGCTTATCCAACGAAGGTCGAGAAGGTTGCTAAGAGTGATGTCAAGAAGAAAATCTTGAAGATCACCAAGATGTGGGTTCCAAAAGGTACCATGATCCATGCTAATCCTACAGGACCCGATGCTAAGCGGGTACCTAAACAAAATTGTTGATTTTTGCAGGAACACGATCCAAGGGCTAAGACATCAGGCATGTCAAATGAATGGATCCTAGATAGTGGCTGCTCAGGCCACATGACGGGGCGAGAAGAATTATTCTCAGAGCTTCAAAGAGTTTATGGCCCCACTGTCATGTTCAGAGATAATAGCGAAGGTCAAGTGATTGGAAGAGGATGCATCGAGCAAGATGGAATGAGAATCATCAACGTTGCCCTCGTCTCCAACCTCAAACACAATCTACTGAGCATCAGCCAACTATGCGAGAATGGGTATAATGTGTATTTCATTAATACTGGATGTGAAATTGTTAACAGTGCTACAGGTGAAGTGAAGCAAAGAGGCATCCACAAGGGTGGCCTATACACTATTGATTGGCAAAGCGGCAAACAACATTCATGCTTCGTAGAATTCAACAAGGAAGAGACAAATTGGCTATGACATAAGAGGTTAACTCATTTGAACTTTACAACCATTAACTACCTAGCCAAGCATCAACTTGTTGTAGGATTGACTGAGGCGACCTTCAGAAAGGAAGGTGTGTGCAAAGCTTGCCAGCAAGGGAAGCAGACGAAGGCATCCTTCAAGACAAACCCGGAGAAGGCTACTTCTGAAAGAATCCTTGAGCTTTTGCACATGGATCTATTTGGCCCAGTCACTCCAGCCACAGTAAGTAAAAAGGTTTATACTCTTGTGGTTGTTGATGATTTTTCCAGGTATACATGGGTCAGACTGCTAAGGACCAAGGATGAAGTAAAGCTCATCCTTCCAGAGATGATCCTCAAGGAGCAGAATAGCAAATAGGTCACCGTTAAAAGAATTAGATCAGACAGCGGGACTAAATTTTGCAACGGGATCTTAATGGATTTTTGCGCCGAAGCTGGAATCGGGCATGAGAAATCCACTGCTAGGACCCCCCAGCAGAATGATCTAGCAGAGAGAAGGAATAGGACCTTGAAGGAAGCAGTGCGGTCGATGCTAGCTGACTTTGGTCTGAGTGGAAAGTATTGGGGCAAAGCAGTCATGATTGCCTGCTACACTCAAAATAGGAGTGCGATCAATGGAAGATTCAACAAAACTCCTTATGAAGTGTATAACGGTCGTAAGACTTCTCTGACTCATCTTCGTGCTTTTGGTTCGACATGTTATATTCATAACAATGGGAAGTCGAAGCTTAACACTTTTTCACCTAAGTCTGATGAAGGTGTGTTCTTTTGGATATGGACATCCTTCTCACAAAGGCTATCGAGTGTTAAACAAGACAACTCAAGTTGTGGAAATAACATGCAATGTTATTTTTGATGAGTCTTCTCTAGTGCGCAGGATTTTAAAAGAGAAAAAGGATGAAAATCATGAGACTAATGATGTCCATGGTCAATCTATCTTGAATTCTTTCGAAACTATGCAGATTGATCCGACTATGTCGATGAATGATTGCAATCCAACTCAGATGCATTCAGCAGGTGAACAAACTGCTGAACCGGCCGATGATGTTAATGATCATGCTGAGGCCACCAACCAAATTTATCTTAATGATAATTTGGAGATTCTGGGATCGCTCGAAGAAGAAGATGAAGAAATCCCAGATCAAGGACGAGTTGTTGAAGGAATATTGGGTGTTGCTGAGGAGATCGCCAAGGAAGATGTTGAGATTCCAGCTGCTGAAGTTCAGAATGCTGAGATTCCTGTTGCTGAGATGCCGAATGCTGAGGTACATAATGTTGAACCTCAAGTGATTGCTGAGGAGAATGTTCTAGCAGAGAACAATTCAGCAGACGAAGCTAGCAATGCAACCCCAGCAACCAGCAATCCAAGACCAAGATGGCTACGAGATCATCCCCTAGATGCTGTCATTGATGACGTCAATGATCCAATCAGGATGCAACAAGGAAATGCGATGCTAGTGTGCTACATATCGCATGAAGAGCCTACGAAGGTTGAAGATGCTCTACAATCTCCAGATTGGGTGAATGCTATGCAGGAGGAGCTAACAGAGTTCATGCGCAATCATGTCTGGGATCTTGCAGATAGACCCGAGCATCAGAGTGTTATTGGAACAAAATGGGTTTTCAAGAACAAGAAGGATGAATCAGGGAAGGTCATCCGAAATAAAGCGCGTCTAGTAGCCAAAGGATAAAGGCAATGTGAGGGAATTGATTATGATGAAACGTTTGCTCCGATAGCCCAACTGGAAGCAATATGGTTGTTTCTCGCATATGCTGCCCATAATGAGTTTTCAGTCCTGTAGATTGGCGTGAAAAGTGTCTTTCTTAATGGTGAGCACAAAGAAGAAGTGTATGTTGAGCAACCACCAGGCTTCGAACAAGGCAACCAAGTTTATAGGCTCAGGAAAGCCTTATATGGTTTGAAGCAGGCACCAAGGGCATGGTATGGAACCTTGTTTAAGTTCCTGGTGGACAATGGTTTCAAGAAATGGAAGATCGATCAGACTCTCTTTCAAATCAAGGATGAAGGAAGCATATTACTTGTGCAGATATATGTCGATGACATTATCTTTGGCTCTAAGAATCCAATCTTGTGCGAGAAGTTTACAGAGCTAATGCAGAGTAATTTCCAAATGAGCATGATGGGGAAGATGTCTTATTTTCTGGGACTTCAAGTTCAGCAATCGAGTGAAGGGATCTTTATACATCAGAGGAAGTATACAAGAGATCTCATTGCTAAGTATAGTCCAAAGAAGACGAAGAACCTAAGGATTCCCATAAGCACGACCTGCTAGATTTCTCTTGATGAATGAGGAGACCCAGTGAATCCTACCCTTTACAGAGGTATTATCAGATCCTTGCTTTATATCAAAGCTAGCATACCAAATATTTCCTATGCCGCAGGAGTCTGCGCGAGATATCAAGCAAATCCAAAGAAGTCGCATTTAGATACTGCTAAGAGGATTATGCAATACCTCAAGTGCACCGAAGGTCTAGGAATTTTGTATCCAAGGTCTGATGGGCTAGCACTCAGTGGTTATTCAGACTCAGACTTTGGAGGGTGCAAGACTGATCGAAAGAGCACGAGTGGCACCTGCCAGTTCCTTGGACACAAACTAATAAGTTGGTTTAGCAAGAAGCAGCACTCTATAGCGACATCTGCAACCGAAACAGAATATGTAGCTGCCGCAAGTTGTTGTGCGCAAGTGTTGTGGATTCGGCAGCAACTTCAAGATTATGATATTGCTCCAGAATGCGTGCCAATCTACTGCGACAACAACAATGCTAGGTGCATACTAAGAATCATGTTCATCATTCCAGGACGAAGCGTATTGACATTCGACATCATTTCATCAGAGATCACCAAGAGAAGAATGATATCGATGTTCAATACATATGCACCGAAAATCAGCTTGTTAATATCTTCACTAAGTCGCTTGCTGAGGCCAGATTTAAAGAATTATGTCTGAAGTTAGGCCTCATGGAGTTAGAAGAAGTTGTGGATGAATGAGTTCAAACTCTCATTCTTTCTGGATTTCTTGGATTTCTGGAGATGATGGAGAGAAAAGTATCGAAGATTACGTTTTTTTGAAGTGCTGAATTTTTGTTGCTGATATGGTTGCTAAGCAGTTGGATGTTGAGTCCAAGCTCTCAGCAGATCCTAAGTAGTGTGATTTACACTATGTAATATGCAACAAGTGGTTTTCTTCCAACAAGTTGTTCAGTGCAGAGGAATGCTGAGTCCAAGCTCTTAGTAGTTCCTAAGGAGTGTAAAATTATAACACGTGGATTAGACGCTTGCTAGAGAGTGATTGCTGAGTCCAAGCTCTCAGCAATCTCAGAAAGTAAAAGCGCGAACTTTTTGAATTTCAAATCCACCTTGTGTATGTGACACGATGCATTTAATGCGTGCAACTGGCTGCGACAAACCAGGAGTCGACACGTCAAAAGCACTCGAGCGTTTTGGGGCGTGGGACACCATACGAAGAGTCTCACAATTTATGAACCATCGATTAGATCTGAAGCGGTGACCCCCCAACCGTCAGATCCAGCACTCAGAAGGTATTTAAACAATACTTCGTCAAATTTGCAAACCTTCTGAACTTTGAATCTTTGAATCCCTAGCTTTCATTCTTTAAAAAATTCCCCAACTCTCAAAATTCCTTTGAATCTCTCAATTTCTCAAGAATGTGTACCAATCCTGAATCTTCTTCTTCTACCCAAAAGCCTACTCCCCCTGAAAATCCTCCTAAGTTAAACCTACGTCCTATCGATGGCACGCCTCTTCACGAAAGGCATGCACCTGATTTTACAATAATAGTCAAGAAGTAGGACATCAATGATTCGATTTCTTACGCTTGACTGGTTACTCTTGCCAGGAAGAAGGAGCAGTCTGGGTTGTCCATTGCTCAGAAGAGAGCAGCTCAGATTATGAAGGATCGGATCCTATTGATAAGTTAGTATTTTTACCAACTTATCTCTTTGTTCTTTGACTAATTGGGTGATGTTTAGATTGTTTTACGTGTCTTTTTGTGCATGGATTGGCTTTTGTGCTCGTAATATCGTGATTGGTGGATTATGCAGGTTTTTAGTCAGAAACAGGGAAGAATCAAAAAGATGCTCGTGTTCCAGACCTACGTTGATCAACGCCCATGGCACATCAATCGATGCCGCTACTTGGAGGGCGATCGACGAGTGATCGATGCAAAGAGGCGAAGGCAGTGCCACGTCGATCGACGCAAGAATGTGCATCGATCGATACAAGTTCTTCAAGTGCATCGATCGATGCCAGATGCTCCGTCGATTGACGCGACGACAGGTTTTCGTGATTTTATCCTGATTTGAAGATAGAGACATATATAATCCTCGATACTGTTTGATACATCTATCACTACTATATAAGGCCATGTAAAATTCGAAAATTAGTGTGGAAATCTGTGGAGAATTAGGAGAATTTTAGAGTTGAAGATTTTAGAGGTTTCCAAGAGTTTTTAGGTTTTATGATTGAAGACAGGTTTTTGTGGGAAGACATCTACACCCAAGTTTTATGCAATTCATGTTTTTCTTTATCTTTGATGATTCTATTCATGAATATGTGTAACTAAATTCCTTCTCAGATTCTAGGGTTTCGACTATCAATGTATGCATGTTTGATTAATTGAATTATTTTCCCTTTCTTATCGTAGTTTGTGAAATCTGTGCTTATTCATAATCTTGAGTTTGCTGGCCACATCTTAGGATTAATAAGTTGAGAGCTTGAGACGTAACTGTAATAGTTTTCAATGAAAAAAAATTTCACAATATAATTTGATTTCTTGTCTGAGCAGAAGGAGATGGATTATAGGAATAAATCTGTGGATTTTTGGAGTTAGTTAATTCATCTTGAGAGCGAGCGGAGATAGATAATTGACTAATCTATTTTATGAATTGTCCAACAAAGAAGTTCATAATACCTTTCTGATGTTTCACTACGAATAGAAATTAAATTGGGAGTTCATCAATTCATTCATACATGTCATACTTGATAGGTAGATATCCCTGGAATCTGTACTTCTCATATTTGCTTCATCAAAAGTCTTTTATTTTCCTGTTTAATTTTAATTTGCAAAATTAGTTTGAAACTAAACCCCCAAAGTTTATTTTCTTTCCTAACCAGTATTTTGAGAACCTAGGTTTTAGTATTTTAAGATTTTTCTTTATTTCTTCCCCATGGATTCGATAATTTATTTGCCGCTTTATTATTAGCTTAGCTAAACCGCTGATAAAATAATTTTGCGATCACCTATACACGCCGCTTGCTGCGGTACATTTTCCAGATTAGATAATGAACACCTTGGCTAAGGAGCAGGTAGTTCAATATTTGTCTGCTGAACCTATGAGGTTTCGCCTCATAAGGTTTCTGAGTTTTATGCCAGGGCAGTTATAGCCGATGATCACAAGTCGTTCACGACCTCTATTTTTGGAACACTCATTACTGTGACTGCTGAGGTTCTTGCAAAGACTTTCGGACTTCGCTACTCCGGTCAACATATTGCCACCTACAAAGTTGTAAATACAAATGAAATGAAGGCCAGATGGAATCTATGGAAGAAGCCAGACCTGTAAGAGGACGCGAAGAATCCATGGAAAGTGGCAACGCCTACAAATCAGTTCAATGAGGATTTCAGACTCCTCGCTGATTTGGTTATTAAAATGTTCTAGTGCAACGTCGGGTCGTACTCAGAACTCTCAGCGAAGAAATACGTTGTGTTGATGTCGTTAGTCAATGGAGTCCAAGGGAATTAGGCACAGTTCTTTTTCGAGCACTGTTGGACTACGAGAAGAAGAACTTGAATATCAAGAAGGATGGTGATGAGAATCAAGGTGGTCAAATATTGAAGAATTTAATTAAGTCATTTGGTCTTAATTAAATTATTG
>JAPKLW010001002.1:53063-78873 GCA_026898455.1 Plectranthus barbatus | reverse complement strand
ACGAATGCTAAAGGGCAAGTCCAATGTCGATCCCAACGATCCTACTTATGAGGATGATGAGGATCCTGCTACTCTTTCCGTTCAACAATAGGAGCCAGTAATCCCCATGATTGCTGAAGAGATTGTTGCTGCCAAGAAGGCTTTTTCCTGTTTTTCTTGAGGAAGAGGAAAACACTGACCTTTTTCCCATGATTTTCAAAATTGAAGAATTTGTTTTGTTTGAGATAGAGCGAGATACTGCCAACATCTTCTATGTGGAGTTGGATGAAACCACAAAAGAAGGGAAGTTGTTGAGCACAGAGTTCAGGCGATGGAAATTCTTTGATTATGTCATGCACCAACTCTGTTTTGAGGAGAGGATGCTGGTAATCACAACCAAGGGGCTCAACTACTGGATAAAGGAAGAGAAGCGGGCAAACGATTGGATAGATCAAGTGTCTGGGACTAAGCAATTCTTTGATAAGCAAGTGCTTACAAGACTTCAAGCAATCTGCGTTCATCGGATGTTCTCTACTTCTCAATTTTTGACGAAGTCAAGCTTTGCTCCTGATGGTCATTCCGATGCTAGAATTGAACTTTCTAAGCGCCAGGCGCCAGGCAAAAGCAGCTGCTGAGTACAGATGGCGCCAAGCCGAGTATGAAAGTCAGAAGAAGGAGAGGTTGATGGCCAGGATGGCTGCTGCTAGAGAGCAAGAAGAGCTAGCACAGAACTAGAGCCGATGAGCTGACCAGAGCGGAGAATATGCTTGCGCTTTTCTTGGAAGATAACATCTTAGAAGTGGCTCGAGTAACACATGCGGCTGAAATAGCAGAAGCACAAGCAGCCCAAATTGCGAAAGCCATGGAAGAGGCATGGAGGATTGAGGAAGCCGAGGAAATTGCAGAGGAGGCTGAGTACTTGACTGCACATGCCGATGAAATAGAGGCATTTGAACTTGTTGAGGCCATGAAGGAAGTCTGAAACACAAAGGAGGCCGAGCGCATACATGTAGAAGCTCTGTACATGGAGGCCCAAGGCGAAGTTGATATTCACATGGAAGAAGCTGAATCTCTTACAGGAGGAGAAATGGTGCTAGCATCTTCTTCATTTGATGTTCTCCCTGTAAGCTCTCATGACTTTCAGTCCTACCTTGATCATGTTGTTCACTTTGCCCTTCAACATGCTCTATCCACTACTATTCCCCTGGTCATAAATGAACGAGTGACTATGGAGGCTGCTGATATAAGGAAAGAAGTGGAGGAAGTAAGGAGCGAAGTATCTGAAGTCAGAGCACAGGTAGCTGAAGTGAAAAGTGATGTATCTGGCGTGAACTAGAGCATGGAAGTGACGAAAGATGAAGTAGCAGATTCTCAGCAGAAGCTTGTGCAGAGTGTTCAATCCTTCTCAATCACCTTTTTGGCTACAATCAAAGAGGGGAAAGAAAGGAGAATCGCTGAAGCTGAGAAGAGGAAGCGAGAAGAAGAGGAAATTGCTGCTGAAGAAGAAGAAAGGAGACTTGCTGAGGAGGAGCTTAAAAAGAAGGAGATGGAGCTGAAGCTAAGGAAGATAGAGATGGAGAACGAGAAGCTTGCTAAAAAAACTGGAGAAGGAGACTGCTGAACGAGAAGCAAACAAAGAGTTATATGACAAGTTCATGCAGATGGCTATGAGTAAATTTGATGACCTTGACAAGAAGCCTGTTCCTGACTCTTGAGCCGAATTCATATGCTAGCAAGTTTTATGTAATCTTTTTATCTTTTTCGGTTTCATCTGTACTTGTAAAATCTCACATCATATATATGAAACTGACTTGGACAATTACTCATTGTCCACTTCTGATGTTTTTGCGTGTCTTTGTTGATACACACTATTCGTGTGTTCAACGAAATTGCATGTGTGGATGCTGAGTTATTTGTTTTGTGATTGGTAGTAAATGCTTGCTGCTTGAATTGGATGCTAGGTTTTCTAGCATATTTCTAAGAAGCATTTTACTTGTGTTTTAATTGAGAATATTTCCCAGCATTTATCGAGGGGGAATTTATTAAAACCAATCCCTGCTAAGAACTAAGTTGGTTAAATTCTGAGTTAGATTGCTAGAATAGCTCTGATACTTAGAATTTCTTGTACACTCAAAAAAATTTCCTCTTAGATTTAACAATTGATAGTAAGCTTTGATCGCACCAAAAAGGGGGAAATTGTTAGGAAAATATTCCTTGATTTATATTGTAAATCTCCCTTTAGGATCAAATTGTAAAAGTTTTGTTGAATCAAAGCTTAGTTAGTTTGGTCGATCATTGCTGAAGTCTAGCATAGTCTAGCAACTCTTTTGTAATGTCCTGTTTAGGAAATCTATCGAGTTGTAATAGATTAGAAGTGCTTGAAAAGATTGCTGAAGGATTCAGCAAATGGAACGAAGAAAGTTAGATTCCAAGCAACTTCGGAAATGCTAGAGTCGCCAGCAGACACAATCGCAGCTAAGGCGTTAGTAGTCATATGTTGTAGGAAGAGGCTACTAAGAATACTTATTCAGTAGTCGGAAGCAAAGAGATAGCAGAATGCTGAAGGAGTCAACATTCGCTAATGCTCAGGAGATTGCTAGAAGCTATAGCAATCAGGAAGCAAGATATCAAGATGCTGAATGAGTCAGAATTCGCTAGTACTTAGCAGATTGCTAGAAGAGCTCAGCAATCAAAAGGCTTAGCAGACCGTTCCCAGCATTCTCCGATAAAATGCTAAGCAAAGGAACACCTAGCAATGACTGCTAAGACGCCCGCTCTGACAAAGGTACAACCAGGGATGATAAGCTTTCCCGAAGTAGGTGATAGAGCACTGTACCACGCCAGAAAGGACGATAAAGTAGACACTCTTTTGGACGAAGAAGACCGTTGTGTCTAACGGGTATGGAGATTCAAGTTTTGAATCTCCAGATATAAAAGAGAAGTCCAAATAGAGAGAAGAACTACTGCTCTACTACAACACACAACTGCAGATCGCAAAAGATACCTTTTACAAGAGAACAAAAGCAAAAAGAGAGTAGTTAGTTGAGAGATCCTTAAATGGATGAATTCAAAGCTGTCAAAAACCGTAGTGTCCCCCTCATTGAATATCTGATACTACATCGAAGAGATTCTGTGACTTTGCTCAAGAATGTAATCATTGGGATAACTTCTATCCTAGGAAGCATCCAGCAGTCACATCTCTAAAAAGAGATTGACTCCGACGGGCTGTAGCCAAAACCCAGAAAGTTTGGAAGGAACTATAAAGCTTCCATTGCAGTAAGGCCAAGTTTTACGAAGGTGCGCCCTTGACTTAGCCGGAGCTATCGTCTGAAAGATCCAAGTAACGGAGGATAGCTTTGTAGTGGCTAGCTCGAAAGCTCACCACCTGCTACAGGAGATAGGCAAATCCTTGTACTTGAACATATCTTTTTAGTGAAATTCTTGGTGTTCGACTGAGGAGTGGACGTAGATCTATAAGGATCGAACCACTATAAACCTTGTGTTCTTACTGTTTTATTGTTTCTACTGTTTGATTTAAAACCTAGCAACCTCAAGTTACTAGAGTATATCTCTGAAACAATCTTAACACCTACCTCGAGCTATACGTTTGGAAAAAAAACTAAGTGCAAGTTACTTTATACATTCAGCTGCATTTGCTAAGTAGCTTTCGGCTTCTTATCATGACTCTGATCAGGGACCAACATGGTTATTGACAAATAAAATAAAATAAAGGAAGGAATTACACTTTAATCCATATCAAATAATCAATTATGATTTTGGAAATCGAACACTAATTGAAAATCATCATCTAAACTTGAAAACTTTTAATTATGCAAAATTGAAATTTTAAAACAAAAAATAAATGAATAAAAATAAAATTCGTAGCAAAATAGATAAAAGGAAATGAAAAATTGTTAAACTAAACGATTTGCAGTTCTTATGTTGGTCCATAGAGTATACATAAAAAATCTGTGGCGAAAGTTTTTAAGTGTGATAGTCCGAACAGACTCTTACTCAAGTTCGTTTGTACTTACTGGAAAATGGTTAACCGTTAATTTGAATAAGTTAGTTGATTTAGTTAATATACTAACAACTTAGTCAATTGTTGGATTTCAAAGTAGTATATAGACATGCCCACGGGCCGGTTCCGGAAATCAGGGCCCTGAACCGGCCCGCCAAAAGAGGGCAACGGTTCCGGTTTTTGGCCCGAAACCGCCGGTTCCGGGTTGGACCGGTTCCGGGCCGAACCGGCGGGCTGGCCGGTTTTTTTTTTTTTTTTTTTTGAAATTATTTTAAAATGTGAGTAAGAGGATTTGAACCTAAGACCTCCATGTAATTTAGAGATCATATATCCATCAGGCTACCAACTCTTTGTTGTAATAAAATTGATCTAAAATATATATATAATATCTTTTTAAATCTATTACAATTATAATATGAAATAATATTTAATTATATAAATATATATTTTAAGTAATTAGAATGAGGATAATTTAAATACTCAAATAGATTATATAATAAATAATATTATTAGATAATACAAACAAATATAATATGATGGAGATGATTATTAATTATTTGATTATATAAATACGTATAAAGATTATTTATATTTTCTTATCATTATTGATTTAAACTAATATTTATTATTTACTTGATAATCTTTAAGCTCTCATTATAGTACAAATAATGCTCAATTAAGATAAATATGACATATTATGCATTTTTCCAAAAAAATAAGTAATTAAAATTGGTAGCATTCTTACAAGTTTAGATTTATTATCAATCAAAATAACAATATGTTATCATTTATAATAAAATAAATCAAATTATAATTGAATAAGTCTCGATTCATATATGAATAACAATCTATTGATATACAACTTGTATTAATATATGAATATATTTAAAAATACAACAATGTCACATTGATATATTCTAATGGATTATATATATTAATACATATATATTAGCTTTTAACATCATTTATTAATATTTGAGATTCGTAATGTGCCCTATTATGAAAGATTATAAATATTGTTAATATTAAATTTACGAATCTTTGTTGAATGCTAAATATTTATAAAAAGTTTCCTTTTAACTTTTAAGTAAATAAAATTAGTTTGATTTTAGATAAAAAATAATTTAATCAAATACATCAATTATTGAAGATTTTCTCATTTAATTTTATATAAGAAAATATTAGTAATTATTAAAAAATATAGTATAATAACGTATTAATAAATATTTATAATAAATTATACTTCATGACCAATAACATGTGTTGGCCTGGTGGAAATGTGACAGCTTATTCGTTGAAGGTCCAAGGTTCGAACCCCATGAACAACTGAATTTATGTTTTTTAAAAAAAAATTTAAAAAAATATATGGAACCGCCGGTTCAGCCGGTTCCGAACCGGCGGTTCCGCGGGCTGGAAAATTTTGAACCGGAACCGGCCCGGCAAAAAAGGCTCACGGTTCCGGTTTTGAACCGTGGCAGCCGGTTCCGGGCCGGTTCTTTGAACCGCCGGTCCGGTTCCGGGCCGGTTCGGCCGGTTCCGGTTAGAAATGGGCATGTCTAGTAGTATATAACAAACGAAATATAGTAGTTCGGATGCCAAAAGATTCTACGTTCATTATTTGATCGCTAGATAAATTGAAAACTCACTAGAACAAGTTACAATACAAATGCAACAAGTTTCTTCCGATTTTAGGAAGCTTCTATCTCCTCCGGATTCTAGGCAGCTATAGACAGCGAGCTTTACCACACAAGTTCACGGGCTAGGCTCTACAACAGTCTTCGGACTGGTAGATTTTATCACAAATACGGTGCTAGGTCTACGAGTTGGATGGGTTGAGCTTGCATTCCTCACAACACTCGAGATTATTGGATGAATGTTGGGTAGACTTCGGATGTTTTAGAGAGTCTATCTCGGAAGGATTGAGAGGTGAAAGTTGATAGTAGGAATAGTTATTCATTATATGATCTTTACTTGTCTGACCAAGAAGTAATTGATTGTGGAGATTTAGATATGATGATTATATGAGATTAATTTTTGGTATTCTTTAGACCAATATAATATAATCACTAAGTAGTAATTTAAATTATTCTTGCCCGACCAAGGAAGTTATAATATTTTATCTGCCTAATTTTTAAAATTAAAATTATTATTTCCAATAGCTTAAACAATTTATCCAAAAAATTTAATTCTATACATAAGTTAGTTTATAGCATTGTTGGGAATTATGTTGCAATTCTCTCTTAGATCAAAATTGTAAAAGGTTTTGTTGAATCAAAGTCTTAGTAGTTTGGTCGATCATTGTTGAAGTCTAGCTTAGTGTAGCAACTCACGTGTAATGTCCTGTTTAGGAAAAATATCGACTTGTAATAGATTAGAATGCTAGAAGTATTCTCAATAGATGGTAGCTGCTAGAGAAGTCAGCAGACAAGGATGACTGCTAAAGGAAGAAAGTAGTCAAGTACTAAGAAGAGTGATTGCTAAGGTGCTAGCAATCATATGCTGAAAAGAAGAGACTGCTAAGGAGATAGCAGACAAATGCCAGAAGGATGATTGCTAAAGTAAAGGAGAGACTGTTAGGAGTATTTACTCAGCAGTCAGCAGTAAAGATCTAGCAGAATGCTAAAGGTGTTAACATTTACTACTTACTCAAGAGATTGCTACAAGATATAGCAATCAGAAGATAAGATATCAAGTGATAGCAGAATGCTGAAGGAGTCAGCATTCATTAGTACTTAGCAGATTGCTAGAAGAGCTCAACAATCAAAAGACTTAGCAGACTGCTAGAAGAACTCAGCAATCAAAAGGCTTAGCAGAGTAATCCTAGCATTCTCCGATAGAATGCTAAGCAAGGAGATACTCAGCAAACACTTGCTAAAGACGCCTGTTCTGACAGAAGGTACAACAAAGGACGAAAGACTTACCCGAAGTAGGTAAAAAGACACTGTACCACGCAGAAAAGGAAGAAAAAGCAAGTAACTCTTTTGGACGGAAAAAGACCGTTGTGTCTAAAGGGTATGGAGATTCAAAGTTTGAATCTCCAGGTATAAAAGAGAAGTCCAACAGAGAGAGACGACTACTAATCGCACTGCTTTCACTACCTTTAGAAACACTTAAGTGAATCCTTTGACAAAGCGAAGCAAAGTGAGAAAGTAGTCAGTTGTAGCTCGTTAAAGAGACAAGAATATCAACAATCATTATCGCACTTGATTCAATTTCTATTATTCATGCTTCAATAATTAACTATTTTGTAATCATGATTTCACATAATTATCCAACTACCTCGAGGCGACTAGAGGAGAATATGGATTTGAGTTATGCCCGCTTCACCAAAATGAGTTATGCCCGCTTCACCAAAATTTCAGCTACTATCAGCTAGCTAACTCTAGTCTACCATTTTTCTTCTAGTCGACGAAACCAACGAGGAGAAAGAAAATGCGTATAATAACTACCATTTGCTGTTATTTTATGATTTCCCACGCCTTTGGCCTTTCCTAGAACGACCCCAATTCTTTTTTGATTGGTTTGTAGTTCTGAGATATTATTTTTTCTCTGGTTGAATATTCCACAAGTGTCTGGCTAGAAATCTTGTTTTTTCTTTAACGACTTTACGAGATCTCTTACCGCGTTTATATGAATATTTGAAGTCAACTGTTGTCCATGATTAATTATCTCTGCCTTGTTCCGTTCATATTTATTCTGGAGCAGCACGTCGTCGGAGTCTTCTTCTTGCTGTGGGTTTTTTTTTTTTTCCTTTTTCAGATTCAATGTGTTCTTTGCGAACTGGGAGAATTGTTTGGGACTCTTGGTTTATCTCCCATTTTGGGTGCATATTGTTTGTTTAGTACTTGCTTTGGTGTTTTTTTTTTACGTTGAAGTTGATACACACTTAGCATATGGTTATTGCAGAAACTGATTGATTGAAAAACTGCATCTTGATCCCATTTCTGCAAGTTTTATTTCTGCACATCTGTTGTTTGTGATATTGTGGATGCAAGGACCCCTTTTTGTGAAGATAGTTTTGTGGGAAATAACTAGCATTGCATCTTGATTCATTTTGTTTATCAGTCTTGGGCTTGTTGTGAAGGGTAAATCACTACCATTACCATGGCTTATTCTGAGTCCATGTCTGGGAGCTCACACCACGGTCAAGGCGTGCAGTATGTGCCTTTTAAGACCTCCACAGTGTCACTTAGGGTGTTGTTGCTGCACGGGAATTTAGACATTTGGGTGAAGGAAGCCAAGAATCTCCCAAACATGGATTTGCTCCACAAGAATTTGGGTGATATGTTTGGGAGGTTGTCTGTGAAGTTCATGAGTAAAGTGGAGGGGACGACCTCTTCCAAGATCACCAGTGACCCCTATGTAACCATTGCTGTTTCTGATGCTGTAATAGGCAGAACTTTTGTGATTAGCAACAATGAAAACCCTGTCTGGGGGCAGCATTTTCATGTCCCAGTGGCACACCATGGTGCAGAGGTGCACTTTGTGGTGAAGGACAGTGATGTTGTGGGATCTCAGATCATAGGTGCAGTTGGGATCCCTGTGGAGCAGCTCTTGCCCGGTGCACGAATCGAGGGCACTTACCCATTGCTGGCTGCAAACGGGAAGCAATGCAACCCAGGGGCTGTTTTGAGCCTCTCAATTCAGTACATTCCAGTGGAGAGGCATGGTGGTGTAGGAGCCGACCAAGGTGTGCCGGGTACCTACTTCCCTGTCCGGAGAGGTGGGAAAGTGACTCTGTATCAAGATGCTCACGCGCATGATGAAGCGCTACCAAAGCTGAGGTTGTCTAATGGCAGGTTGTATGAGCATGGGCATTGTTGGCGTGATATCTATGATGCTATACGGGGGGCGCGTCGTCTGGTTTACATCACTGGATGGTCTGTGTATCATCTTGTTGAGCTTGTGAGGGATGATCCTGGTGTGCAAAACAGTTGCTTGGGTGAACTGTTGAAAGCCAAGTCTCAAGAGGGTGTGCGAGTGTTGCTCCTTGTATGGGATGATCCTTCTTCCACAAGCATTTTGGGGTATAAAACTGTAAGAATCATCTCTCATCTTGGGTTATACTCTGCATTTATGTCAGGGATAGATTATTATTACATTCCATGCTTTTCTGTAATAAGATTTTACTTGTGCATTTGAAGTGTGATGGATTAGATTATTTATTGCACTTACCTATAATACCATTAAGTGTATTTTTATAATTACATGATGGTACTAGAGCATCTGATCTTGGGTGCTTGGAAAATCTAGGTTTAAGAGAATTACAATAGGGTTGGGAAAAATTCGAATTGTTCTTTTTATTTCCACTTGTGTACCTACCTATTCCGATCAATTTCTTAATTGATGTTGGTTATGCATGTCTAATTGATTCTTTCACGAGCGAATCTAACATTAAAATTCTGTCTCTTTGCTCCGGAGAAAATTCGAAAGGGTTTTATATTTATAGAGAATATGACTTTAAATAATTATCTTCATAACAAGTTTTACATAATTATCATCATCAAATCTTAATAATCTCAATCACGGAATGAACTTTTAGGAAAGCTAGCTAGCTTTTTCGTAATACACAAAATAAGTTTGTAAAAGATTACATGTTTGGTACAATGTTACAGGAAGGAGTGATGAACACAAGTGATGAAGAAACACGCCGTTATTTCAAGCATTCAACTGTTCAAGTGCTGCCATGTCCACGGACTGCTGGAAAGGGTAGCTGGGCCAAAAAGCAGGTTTAATTTAATCTCTTTGGATATTTTTTGTTTTTTAATTTGTTTGTTCTGATTCACTACTTCATTCCAATTTTATAAAATAAAACTCGAATTAGGCAGTCATATTATAAACCATGTAATTCACAAACACAAACTAGTAGGTGTCTTCAAAAAAGGGAATACACCATTTCGGGACAACCTTTACTTTGATAGGCATTGTACGGCTTAAGCCTCCCCTGTAATTCTTGATAGGCTTTTTAAAGACTTTGCTCTAGTTTTTAGTGAAATATTTGGGTTTTAACCAATTTGAGTTTATTTAACACTAGGTTTTTATACGAGTGATAGCACGTATAATATCTCATTTTATAATATCACTCCTCTTGCTTCACTTTATTAGTCCTATTTTCCTTTTGTGTATTATTCTACTTATTATTCTCATTACAAAAAATGAAAAAATTACTGATGAATTATTAATTTCTCTTATCTCTATCTCCTTATTATTGTACCCAAAGAAAATGAAATTAATCGTATGGACGGATGAGTAATTAATAAACTTATATATTTTAGTATTTTTAGCAATAATTTTTATTCATCAATATTATATTTATTATATCATAATATAAATTATTTTATTTACTATATATTTAATAAAGTTAAAAAGAAATATATCAAACAAAGCCTTAAAAGTACGATTTAAGAATTATCCCATAAAAGATACTCCCTCTGTCCCTTGAAAATTGTCCACTTTGTATAATCAAGATATGTGAGTGGTAGTGAAATGAATATTTATTTGATAAGTGTAAAAAACTTGTTATTCTAGAAAAGTGGACTAATATAGTGCGACGGACAAAAAAGAAATAGTGGACAATTTACTTGGAACGTAGGGAGTATTATTTAAAAATAGAAAATATAATAAATTTATGAGATATTATATTTTAAACAAAAAATGACTAATATAATCTTATTATATTTTTATTATTATTTATTATATATCGATGTTATAATAAAAATTAAATAAATAAAATATAGATTAATATAATTTTTTTTACGGGAACAATTTTTTTTAGAATATTCTCCTTAATATATATATATAGAGAGATTTATAATATATATTTTATTTTTAAATAATAAAATTAATTTTTAATTAAATAATAAATATTCTTTTAATAAATTATGTAATATATTGTTTTAGATGGGGCGGCCTATAAGCTTAATGTTGGATTAAAGTCTGAGCTATGATGGGAAAGTTTTTGAGCTCCTATGGAATAGTCCCTCTTATTCTCACACTTATGTGTCTTCGATTCCTAAGTTTTAGTTACATTTTATAATTCTGTAAAAAATAAAAATAAAAAGGTAAAGTTTGAAGATGTTGAATGTTAGGTTTTTATGAATGAATATTCCTTTTTTGGCATCAGGAAACTGGAACGATCTACACTCACCATCAGAAAAGCGTGATAGTAGATGCGGATGCAGGGCAAAACAGGCGGAAGATGGTCTCATTTGTGGGCGGCCTTGATCTCTGATACACAGAAACACCCCATTTTCACCACTGTTCACAAAGATGACTATCATAATCCCAACTTCACTGTTAGTTAGTTAGTTAGTCCCTCACAGTCACACATTATCCAGAAATGAGAAAAGAAGAGAGAATCGTATATATCATTTCATTATTGTGTGCTCATCATGCAGGGACCAAGTGATGGTTGTCCAAGAGAGCCATGGCATGATTTACACTGCAAGATTGATGGGCCTGATGTCTTGACAAACTTTGAAGAGCGTTGGAGGATGGCCTCCAAATTGCGTCACGGGATTCAGAATATGAGAGCTTCATTCGACGATTCCTTGCTGGACATCCCAAGAATCCCCGACATACTTGGAATAGCTGAGGCTGCTGCTGATCCGGAGGGCTGGCATGTTCAGGTCATGGACTTCACTTCTCCAACAAATAAAGTTTTTTCATTTTACAACTAGGATAACAGATGTTTTTATCAGATAACTCTTTTCAAAAATACCAAGAACAAGGGTGAAAATGAAGAAGAGCGTTTAGTGAATAAATTTATACATTTTTTCATTCTTATGATATTTTTTACTTAATTGTGTACTTTTTTATGTTACATGAAAATTTAGTGAAGAAAATCCTAAATCCGCCACTCGGTATGAAGAAAACTGATGTGCAGAAGTGAAGTACAAGTATTTGGTGGCTAAGATTCACAAAATGATGCAGGTTTTCCGCTCCATTGATTCAAACTCTGTTGAAGGCTTCCCCAAGGATCCCAAGGAGGCTCCAAGCAGGGCAAGACACCATTTTGTCTTTTCTTATATATTCATTTCATAATATTCAGACAAACCATTAACACACCTACCTTGGGTCTGGTGCAACAGAACCTGGTGTGTGGCAAGAATGTGGTGATAGATATGAGCATACACAGTGCTTACGTGAAGGCGATTCGCTCTGCTCAGCATTTCATTTACATTGAGAATCAGTACTTCCTGGGATCATCGTACAATTGGGCAAACTACAAGGACTTGGGTGAGAGAAGTGAAAGTAATTAATTAAAGATGTAAATGAAAATGAAAATGATGATGGAGATTTTTGCAGGTGCAAACAACTTGATCCCCATGGAGATCGCTCTCAAGGTTGCGAATAAGATCAGAGCGGGTGAGAGGTTTGGTGTGTACATTGTGCTTCCAATGTGGCCGGAGGGAGTCCCTACAACTACTCCTACTCAAAGAATTCTCTTTTGGCAGGTCAACTCTTGCATCCTTATTTTCTAAAGGATTTGGATCCTCAATATATTTATTTATTCAACATCCTCATTACTAATCTTCAATACAAATATATATATATATATATATATATATACAGTACAATACAATGCAAATGATGTATGAGACGATCTACAAGGCTTTAGAAGAGATGGGGTTGGAGAAGGTGTACGAACCCCAGGATTACTTGAACTTCTTTTGCCTTGGCAACCGAGAGAATGGAACAACCAACCCCGACTCCACGCCTTCCCTTGGAACCACACCACAGGTAATTAGCCGCAAATCCAGAAATAGCTCCTTTTCACATCTTATAAGAATATTGACCATGCACCCAGATTTTTTCGATCAAGTCCATGGATGCCTTGGTCTTTTTCCTGACAAGTTTCCATCGATGGCGCAGGCACTGACACAGAAAAACAGGCGGTTCATGATCTACGTGCACTCCAAGGGAATGATAGTAGACGATGAGTTTGTGATGATGGGGTCTGCAAATATCAACCAACGCTCTCTAGAAGGTACCAGGGATACTGAAATCGCCATGGGCGCCTATCAACCTCAATTTACATGGGCTAACACGCGTTCTAACCCCCATGGACAGGTATGCTATCACTCACCATTTTACCATTATATATGTTCCAACTATCAACTGGGGTGAAGATGAGTTCCATACATGTTTTTTCTTTTTTTTTTCTTTTTTTTTTTAGTTTTGGAAAGTGGGAGAGATTGAATCTATGGAATAAGAATTCTTGGGTGTGATCAGTTTGATTTAGGCGGTTTGAAGGTAAAGTACAATAAATCAATAATTACAATTTAACAAATCGAACTGGCTAAATAATTTTTTAAAACTAAATTCACAATATTATGCCAATTTGATTATTTGAGACATTTATTATATATAGTGGTGGGTCCATAAATTCTCAAGGGAGCTATGTTAAGTTTTTCTATTTTATCAAAAAATTACAAAATTGACTAAAATCAAAAAATTATTAGAACTCATCTTCATTCTCAGCTCCCTCTTACCTTCTTTTTCTTTATTGTCAGCCCTTTTTCTTCTTCGCAATTTCTTGGTGAGAGGGACTAAAATAAAATAATCGAATCACAGTGTAGATTTGCCATTGATTATATATACGATTTAACCATTGCAATAACATTATTTGTATTATATTTATTTATTTATTTATGATGTTATTATATATATGAAATTTCATTTTCTAAACTGTAACCGAACCAATAGCATTTAATTTTGTGTTGTTTTAAACTGCCGGCCATAGTGCTCTACTTAACCTGGCAGTTTTGGCCAAATCATACAAAATAGCACTGAGCTACTTGTTTCCATATTTGTGAATCAATCTGCTTCAAAAATGTTGAAAATCATAGATGAGTGAGTTTGTTGAAATGGTGCAACAGATCTATGGATACAGAATGTCTCTATGGGGCGAGCACACGGGTACAGTAGAGCAATGCTTCGAGCAGCCGGAGAGTCTGGAATGTGTGAGACGCGTGAGGTGGATGGGGGAACAGAACTGGAAACAGTTTGCTGGCGATGAAGTGTGTGAGATGCAGGGCCACTTGCTGAAGTATCCCGTGGACGTCGACCGGACCGGGAAGGTGAGGTCTCTTCCCGGCTGTGAGACATTTCCTGACATGGGAGGGAAGATTATAGGAACATTTACTGGCATCCAAGAGAATCTCACTATCTGATCATTCTTCAAGATCTTATAGGTCACCTTAGATTTTGCTTACAACTATTTACTTGATTGCAGACATTTCTACATCACCTCTAACTTTGTAGAATTTTGGTGTACCAATATTATTCATTGATTGAAGAAAATGATTTACATGGTTGGTACATATATATAGAGCTAAAAAATAAATTAGAAAACTCTAAACCTAATCCATATAGAAAACCTAAACCTAATCCATGAAGGAAACAAATATATATCTATCTATGATATATATCTATCTATGCAATCTTGAGATACGATTATATCCTCACAGATATGTGTGAATATTATTATATCCTCACAGATATGTGTGAATATTATGAATATCAACACCCCCCCTCAAGTTGGAAGGTGGAGATTCCGAACACCCAACTTGCGTACGAGATATCCGAGTTGATCCGCACCCAACGCCTTTGTAAAAATATCAGCTATTTGTTCGGTGGTTGATATTTCTCGTGGCTCAATGTCCAGCGAATTGATCCACTCTTTCACGGACAAAATAATAATCCATTTCCACGTGTTTTGTTCGCTCATGAAATACAAGGTTCTTTGTAATGTGTCGTGCGGCTTGGTTGTCACAGTACAAACCAGTCGGTTTAAATTGCTTCTCTCCTAACTCGGTCAATAACCAACGTAACCAAATTACTTCACTGAAGGCACTTGCCATTGCTCGATACTCGGCTTCTGCTGAAGATCGTGCCACCACACTTTGCTTCTTAGTACGCCACGAGACAGGAGCATCTCCTAACTTGATAACGTAGCCACTTCGTGATCGCCTTGTTGTTGGGCAAGTGCCCCAATCCGAGTCACAATAAGCTTTTAGAGACAAGTCCCCATCAATTGGCAAGTATATTCCTTGTCCAATGGTCCCTTTTATGTATCTGAGTACACGCATGGTTGCGTCAAGGTGTACTTGCTTCGGGGAAGATAAAAATTGGCTCAAGATACTGACGGCATATTGGATATCAGGTCTTGTTACCGTAAGATAAAGAAGACGCCCAATGAGTCTCCTATATTGATATTCGTCAACTGTGGGGCTTTCAATAGCTGCGTCCAGCCGCAGTTGTTGTTCCATCGGCATGCGACTTGGCTTGCATCCTTCCATTCCTGCATCACGCAAAATATCCAAAGCATATTTTCGCTGGCTCATTACGATCCCATTCTTTGATCGAGCCACCTCAATACCTAAGAAATATTTTAACGGTCCAAGATCCTTTATGCTGAACCTCTTGTCAAGATAATCCTTCACTTGTTGAATTTTATCTTCATTATTGTCGGCTAACAACACGTCATCCACGTATATTAAGGCAGCAACAAAAACCCCTTCGCGTTTGTATATGAACAGAGAATGATCCGCGGGGGACTGCCTAAAACCAATATCGGCGAGGGCTCCAGTGAACTTCTCATACCAACTCCTTAAGGCATGCTTCAGCCCGTACAGAGATTTGCGAAGCTTGCATACCCTTGTCTCTCCTTTCTTTGCGAATCCTTGTGGCAACTTCATGTACACATCTTCCACAAGATCTCCATGCAGAAAGGCATTGTTAAGATCCAGTTGGTGTATCAACCATCCTTTCTTAACACCGATCGCAACCAGACATCTCATTGTTACGAGCTTTGCCATGGGCGCAAAAGTTTTGTGAAAGTCAACACCAGGAACTTGAGTGAATCCTTTAGCGACAAGCCGTGCCTTGTACCTTTCTACCTCACCTGTGGGTTTGTACTTTATTTTATACACCCACTTCGAATCAATGGCTGTCTTTCCTGCTGGAAGATCGACTAATTCCCAAGTTCCATTTTCCTCAAGGGCCGTGATCTCCTTTTTCATGGCTTCTCTCCATTCATTAATCTTTACAGCTTGTGAGTATGTGTGTGGTTCAGTTTTAGCATCAATGGAGGCTAGAAAACACCTGTGATTGGGTGAGAAAATATCATATGTAATATAATTGGTTATGGGATGTACCGTCGAAGTTGCCGAATTGGAGTCGAGTCGGGTGTGGTCTATGGAATGTGGTAGGTCGACTTCAAAGTCAATCAATTGGCTTGGCTGCTTTCTTGTTCTCTCGCTGCAGCGTCGGATGACTCCTTGTTCATCGTTCCCTTGAGCTTCATTTGTCTGACTTGCTGGTTGTGTTTCTTCAATTAATTCTTCAACAAGTTCATGCTGAAGGTCATCTGATTCGTGAATCATGCGACTTTTGGTTGCTTCTTTCTTCTCTTCCTGGGTGCTGTTGTAAGGAAACACATCTTCAAAGAATACTACATCTCTCGAGACAAGCACCATACTTCAGAGGAACGTTTTTCAAGGCCATACTTCAAGAATGACGATTACTTAAATTCTGGAGACTCTTGTGATCAACTGATTTTAGTTCCTCGTACTGATGAAGAGTTGTTCTAACACAAAGTTGCAGAGTCAACATCCTTTGTCAGAAAAGGACAAAATATGTATAGAAGTTCAAGAAAAGCAACCTGCTTTTCACAGAAAAGAAAGACATTGGATTGGACAACATCCAGATTGTTTCTAAACAACTACAAATTTGAAACTGCTACCACTTTGTCTATAAATAGACGAAGTATCCAAAGAGGAGGGGTTATTATTTTCAATAGATCATTCTAGCATACCAATTTTGAATACAAAATCACAACAATCGACACCAAACTTGTAGCTTCTCAGCTCGAGTTATTTCTTGGTGTTCTTACTCCCCAAGTAAGAACATAGTAGTTTCTGCTCATCTCCAAGCAGGAACTATCACGGATGTCTAGCCGCAAGTTTAATTGTTATGGGAAGAGCTCTAAAGCTCCCAAGATCCAGAGAAGGAGGTTGAGTGGTGTTCCCACACTCCAAAGTCTGCGAAGCCGGAAGGAAGGCGAAGGCCTGAGCGAGTGAGCTAGTGGACTGGTCGACATTGGCGTCTACCAGCTAGCTATAGATCGGGAGCTCTTTGTATTCCTATAAAACTTAGTAATTTCCAGACTTCGGTCAAAACAGAGGACGTAGGACTTTAGATTTCGAACCTCTATAAATCCTTTTGCACTTTACTGCTTTATTTATTTTCTGCAAGGATTTAAAACTTAACACATTCTCTGTGTTGAAGTATATCAGAAACTAAAACTAACCTCAAACTCGCTAAGAAATAAGTTTTCAGAAATGCAACATGGTGAGCAACAACCAGTATATGACGTGCAATCATGTTTAATCTTATTGCCAATGTTCATCAACTCTAATCTCGGGCCAACAATTGTATTTACAAATTTATTTTAGCTATTGTTCATTTTATATAGCAAGTTGTTCATTTCTTACATGGTATTCATCATTATATGTTTTTTCAAGTATTGTATGATAATTGTATTGAGAAGACTAATAGACATAAGGAGACATTGACAACACTTTTTTTTTTCTGGAATAAAGAAGTTGGATGATAGCATTGTTAGATGTAACTATTCAATATTGAAGAAGAAGATGTTTGAAGAATTTTGTGGTGCACCGATTCTTTAAACCATTCAAGTCTTACCTCCAATTGTTATTGAAACTATAGACATTACAATTTTGAATTATTTCGACCATATTTCAATTGTAAGTTTATTTTGTCATTTATGTGTAATGCATGTCTTAATTTATTATAATACATGTCTTTAAAAATGAATTTTCATGTGTGTATGATGCAATGATGTTTTCTTTAAATTTTGAGTTTATGATGCATATGTAATGACCTAAAATGAATGTCATAAAAGATATAATGCAATAGTGTAACCATAAATTGCATGCAAGATGATTAAAATGACCTCAATACAGGCAAATGAACAAAAAATGCAGAGATTTTGCCATTTAATGAAGTAAGGTGTAGAAAAAATGTAGGTTACATATTTTTGTTCATTGTATAGAATGATGAAGTACAATTACATCAAATTTACTTTATAATGAATAATAACTGAGATAATAACTGTGTATATATATTATATACACACACACACACTATAGGCTAAACTCATCTCCTTAAATAAATTATGAACTTTTATTATAATATGTATAATTGTTTATTATAGTGTGTATAATACCTCATTACTTTATCATATACACTACAATGAACAGTTGCACACACAATAATGAAGTATCATAATTAAGTACTATAATGAACTATAATATACATTTTACACTATAATAAACAATTACACACAATAGTCATTCCTATCCACAATTTTTATACTAGTTGTTTCACACTTTTTAATATTTGTGTGATAAATCATTGTCAACTTGTGTTGGTCCCGAAATTAGAGTGATGTATATTGCAGCAGAAGTAAGTATGATATGCACTTGCTCTCCGAAACTGACAGAAACTCAGTTTTGGGTTTATCACAGTAAGTTTTATGCTCCGAATACACTTCAATACTTAGACAAGTATTGAAGATTTCAAAGTAAGTTTGAGAACTTAGATGCATAAATTTAAATAAAGCGAATAAATAAGACAGGATATTTATAGTGGTTCTGAATCAAAGTATTGAAGATTTCAAAGTAAACAAGCCTTCCTGCGATCTATGGATAGCCCGTTGGCACTCCGTCCTTCGGTCTGCTATCGTCACTCGTCTGGAATCTCCTTGCAAGCTAAGTCAGTCTTCAAGTTGAAGTGAGGACACACCCCGCAGCCTTCTTCCTTGTGGTTGGATGTTGAACGGTCTTCCTAGAACTCAATTTTGTTGGTAGATGCGCGTGATAATCAGTGTTCCAGAGTAGAACACTGACTGTTATGAATATTACTTGGAGAAGTAATATTCACCAAAGTAGAGCTTCAGCTTGTAGCTTCAGCCTCGTGCTTGTAAACAAAAGCACGGAATGAGTAACTCAAGTTGAGAACTTGAGTCTCGTGTTTAGAATACAGAGTATCAGAGAGCTTTTCAGGTGTAAGTTCGGCAGAGCTTTGGCTTATCTTAGCTTGAGAGATCGTTAAGTCAAGTAACCTTTTCTGGTTGAGATGTAGACCTATTTATAGGAGAATTCTTGGGTGTTTGGAATTCTGCCCGTTAGACACGAAATTCCAGTCATTAGAGACATTAAGAATGTTGTCCAATCATGCTCATTCTTTGGTAGGTCTGCTCTGAAAAGGTTGTGCTTCATGTACTTTCCACCTGCTTTTGTCAGACTCAGTTTCAGTCCGAGGAATTCAAGTATGTGCATCCTCTTACTGACTTTTACTTAGAATTCAAATGCCTTTAAGTCTAATCAAGCTTGGTTCGCCTTGTGTTCCACGTGCTTAGAAGTAAGGCCTTCATACTGACATTCCATAGTTAGTACAGACTGCCCTCATACTGACTTCTCATATGTCACTATGGTAAACTCTATAATGAGTACCCAAACTCAGTTAAGCTTTGGCCATACTTAGTGAAACCAAATTTCACACACGAACACATCTTCACATCTCGAGCAAATCCTTTGCTCGGTCTTCAGCACCAAAGTTCTATTACAACTCAAATAATCCTATACATGGATTACATTTTAGAACTCTAGAAACTTAGTGCTAAAGTAAGTTTTGATATATCAAAATATCAAATTAAGGAGGGAACTAAAACAGAATTCCTTACAACTTGTTAGTAAATGAGTCTTTTATTTCTTGAAATAATTCTTCCATATGTATTTCCCCTATATTATTAGGTCTACATAGTTTTGGAATTCATCATACTTTTCCATATTATCATTGCCTTCATCAAGTTCCTCTATAATTTTTTCCTATTTTATCCGCATATGAGACTATTAGCTCTTTCTTTGCCAAATGGCCAATTTTAGTAAATTAAAAAAATTAAATATTTTTAACTAGACATGCATAATTTGAATATATAATTCTTGCTTAGACCGGATTTGAAGATCAATGTTCGTACACAAAAGAATATCATAAGAGTATTCACAGTTAGGTCGAAACGGTTAAACCGATCAAATCAAATTAATTTAGCTAGTTTGGTACATCATTCTAGAAAAATATCCTATGCAAATCATCAAACACAGAAACATAGAAAACTCGTCACACTCAAATTAAAATAACATGGAAAAACACAAGGCATAAGTCATGGATTCGAACTTTCTGGAGACATGAATGTGTGAATTGAAATAAATATATTACTATTAAAAAACACAACAAAGAATTCGATCAAGAGAATATTTCCTAGAATTTGGCCTGGAGGTGATCCACAACACTCTTCTCAACCTGGAATGCCTTGGCAAGAATATCACCACTAATATGGGGCTTAGACCCGAAAACAGCATTAGCGATGGTGATCACTCCTGGATTCTGGCTGCTCAATGCAGCTATGGCCACTGCATTTCTTGCACCAACATTGCGCTGGAAATGTACCAGCCCCACCGGGAACACAAAAATGTCGCCTTTTTTGAGGGTTTTGGTGATCAGTCTGTTGTCTGGGTTCGAGGTCACAAACCCTACTTGAAGTGAGCCCTCAACAACTGCCAACATCTCAGTGGCTCTGGGATGAGTGTGGGGAGGATTGATTCCCCATGGTGCGTAGTCAATACGCACCATGGAGATTCCGAGGGTGTTGAGCCCGGGTAATTGGACCACAGTCACTGGGGTGACTTTAGAGCCGTTGGGGTTCGAGGTGTTTCCAGTCAGGTGCAGCCCGCTGAAGGAGAAGTCGTCAGCTCCAACTGATGCAGGGCTCTTGCAGGCTACCCCATTCACTCTCGCTGAAAATTGAAAACCATATTAATTAGTTCTAACTTTTTTTTTTCTTTTACCAATTTATACCACAAGTTTAATTTGAAGTAGCATAAAGCAAATATTGAACATATCATTACCTGAGTTGGTGGTATCAGCAACACAGAAATCCTGCAAAGGACTTGGCTCGAAGGCGAATGCAAGAAAGGTGAAAGAGAGGGCAATGGAGCTCAGCAAGAGGAGGATGTTTGCCATGATCGATCAAAGAAGAAGCTGATGAAGTTCAAAATTGAAATGAATGAATGAGCAAATTAAATATATATGAGAATGTATATAGTAAAAATAGCTAGTGAAGCTCCTAATTTATAGTGGCTTCTCATACAATAGTTTAATTCTCATAAAATTATAACTAAGCCGTCCTCAATCAGTTAGGAAATGTTCAGAAAAATATTTGTAAGAACTTAGAAACTTGAGACGGCTTGTGTCTGCTCTTGAAATTAAGGACAACTCCAATCTTAAATTAATGAGAAAAAGCTCGAGCTATGTTTGTCTAGTCAAATAATACTTGTATGTGGCACTTGGCAATGGCAGCAGAGAAGATTCAGTCCAACAGAAAGAAACCAACAATCAATCCATAATTCTTATTAAGACTAATAATTTAATGATGTCTTAATGTCATGATCGTACAAATCGGAATAGATAGCGTCTAGAGCGGTCCTTATACCCAATCCAAAAATTATTAATTTAATCGGCTCCATTAGACGATTTCAAATTGTTGGCTTTGACATGATATTTTATATTTTTTTAAGAAAATTATTATAATTTTTATATATTTAGAATATCAAAAACAATAAAATAATTATCGATTAGAAAATATTTGGGCGAGGCCCCTTGAGCACCCTACTAATGCCTACCAATTTTTACAACTTTACTTAATGTTTGATTATTTTAAATCGCAATCATACATTCCCATCCTATATATAGTTAATTACAATATATATATATAGAGAGAGTAGTGATCATATAATAAAGCTTTTTCCCATGTTAAATAGGAAAGAATCTAGATTCTTTATTTTGTTGATCCAATGGTTGTGATAAATAAGGTAATTAGGGTATCTTAGTAATTTAGCCTTTAAGTTTGAGTAATCGTCTTCTCCGTCTTTAGATCTAAACATTGTCTCTCCTAATTTTTCTCTTTCCTCCCATTATAATCAAGCGATTATATCTTTCTCGATTCAAATCTATTTTTTACGAATCATATATCAAATTAAATGTATTTTTACGACGATTCATATGATATCCTTGAATATGTTAAATTTAAAAGATTTGCACGAAAATCTTAATTTTATATTCAGCTGATATATAATCTTCATTATATTTACGTTTAGGATAAAAAAAATACATCAATTACGCATAAAAAATGTTCCCAAATATTTGCATTTTTTGCATCAAATGATGCATTTTTATTTTAAAGCATATGCATTTTTGTATTCATATTGAGTGTATTGAGTGTATTTTTTTCATTGATTATATGCTGCAATTTTATGCCCAAAATATTGCATTTTTACATCGAACGTATGTATATTATGTTTCATGAACTGCACAAAATAAAATTCTTGAATATATATTTTTTACATTTTTGCCCTTGATTACTAGATGGTAACACAAATACTGCACTGAAATTGGGACATATTTAAATTGATCACATGCGTTGATTTTGATCTTTAATGGTCCAAATTTATTCTTATTTAACAGCTGGAAAGATTTTAACACCTAATCACCACCCTATATATATATATATATATATATATATGAGCTTAATCCGGTGAGAATTGTCTCAACGTGAGAATGTGAGAGTATACTTCATTTTAACATCAAAATCATTCATTAAAAAAATACTTCATTTTAACCTTAAAATACTTCATTATACTTCATTTTCATTTTATCTTCATTTTTTTAATTTTATCTTCGATGTCCTTCATTGTATTTTTTGGACTTCACTTTTTCGAAAATATTGTTATTTTTTCTTTAATTTTGTTTATTTTATCTTAAAATTACTTCATTATCTGTTCTCATATTCTCACATTAACAACAATTCTCATATATATATATATATATATATATATATATAGGGGAGTGATCATATAAGAACTCCCCTAACCATGTGAAATAAGAACTAATCTCGGTCATCCAATTGGTGATCTAACGCTCAAGACTAAATAAATCCCGTCTGCATTATAGTGTAGTAAAACATGCATTAAAGGGTAATTTTGTAATATTTTTTCTTTCTCCTCTAAAATCATTCTAAATCTTTAAATGATCATATCTCCTTCGATTTAGATTGTTTTTTAATGTATCATATATCAAATTAAAGGTAATTTAATTATCTTTGAAACGAAATCCCTATTGCATATATTTTGAATTAAAAATCTTCGTAAAAAATAAAAATTAGTGATTATATGCATAATTCTCGTAACAGTACACGAATTCTTATATAATGAATGGAGTTGCACAATATAATGCATGAAGTTATATTATATAATGCAGAATATGATAGAAAAAATGTAATAACTTTTTTCCTGCAAGATCAAAAAGAAGTAAAATTCATTATCTTTGCATATTGTAGATAATATCATAGTTGTTATAAAAGTTGATCATATATTACTTGTTTTTAATTATGTATTTTTTGTTATATTATATAAATGTATATTATTATATTATATAATGCATGTTTGTTAGGTATATAATGAATGTTTGCTAGGTATATAATGCATGTCAAGGTCAATATAATGCATGAAGTTATATAATAAATACAATTGCACAATATAATGCATGAAATTATAGTATATAATGCAGAATATGATTGATAAAATGCAACATGTTTATTTCAGTGAAATCATCATTAATCATTATATTTGCACGTGTTATATATTATATCGCAATAACATATTAATTATAATGAAAGTAATATAATTTTTCTTCAAAATAAAAGTAAAACCATATATAATATGCATAATTCTAGTAACAGTACACAAATTCTTATATAATGAATGCAATTGCACAATATAATGCATAAAGTTACATTATATAATGCAGAATATGATAGATAAAATGTAACATGTTTATTTCAGCGAAATCATCATTCATTATTATATTTGCACTTGTTATGTATAATATAGTAATAACATATGTATTATAATGAAAGTAATATAATTTTTCTCTAAAACAAAAGTAATACCATATATAATGGAGGAAGAAATACTATATAATATAGTAATATTCATATTATAATGTAGGAAGATGTTTGTTAGGTATATATAATGAAAGTTTGGTATATAATGCATATTTTCTATGCATATGTTTGTTAGATATATAATGCATGTCGAGATAGAATATGCAAACAAAATCTTAAATAAGTACAAAATATTGACAAAAATACCCTATAATGTAGGTTTTTTTAGATAAAATGACCGAAAATTTTAGTAAAATCCTGAGCGTTCATTCATCAAAATCAATGGCGAGGATTGGTTCTTATTTCTTATGGTAAGAGTGGTTCTCACTGGATCACATCCCTATATATATATATATATATATATATAGGGGTGTGATCTAGGCTGAACAAGGGTCTGTGAATGAATAGAGAGCAAGATCTAGCCATTCATTTCAGAGATTAACGTCCATGATTTAATGATGATATTTATCATTGTTGCTGGGTTAATATATCATCAAAAGGGTAAATTAGTCACAAACAGGTAAAATTCAAATCATTAAAGATCTGCTTGTGAAAATTAAAGCTGCAGTTACCAAAAATATAGCCCATGATCTCTTCCCATTATTATCTATTTACTTAATTAATTGAATATCAGTAATATCCTTCCACCTACCAAATTCTACAATTTGACGACACAGAGAGAGAAATATAGCCCATGATCTCCTCCCATTATTATCTATTTACTTAATTAATTGAATATCATTAATATCATTCCACCTACCAAATTCTACAATTTGACGACAGAGAGAGAGAGAGAAAAAGGGAAGCAGAAACCGTCCGACGAACGAATTTGATTTGAGGAATATTGAAAACAAATAACAATGATAATGTCAACACCATACAATGAAATTTATTAAAGATAACAATGGTCTTAAAGGTGTATTAAAATTTAATTAAGATTAACCCGATAATTTTGATAAAATGATAATAATTACATGTAACAATGATAATGTCAAACAGCGTACAATGATATTGAATAAAGATAATAATGATCTTAAAGGTGCATTAAAAATCATTTAAGATTAAAACGATAATTTTGATAAAATGATATTTATTACATGTAATAATGATAATATAAACAGCGTACAATGCTACATATCAACTGAGTTCACACAATGTAGAAAATAAATAAATAATTATCAATCCATTAAACAGGAATTCGAACAATGAAACATTTGTTTAAAAATAATGACACACATCTAAAATAACAATGAGGAAATTTTTGAGGAAAAAAAGGGAGGATCTTTTCGTAAATGAAATCCATGGCGGCTTCTTCTTCTTCCTCCTCCAAAACATCCATCTCCCCCATCACCCTCCCCACTTCACTCCGGTAAGTATTCATTCCTTCTCTCCCTCTCTCTCTCTGAAAGTTGGTGTTCTTCCAGTATTGGATGGAAACCATATATCAAGATTTGATTTTTTTTACGGGAAAATGGCAAAAGTGTCGCCCCAGCAACAGAGAGCGTTTCATCGTCGTTCCGTTGGAAAATGGCAACGACGTGCACCGGCTATCGATGGCCAGCCCCAACGGCATTTTCAAGTTCATCCTAGCTTCCCTCGCCCACAAGAAAAGCCCCAAGTCGTCGGAATTTGCCGCCTCCGCCACCACGTCGAGGGACGAGCACTGGAAGATCCTGGTGTTGGGATTGTATACAGAAAGCATAAATGATTAAGTGTTTTGTATA
>JAPKLW010001002.1:31281-53053 GCA_026898455.1 Plectranthus barbatus | reverse complement strand
TGGTTTATTTAATTGTATTTATTTTGATACCCTAAGAACGATCCTGCAAATTAAATAACAACTCACGTTGTTGGCCGTAGACTCGAATCCTACACGTGGTCGCGGAGCTCTCGAACAAGTTGCGATTTCTGCTGAGGCGGCAGAAGGCGGCGGCGGCGGCGGGAGAGTTCTCTCACGTGATGGATTGAGTGTTCTTTGAGAATGAACGAGACTTACTAGGGTTGATAATTAAAGTGATTTAAAAGGAAAATATGAAATAAAAAAATATGATATCTTTCTAGATTGCCTGAAAATAGGATATTACCAAACTAAAATTACACACCAAATATTCGAATTTCCATTCTACCTAAAACGCCCTTTTGATATTTAAAAAATAATAATTAAATGCCACGTGTCCAAATTACAGCCATTTGATTAAAAAAAATGGATGGTTAGATATATGGTCACTGTTCATTCAGGACATATAGTTCAGATTTGAACGCAACTATATATATATATATATATATATATATATATATATATAGGGGACTGATCTGGTGAGAATGAACCTAAACATGAGAAATGAGAATAAATCACGATCATTGATTTAACACAATCAATGATCCAAATTGACTGAAAAAAAACTCAGCATTTTATCTCTCTCTTTGTTCATTAAAAGGAAAATTCGTAACTTTGATGTTATTTCATTCACGTAACATTCATTTTATCTTCGGTGTTCTTCATTTTATCTCAATTGTTATTCATTATTAAGAATATTCAATGCTATCACGTAACATACATTTTATCTTAACTATTCTTATTTTATCTCTATTGTTATTCATTATAATGTAAATTCGATGTTATTGTACTTACGATATTTTATTTTAACTATTATTCATTTTATCTCAATTGTCATTATAAAGTAAATTTGATGCATTATATCTCAACAAACCTTCATCAATAGTACATTACGAAAAAATAATCCTTACCTATCTCAATTATGTCAGCATGTATCTTAGAGGACCCTAAGTCGTATTGCTCCGACTCAGAGAACATTTCCCTCAACTATTTATCTTTAGAATTCGCTAAATTTTATGAGTTAAAAATTGTCTTAGCAGGCGAAAATGCCTTACTAAAAACACAAGTTTCTATTTGACCAAGGAAATTGTAATATCGAGGTCAGTAAGTGAGGTGCTAGCAAAACTTAAAGATGAACACTCTATGCTTCATAAAAAATTCAAAATTTTAAAAGAAGAGTGTGAATCCTTGAAGAGTAATAAACTTGAGCCTGAGCCATGTAATTTTTCATTATCTAAAAGCTCAAAAGTCTTAGATGAAGTGCTCCAGACGCAGAGGAATCCCTTTTATATAATTGGGTCTAGGTTTTTATAAAACTTATTTGAGCAATCATGCATCTTCATCATATGCTGACACTAGCAAAAGTAAATTTTTTAATGTTAAAGCCATGTCTAGTGATTAACAAAGGTGGAAGAGCAAATGTTGTACCAGCTCAAGCTGGGATTGCTGAATGTTGGTTCGCCAACAACCCCAATCTGGCCTCTCAGCATGTTACAAGGAAACCAACAAAATCCCACAAATTGGTTGATCAGCATGTCCATGCCGACAGGATGCTAGTTCGTACAGTCAGTTCGGCTAAGCAGCCAGCAAGTTTGGCACCAGCTCGGTATGCGATGAAGCCAAACACTCCTCCTGGTTATCATCCTAACCAAAGATCTTTTTCTCATATTCAAAATAAGAAAAGGGTTCATCCAAGTAAGGAGAACAACTACTTGAGGCCAGAACCCAATCAAAATTCTTTTGCAAGGGCCATGAAGGCTAACCAATGTGTCAGGGGACTCCCACATAGTTTATACACCTACCAGAACCCAGGTTCTAAGGTCCAATAGGAAAGGCACCTTCCGAGAAGACTACACACACCTATGCACAACCTCAATCCACCCATAAAAAATCCATGCAATATTTCAAAAAAAGAGGAAGGTTGTAGGGAAGAGTTGTAAGAAGCTTCCTACACCGAATATTACTCGGGTATGGATCCTCATAGGGTTGATCTAACATGTTAATCTTGAAGTACTCACTGATGATCAAGGCCCTAGATTCTATTATTTTTGTGCAGGAACAGGTATTCGTGTGAAGAGTAACGGAATAAAGTTGGTTCTCAGATCCTAGTTTTAATTTGCTGGTGATTTCTCAACCAACAGTCGTTCTTACTTTACCAGGGAACAAAATTGTAGAAGGCTAACTATTCTTGTTGGTAGTCAAAGAGTAAGTGAGTAGCTCAATAGGCGGGAATTCAGATGGGACCTCGAGCAGTACGCATCATTAATGCATCCCAATCGAAGAGCAGTAAAAAGCCCTATCCATAGACGCCACGTCAGCACTCAATATTCAAGGATATAAATTCAGACAGACGCTGAATTTGTTAGAGATCTGCAACGATATCGGGGCCATGAGCTATTATCCAAATAGTAATTCAAACCGATGACAACCAGCTCATTCATCTCACATAAAAAACCACTTGAGCAGGTATCTACAAAGCATGAGCTTGGAAACTCAAGAAGAAGAAGTCAATCAGCAAAATAAAGATGTTGCTGAGAATCCCCAAAATAGCGAAAGAATAAATGAAGACAACACTGCTGAAATTAAGTAGGAGAAGACTACTGAACACATGAGCACAACACAAGCAAATTCAAATTTAGCAGACGATACGCCAGAAGATAATCTTTCAGCAAAAGTCAACCTAACAAGCGTATTGGATGAGAATAGAGTTCTAGAGGTGGAGGTTTTTCGACTATGCCACTCACGAACTACACTAAGAAGATCGAGCGATTATGATGGTCAGGATGGGTCTCAACTACTAGCTAAGTGAAGAAGAATGGGCAGACGACTGGATGGATCAGACATCCAAGAAGCAGTACATGGAGAAGCAGGATGCAGCTAGACTGCAGAAAATTAAAGCACACAGAGCACTCACAGGAGATCGCTCATTGCCACCATCTGAGTACACTGCTGAAGATTCTCCACCATTCACTCAACAATTCAAATCCCCAGCAACAAGAAGACATATGGCCGCAGCCGCTAAGCTGAAAACCGAGATATCAGAAGAAGAATCCGCACGAAAGAGAGAAGATGATCAGAGGAATATGTTGGATTTCAAGGAGTGCATTCTTACTCAACTGGCAAACAAGTTATCCAAAATGGATAGCTTTAGGCCTCCTTCTCCTATCACTGCTGAAGAAGAAAGTGTTAGAGAGACTGAAGCTACCACAACAGTCAATGCTGATCTATCATCCACTTCGTCTCAAGCATTGGGCACCACTGCCACCATGCCTACTGCCTGATATGTGTGTAAAATGACCTGATTTTCAATGTGTGAGCGTGCATGTTTGTGCCCATTTTACCCTCATATCATATGTTTTTGTTGTTCTTTCATTGTGTTTTCGTGTTTTTGTGTTTGGAATGTTGTAGGATGAGTTTTGAGCATAAACTAGCATTTCTGGTGGAGTTTTAGAGGCAAATCGCACGAGTTTGGAGTTTGGAGGCGTCGACCGGCCGAGCGGAGCAGGATCGGCCGAGCCAAGCCGGACAGAGAGCTCAACCGGCAGAGCCAAGCCGGACAGAGACTTCGACCGGCCGAGCTGAGCATGCTCGACCGAGCCTTGCCAACAGAGAGGAGGCTCGGTCGAGCTAAATCCGATCGGGCGAGCCAGAGCGGTTTTTCCAGCAGTTTGGCGGTTTCCAGCTTCGACCGGGCGAGCCATACTTCGACCGGGCAATCCGAGGCCCTGTTAGCTCGTTTATAAAAGGGGGATCTTCGAATTTTAAAAGAACTTTTGGTCAAATTCCAAATAACCGTCACGAGAATTCTCTCCCAATCCATCTTCCAAACACTCCCCATCCACATTCAAGGAGATCTAGGCCACATTCCTCCACATTTGGTGAAGATCAAGGAAGATCAAGAGGTAGATTGAGTACAAGACAATTGAGGAAGATCATCATTTGACCTATCAATTTGTAATGGATTCTATCACTTTCTCTATTGTATTGTACACAATTGAAGGTATGAGGAACTAAACTCTATTGTGAGTATTGATTGGATGGATATTGTGTTGAATTGAGATTGAATTTTGATTGTTTAATTTCCTTTGAGAGCTTGAATTGCACTAGATCTTGTTCATTACCTCTTAGGTGTAGGTAATAGCCAGCTTAGGAGGTAGTTGATGTGAACGCTGCAACCAACACGCGGGCGAAATTGCCGTGAATAGTGTAGATTCATATGATTTTAGCTCCAATCCTTATGCGGTGCTAGGTCGTAGGAAAATAATTGACATTCTATTTGGAGTGGTCTAGGCTTAATAACGTAGCTGTTTGCGAGTCTTAGCATCATCAACCGTTAGCTCTCCGTGACAAGGGGTTAACGAGTGCAGGGTCGATTGCTCAATCTCCTAGGGATTAAACATTGTTTACAACATGATTTGACTGAAACTAGACACAATTGACATTCATTCAATAATCACTCTTATCTCATTGTTGCACTTGATACTTTTTCTACCTAGTTGGAGAGAATTGCTTGCATGAACTTTGGAAGATAATTGAATATGATTGGATTTATGCTTTATTTTATTTGTGCAAGGTTTGTTATGATTTTTGCTTAGTTAGATAAACACCTAACGACTTGTGTTTGCCTAGCTATAAGTTCCTTCAAACGAGTAAATGATGATCATTAGAGAAAATTGAAAGAACCTAGATTGATAAATTTAATGTGATAAAGTGTTTCAATTTTCACCGTCATCACGTTTATTGTGCTTTTGCCGGGGAATCTTCTAGTAGGTCTTGTGAAATTATTGAAAGTTTGAAGAAGTGTATACTAGGTGTTTGAGGAAATGCTTGTGTGAATATTGTTACTAACATTTGTTTGCTAATTGTTCTAGTTTGTTTTGTTGAATTGTTTTGTCTTGTAATTGGATTTGTTGATTTTTCCTAGGTAGTTTATGATCACTCGATCAAAGGCTGGGGAGCTTGAGGAAAGGAAATTTCAAGAAAGGAGCGGAAATATTCAAATCGATTTTGATATGGCTAATCAAGGAGAGGACACGGTTAGGATTGAAGAGTTGGAGAGACAGCTTGAGTTAATGAAAGCTATGCTAAATTAGAGGAATGGTCCTCGTAGACCACTTCAAAACATTTTTCGACCTCAAGGGGAACCGATAACAGGAGGTTTTCGGTTATGAGTGAATGCTACACAATTCGAGATTAAGCCACAGTTGGTCCAAATGATCCAGAACAATCAATTTGGGGGACATGTAACCGAGGATCCGAATGTTCACATATCTCGATTCTTGGAGATTACGGATACCATAAAGATCAACTAAGTTCCCCAAGATCAAATACGGCTGCGGTTATTCTCATTTTCCTTGAAGGATGCAGCGAGAAATTGGTTCGAAGGTCTAGACAAATCGAACATTTCCACATGGGAAGAGTTAAGAGAAAAGTTTTTATTCAAGTTTTTTCCACCAAGTTTGACTTTGAAGAGAATAGCCAATATAACATCATTTGGGCAAAGGTATGATGAACCACTTTATGAAGCATGGGATCGGTTCCGAGAGCTTTTACGCAAATGTCCTAGACATGGTCTTTCCCGGAGTCATCAAATTTGTCAATTCTATGTGGGGCTAAACTACGATACAAAAGTGATGATGGATGCTTCATCGGGTGGTGCGTTCCTCGACCAAGAAGAGGAAGAAGCTTGGAAGCTTGGAGAACGATTGAGAAAATGGCTGAAAATAGTTTCTATTGGCCTAAGGAACAAAAAGACTATCGATCGGTAAAATCGGTCAACGAGGCTAAGGAATGTGAGGAGTTTAAGGAGCAAATAGCAACTATGCAAAGAAAGCTGGACGCATTATCTACCTCGGGGAATAGAAATGAGGAAATGATGGTAGTTCGTTATGAAGAGTCATACCCGAAAAGTGTAAATTTTGTCAATCAAAGGATGGGATACAATGGCCGTCCTCAATACAATCCGCCGGGTAATATGTATTACCATCTGTCTAACCGGTTTCACCCCAATTTCTCTTATCCAAACCCGAGCAATGCTCTTAATCCTCCGTTACAACTTGAAGGGGGAGGTAGTAGCCAAGGGGGATATGTTGGGGGAAATAGTAGATATGCTACCCAAGAGCTGAGGAGGAATCCAAATGAGGAGATTGATAAGCGAATTTAGAAACACGATGGCATGTTCGCAGAAATTCAACTTCAAATTTCTTCAATTGCTAAACAATTGAGTGGAAAGCATCAAGCTGGGAAATTCCCAAGTGATACCAAAGTGGTACAGAAGAAAGGGAGTAATATGGTTGAAGGTGAAAGTAGGATAGAGGAAAATTTATAAGTGATGACTCTTAAGGTTGAAATGGTGGAAGTTGAAGAAGAGTTGAGTTTGGTTGTTGAAGAAGAGAAGGAGGTTGAAGTAGAGAAGGTGGAAGCAAAGAATGATGAGCAAACCGAGAATGTGCATTTCTTCGATTATGTGAAGAAGGGAGACATTGAAATGCCGCTACCGGAAGAGATTGAACGAGTGCCTATGTTAGATAAACTTGTTGGAGGTGAAGAAATCTTGGATGGTAGTATTTGTGGATTGGGAAATAGTGAACAAGGTGAGAAGAGTATTGCTAGCAAAAAGGAGGACCTGAGGGGCTTTGTGATTGGATGTAAAATTGGTGATATTTGCATTGAGAAAGCTTTGTGTGACTCCGGAGCTAGTGTTAATATCATGTCATGGGACTTGTACATAGAATTGGAGGTTGGAAGTCTCAAACCTACAAGCCAAGTCCTTCAATTGGCAAATCATGCTCTCTTCTACCCAAAGGGGGTTGTCGAAGATGTTCATGTTGAAGTTTTGACGTTTACTTTCCCGGATGATTTCCTTGTTGTGGATATGAAGAACAAGAGTGGCATTCAATTGATCTTCGGAAGTCCATTCTTACACATGGTGAGCTCACATTTCGATGTTGTGGAAAAGAAGTTGTGTTCTCTTTACCTCCGAAAAATGTGAATGAAAATGAAGTTGAGAAAGCTGGAAAAAAAGAAACGGATGAAGGATGTGCTTGATCCGGGCTTAAATATCATGGGCGAGGAAAATGAAGACAATGAAGATCTGGGGGATAAAGATGAGCTAGATCAAAGTAGATTGAAGAAGGCTCGAGTGGATATGGATCCACCTAGGAGTGCAAGAAGGAAGTTGTTCTTCCCGGAGGATCATGTGACCATGGATCGAGCTATGAGTTCGGGGTCGACACCCTTTGATCATGATTGATTGTGAGGTATGGTCGTCGAGCTATCGACGTTAAAAAAGCGCTTGTTGGGAGGCAACCCAATGGTTTTTAATTTTGTTAATTTTCATGTTTGAATAATTGATAGTTTTTTATTTTGGTTGAATAATGTTGTTTATTGATGTGAAGGATTCTTGATTGTTTGTGGTTCTACAATGTCGATTGGAATTGTGATTGAAGATCGGAAATTTTGGAGGCGAAGTGATCGGGATTATGCAGAAAAACTGTGGAAAAAATCGAGAAGGGGGCTTCGCTCGGCCGAGCTCAACCGTGCCAAGCAGCATGATTGCGGACAGAGGCCTCTCTCGACTGAGCGAGGCAGGCTCGATCGAGCTCAAGCGCATGCACAGAAGCAGCCCGGATAGAGGCCTCGCTCGGTCGAGCCATCTGTCGCTCGGTCGAGCGGCGCACGGTTTTTAAATTTTGGGCGATCCCCATTTCGCCCCATCTTCATTTCGTCCGAAATTTCTCTTCTCTAATTTTCTCTAATACCCTATTGCTTTGATTTGTTCATATCTCAACCTTCAATTTTGATTATGGCTAGCAAACGAGCGCACAGTGAGTCTTCTTCTTCAAGTGGTCACCTAAAGGGATTCGACGATGAGGAATTTGCTAATTACAAGAGTTTGGCGAATCGGCAAGTCGTAGGCACCAAGTATTTGTGTCAGGAGACGTTGAAAGCCTTGAAGTTGGAGGATGATGTTTGGAGTCTCCTCCGCGGCATCAGATGAAAGAAGCTGCTCAATGCTAAGTGGCCCGGATACATGGAGCTGTCGAAAGAGTTCCTTGCCTCTGTCATAGTCATGAAAGGTGCGGGAGGAATACCGTTATCCATGAAGTTTAAACTCCAAGGTAAGGAATATTTCTATCAGCGGGCTAAGCTTGATGAAATTTATGGTTGTGATCCTGATTCTATATTTCTGCATGAGAATGTAAGCATGGGGGATTTTTGGGAGGAGATAACCGGTATTTCACCTAGTCGGAATTTTAATATCAAGAATTGTCGTGCTACTTCAATCAGGAATCCTGTTATTCGTTATATACAGAAATTTGTTGGTGGTTCAGGTGGTGGGAGATATGTGTCGAGTAATGTGATTACGTCTGAACTTTATATGTTGTATGCTTTGATGAATGGAATTAAGTTTTCCCTGGGGGCAATGTTGATGGATGCGTGGAGTCAGGTTGCTAATACCAACACCCGTACTTTTAGTTGTGGGATGATCACTCCGTTGTTTGAGCATTGTTGGTCCCTAAATACCAGAGTCGTCGTGATTATATCTTAACACGAGATGCAGCGGAATAAATAAACGTCTCCTACACTTCACGTTGTTTTCAGAATGTTTCTTAGCTCAAGTTATGATTTAAGTGTGTTTTCAGATATACACTAGCAACTCTGTTGCTAGGTTTCAAATCAACTTTGAGCAGTGATTAATAAAACAGTAAATGAACACAAGATTTATAGTGGTTCGATCAAAACAATCTACGTCCACTCCTTAGCCGAAACGCTAAGAATTCCACTAGAAAAGTATACAGATTACAAGGATTCGCATTTCCAGTTAAGTAGGCAGTGAGCTTTCGGCCTGGCTACTTGACAGCTATCCTCCGTTAATCTGAACTCCTTCGATAAGGTTTGGCTGGGTCAAGGGTGCACCTTCGAAACTCCTGCCTTGCCTGATATGGAAGTTTTATAGTCACTTCCTGACTTTTCTTGAATACGGCTAAGTGCCCGTCTTAGTCTTGACCTTTTCAGGTGTTCGACTGTTAGATTCTTTCTGAAAAGAAAGGAATCCCAATTATTGAGATATTCTTGAATGCAATCAAGAATATCTTCAATGGAGTGTCAGTATATCAATGAGCGACACTTCTGGTTGTTGGGAGCTTTTAATATACTTTCACACGACTCTCAACTGACTACTTTTGTTTGTTTACTTTGTCAAAGGAATCTCTTGCTTGAGTGTTCGTGAGTGTCTAAAGTGAGAAAAGCAGTAGTCAATCTCATTCTTGAACCTGTCTTTTATAGGTGGAGATTCAAACCTTGAATCTCCATATCCGTTAGACACAACGGCTTCTTTGTCCAAGAGTGGATTGACTTGATTGAACACTTTTTGAGTAGGGCTCTACTTTTCGAAGTACTTCTGGAAAATCTCGACCTTTGTGTGTACTTCTGTCAGAGTTGCAGTCCAGCTTCAACTTTTGAGCCTCTTGCTTTGCTAAGCTAGGATCTGCTAAAGTCTTTTACTGTCTTCGATCCTTTGACTTTTGTTGCTTGTGACTTCTTATTCGTCGCTGAAGGGTGCCGAATGCTAATGCCTTAGCATTTTGTTGTTGTGTATTGTCAAGCAAACGTTCTGCTGTTTGCTAGTAATCCTTCGTTTGCTCGCTTCTCTAGCAGTTTGTAAGTTGTTGATGAATGCTAATATCTTAGCATTCTGCTGTTCAGTGACTCTTAGCAGACGTCATCTGCTTCGTATCTGCTAGGAATTCTTCTTAGCACACTAGTCTATTACAACTCAATATAAAACCTATACAGGACTTTACAGAGTATGCTAGACTATCTAGAATTTGGCAAATGATCGACCAACTATATAAGGTTTGATCCAACAAAACCGTTTACAAATAACCCCTAAGGAAGACATTAGGAATAATTTCCCAACAATTTCCCCCTTTTTGGTGCGATCAAAGCTTACTATCATTTGCTGACCATAAGTGGAAGAATGTCTGTGTTTTACAAAGTTATGCTATTCTATCAATCTAACACAGAGTTTTTCCAACTAGGTTCTAGCAAAAAAAATGATTGTAATCAAATTCCCCCTCAACAGGTGCTGGTGAATATTTCCTGATTAAATATAAGTGAATGTTGCACAAAGGTAATATGCTAGGAATTCTAGCACCCATAAAATCAGCAAGCATTCATAAATCAAAATATAATCTCCATATCCACATGCTAATTTGTTGAGTACACCAGAAGTGTAAATCAACTAGAGCACACCAGTAAAAATCAGAGGTGGACAAAGAGAATTTGTCTAAGTCTGATCCAATTTTATAGATGATATAGCAAGTTTAAGTACAAATTGGATTCAGAAAGCAAAGACTAATGATAAGATTGGACCTTGACGTTTATGAGCCGGGTGCTGGCTTGTCCTTCTCGCTGTCCGCTGGATTCGATGAGTTGCCCTTCTAGATATCAGCAAATCTCTCCATGGTGAACTTCATGAAGTTCTCAAGAAGATTGGCTCCAGTTTCTCTTTCAGCAGCCTCACGCTCCAGTTGTTTAGCAGCTTCTCCTGCTCCATTGCAATCTTCTGCATTTGAAGTTCATGCTCCTTTCTTTGAAGTTCTAATTTTACTTCTTGCTCTTTCCTTCTTGACTCCTCCTTCGCTTCTTCTTCTTTCCTCCTTAACTCCTCTTTCCTTGCGGCTAACTCCTCATCTTCTTTTCTTCTTCTCTCCTGGTCAGCCTTTCTTCTTTCTTTCCCCTCTTTGATTGCAGCCAAAAAGTTGGTACCATAAGTCACCACTGTCTTCATTAAGTTTGTCTTGGTCTCTGCTAAGTCCTTTTGAACAACTTCCAGGCCTGTCCTGTTCTCAGCAATGGCCAACTTGTTTTCAGCAGACTCCGAGCGAACATAATTGAATACATCTCCTCGTACTTCATCAATTTCTCTTCTCAGATGAGTGGTTGCTTCTGCTACTCTTCCATCAATGGCTACTTGCAAATAAGAGTTAAAGGCGACAGCCATATCGGCATTCATTGGAAAGGGTATCTGCAGAGAGGTTATTGGAGTGGCATTGAAGGAAGTAGTCGCAATGAGTTCTCGACTTGTTGGAATAGGTGATTGTTGTACTTGAATAGCAATCGCATCAACATGTGCTTGATAACAGGCTTCCTCATGTACTATTCGACGAGCGGCCTCCAGAATTTGTGCAGTCTCCTGGGCAATTCGGGCCTCTGCTTCCTGAGCTTCCTTAACTATTTCCTGAATATCAATGTTCAGGAATTTGGCCAACTGCATATCTCTGTAATCAAATTCCAGAGCAGCACGTTCAGTGGCCTTTGCCGCTATTCGAGCCTTGAGTCTATCTGCTTGTTAAATTTCATACTCCATCTGACGTTTCCTGTAAGCAACAGCAACTCTTGCCTGACGCTTGGACAATTCAACTCTGGAATCAGAGTATCCATCGGGTACGAAGGTGGATTTGGGTAAACCAGCAGTCTTTGTGAGAGAACGGTGTTCTCGGATGGCTTGAAGTCTGCACATCACTTGTTTATCTGAGAACTGTTTCATCCCCGGAACTTGATCAATCCAATCGAAGCACCAACGTTCCTCACGCCTCCAGAAGTTTAATCCCTTGGCTGCAAAAACCAATGCTTTTTCTTCAAAACAGAGTTGATGCATAATGTAATCACACTTCTTCCATCGGCGAAACTCTTTTGCTAACAAGCGTCCTTCTGGAGTTGATTCGTCCAACTCACTGTGGAATAAGTCTGCAATGGCTCTTTCTGTTTCGGTTTGAACAAACAACTCTATTTCCTCAGCCATAGGTGCTAGATCAGAATTGGGCAATTCTTCAGGATAGACCTTTGCACACCATTGGCCAATTCTTCGAAGTCGATAGCGAAGTCCTGGTAATCCATTGAGAGGCACTCGAAGAAGAGCATCTGATCCAGAAGTTTCTTTCCTCAAGAATTTTGCATTGTATATTTCCGCAGATTCTCCATCAGAATCAGATTCAGAGATGCAGGATGATTCAGGTTCAGTGAGGAGAGAATCATTCTCTTCGACGAGCGATGATTGTTGGAGTGTCTCAGCACCTGGTTGCTCTTCTATTGGATTAGCACTTGAGAGAATCATAGCAGATTGATCATCAAGATGTGTTTCCTTCAGATGGTCTGCTAGAACTGTTTGCACCAGCTGTTCTGCTAACATATCCTGTTCTGGATTTTCTTTAGATGTTTCAGGATTGATGAGTGATTCGACTTGTTCTTCAGCACTTTGAACTCCACTCGATTCTGCATCATTTCTTCTGCGAACTATCGGATGTGGATAGTGAGTTTCATTAAAGGCTCCAGACTCCAGCATTCTTGAGAATTCTTTTTCGGATAATTCTTCTTCTTCAACGATTATCTGCTGATCAGATGAGGGATTGAGAGTTGGTTCCTCTTCTGAATCAACTTTCTCTTTTCCTTTCTTTCCGGCCTCTTCTGCTAGTCGACGAAGTTCAGCAGCAGGATCTTCATCATCATCGTTCATGGTAGTATCTGCTGAAATGTCTGTCGTTTCCTCGTTCTCTGCTGGAATTGGATTTCCTTCAGCAACAATCTCCACTGTTGTTGATTGTTCCACGTGCTCTGCTGATACTTCATCCACTATGTTAGACTCTTCTGCTCTGCTAGCTTCGACTCCTCTGCTAGCACTGTATTCTTTGTTAGCCTCTTCATCTGACATAGCACCTTGTGAAGATATAGCATCTTCTTTGGTGCTTTTCCCTTTCTTGGCAGCTTGTTCTTCTAATTGTGCATGTTTAGCATCTCTCTTCTGAGCCATAAACTCTTCAGTAACAGATTTGGCTCGTTCGAAGTTTCTGTCTCTTCCTTCGAATGTTAGGTTTCTAATGAATATCTGATAATCTCTCTTCTCGATTTCCTTTAGAATAGCTTCGCGCTGTCTCTTCATTTTCCTTGTTTCCTGAGTGCACTCTTCTATATTTCTGAGAGATTTAGGGATGTAATCTGGATCAATTTCAGCGGTCTCCTCAGTATCATTTTCAGTAGAGTCCTTCTCTGCTGTAACATCAGCAGCAGTTCTTTCAACAGCTTCAGTAGCCTTCCTCTCTGCTTCTGCTTTCTCCAATTCTTCCTTTTCGGTAAGTAATTCCAACTTTCTCCTGGTCTTCTTCTTAGCTTTAGGCACAGGAGAAGTATCTGTGGTTCTCTTCTTTGTTTGAATTGGTAAAGCCATTGCCCCAAGAATAATCGGAGGCTGTTCTGCTTCCTTCGAAGTCATTATATCGTTGATCTGATCAACCGGTAAATTTCCTAATTTCTCAATCTCCTCGAGATTTTTGAAGCAGTGCTCTGTTTCAGCATTCGTCTGCAATAGAGCAATCTCTTCAGCAGACATGGGAATAGCAGGCTGTAAGACCCGACTTGAAGTGGTAGCAGGATCCGGCTCTTCAGGAGATGTGGGTTTGTCTTTATCCACATTAGATTTTCCCGTCAATTTCCTCGGATTTCGAAAGCTTACGGGCTTAGGTTCTTTCCTCGTTGCAGGTATGTAGTCTGTTGGAAGTAGACTTTCACCTCTGTCAACTCTTGTGTTTGTGAACAATATCTCCAAGTACTTACTGATTTTCAATCCAAAGTTCACATTTGAAGAGAACGTTCCATCTATAGCCATGTGGTCATTCTTCCGAGCATGTTCAGCCCATCGCTCAAAGAAGAATTCAGCCCAATTTCCCTTAATGTTGTCATTCAACGCCATCATAACAGAGTATTTCTTTGCGGAAAGTTCGGAATAAGAACCAGCATCGCATTGAAGCATTTTGATTACTATCTCCGCCAGTAACTTATACTCATCAGACAGAGTGTTGATTGGAGTAGCAACCTTGAATGTAATTGCCTGACCCTTCTTATCTTTCAACTCCCCTGGCTTCTTCCAAAGATTCCAACATTTCTCCATTTCGACAAGGTCATTCAACTTATATTGAGAAATTTTGGGTCCATAATTTCGAAGCCCAAACATCCTAGATAACAAATCAGCACTAACTTTCACAATATTTCCATATATGCTAGTTTTGAAAGATTTTTGATCAGGGCTCATGACTGCCCTAGCATAAAATTCTGAGACCATATGAGGATGAAAACGAACAGGTTCAGCGGAGAGATATTTTACCAATAACTCAGAATCGAGTAGGTCCATAATCCACTTGGGAATATGTTTGGTGGCGAGAGGCATGTAAAGGATCCTGTTCTTCATGATTTGCGCCAGACGCCTTTGTTCCCTTGAGTGGCCAGATAGTTCCTTTTTCCGGGCCAAAACAACAAGTTTGCTGTAGGGAATTGATTCGTCAATATCTTCTTTCTTTTCTATGCCCGTGAACCCAGGTGCATGTCGAACAGGCAATGGAGAATCGGCAGTCTATGGATAAATAAAGGCGGGCGGTTGAAGTGGGGATGACGCGATGAAATCGTCTAAATTTAAGGCTTGATGTGGTTCGGGTTGATCGGGGTCTGAGTTTTGTGATTTTGGAGAGTTCGGGTTTGACGCCATTGATTCGAATTCAGAGGTTTGGAGAGGTAAGGGATTTCAAAATAGAAAAGTGAAGGGTTTTTGGGTTTTAGATAGGAAGGGATTTGAAATCCATTTAGTGTAGAGAATTTCGGAGCATAATAGAAAATCGACGGTGGGGGTTGCCGATAAGCTCGTTTTTCTACTCTCTTATCGCTTTGTTTTTCCTTTCTTTTATGCATTTTAGTACATTTTCTTGAATAAACTGAGCATGAGTATATATTAGAGGGTATTACGCTTGTCATGGTGAGATTTCGCAGGATTTAGGCCAAATCCAATGGAGAACTCGTACCGAGAGCTGCAGATGTTCGGAGAAACAGTCACTACTTCTTCCACCGTTGTAATCTGAGCTAATGGAGCATAGTATTTGAAAGATCTTTGTGTTAGCTTTCCAACGCAACTGGAATCGGATCAATCGGAGTTCGGACGCGAAAGTTATGGCCAAAACCGTGAGACTGCGCAGAAGGGTCAGAAGTAGAGAAACGGTCTCTGTCTCGCCCGAAATGGAAGCCATCTCGACCGAGACAGAAGCATTCATCTCGGCCGTGGCAGGTTCTATCTCAGCCGAGACGCGGGATTTTTCAGCACAAATTCGTACGCCACTGAAGATTTGAAAGGGGAAGATATTATATCAAGATTTGGACGAATTTTGAAGCGAAGATACCATCCAAGGCCTCAACCCTACTACTATATAAACTCATAATTAGTTCAGAATTCATAACTTTTTTTCCTGACGATCCCATCTTTTATTCCATACTTTATTTTCTGTTTTCTTTAAGTTTTGCTAGAATTCCTCTTTACTTTTATTTGTCAAACCTTTATTTTTCAATGCAATCTTTATTTTTCCTCGCAATGTTTACTTTCAATATGTTAGGCTAGAACCCTAAACAGGTTCTAGGGTTTCTCCTTCTGTGATACATGTTTTGATTCAATTGTTCAAACCCTTTTATTGGTTTAAATCCTATGTTTTTATTTCAAATCTATTTTCAATTGAAGGATCGAGAGATGGAAATTGGAATAGGTTTTAGTTATTAATTGAAGGACCGAGAGGTGAAAATTGATAATAGGAAGTTAGGATTTAATACTTTTGATTATCTGTCCGACCAAGAAGATTTCAATTGTAGGATTAATCTGGATTTTTATGAAATTGATTAACTTTGTGTGTTTGAGACCGAGAGGAGATAACCACTAGTTAGTAATTTAGGATTTAATTGCCCGACCAAGGAATTAATTCCACATTAACAGATTTTCCACCAAAGATATCTTTTCTGGGTTTGAATGTTTGTTTCTTGCATGTTGATCAGTTTGGTAGATTTCCCTAGGATCTGTGCTTCTTAATATTTGTTTTTATCTCTTTAATTTCTTTGTTTTGAAAAAAACCAAAACCCTTTTGAATTGATTTACCCAAACAATAGTTCTGAAAACCATCTCTAGTACATGGATCCCTTCGTAGCACTATCCCTGTGGGTTCGACAACCTTAGGGTTTTACAAATTTATTTGCTACTGTTTCTGCAGTTATCAAATTGGCGCCGTTGCCGGGGATAGTCAGACGGCGAGTCATTACTGGAAAGTCGAAGAACTTCTGGATTGGGTTGTATTTTCTGAATATTAACTTTTTATTTTCGAGTTTATTTTTCTCTATTTTTGGAGTCAGTTCAGTTGTTTTTCACGTGCGTGAGTTTTCAGAGTCGCGTCTATCTCGGCCGAGGTGAGTCCCACCACGGTCGAGACGAGTTCTTCATCCCGGCCGAAATACATCCTAAATCGGCCGAGACGAATTTTTCCATCCCGGCCGAGATAGCGTCTAGCACGGCCGGGATAGACTGATTTCTTTCTCGTTTACTGTGCAGGTGCATGAACACAAGGAATAAAGGAAAGGCACTCGAACCTTTTATACCAGAAATTGAAGCAGTCTGCAAGACCAACAGAAAGAAGGGAAAGAAGCTGAACTTTGAGATGGCAGAAAATCCGGAAGCCCCACTGCAAAACATGACTCCGGAAGAGCAGAGGCAATTCGTGAATGAGGTGCAGCAACTGAGGGCGCAACTTCTTGCAGCCCAGGCTACCCAAGCTGAGCAAGCCGCAAGACTGGTGGAACTGAATGAAAGGCAAGTCATAGTGCCACAAAGGTCTATTCTAGACCGATTTGTACCACGGCAGGAAGAGGCAGGATTCAGGGTTGGCATCAATGCCAACAACTTCGAGCTGCGCACAGGGCTGATACAAATGGTGCAGCAGAACCAGTTTGGGGGGAGAGCCGTAGAGGATCCGTATGCACACCTCAGTCAATTCATAGAGGTGTGCGACACGATAAAGCAGAATGGAGTCCCCCAAGATGCCATCGGGATGAGGCTATTCTCATTCTCACTCAGAGACGAGGCCAGGTCTTGGTTTGCTGGGCTTGATAAAAGCCAAATCGGGACATGGGAGGAGCTGCGAGCAGCATTCCTCACCAACTACTTCCCACCGAGCCTGTTGCTGAAAAGAAAAGCTGCCATCACCACATTCAAGCAGTTGTACGATGAATCCCTGCATGAAGCGTGGAAGAGATATAAGGAGTTGCTGAGACTTTGCCTTGGGCATGGGATAGACCTTGAAATGCAGGTCTGTCACTTCTACGAAGGCCTGACTCCGCACATGAAGCAGTTAGTGGATGCATCTTCTGGTGGGGTACTGATGAAGAAGAGCGGAGCAGAAAGCATGAGGTTACTAGCAGACATGACACTGAACAGCCACCAATGGCCGACCGAGAGACAGACGGTACCAGTCAGAGCCGTGGAAGCCAAGCCAGAGTTCGATGTGGTCGCGGAGGTGAAGAAACTCCGAGAGGAAATTGAGAAGTTGGGGACCACAAAGGTTGATGGCCATCCCACGGAGCAGAGCATGGCAATCGTACCGGTGGAGGCTGATTACATCAATCGGGGAACAAGCAGTTCATCTGGAGCTGGAAGTTCGGAGGTAAACTACATAGGCGGTGGTTATCACAATAACTACCGCGGTAATCAGGGGTATCACTATAACCATGGACGATCTCAGCATAGGCTCGATTTTTATCATCGAAAAGGAAATTCTTGATATCTGATTAACAGTGATATTGATCAGAAAATCCCACGTACTTTGAGACATTTTCATATCCCAACATATGTGATTCGTTTTTCTCCAACTCAATTGATGTATGAACTTAATCATTCCTGAAATGACCTTTACTTTAAGAGACGTCGTATCTCCTCAGAGCAACCGTTCGAATTCCGAGAAGAGCAGTAGACATATTTGGCTCCATAAATAGCATGGATTGAGATATGTTTGATACATCTTCTTCCAACCTTTGCTCTCTTCTTTTCGACGAAACAGAGACAAAGTCTCCTCTTCTTCAATAAGCAGATATGGAGCCAGCTTATGCTCTTTTCATTCCCAGAAACAGAGTCCTCTGTGACTCTGGATTATATACAGAGTATGAGGAGGATTACCGAGTGGCCTAGATAACAATGAAGAGTCTTTACGCCAGCTGCTTGGGTAGACTCGTGTCTCTTACTCCGCACTCATTCCAAAGAGAACATCTCAGGCATTTCGTTCGATCAAGTGAGGTTGTCGGAGGTTCCATCGTTAGTTCTTTCAGAAATCAACTTATAAGGTGGTCTACTAACACCTTTGCCTCAGATTTTGGTCTGCCAAGAGGACCAATTTCTGTCCTGGACTATCGCAAGGATGAGATAGCTCCTGAGTGGTCTTCATGGATGAAGTGGAGACGTTCTTCTGAGTTTGAGTTCTCCCCGACTCCTTCAGCGTACGGTTTGCAGACTCGATACAAAGTTCTCTTCGAAATAGTTTGTGGCATGGTGGTAGGAGAAAACCCTGAAGATATGATCTTCTCTCGTGAGATATGGAAAGCCATGATGGCTATAGATGACAAAACAGATGTCGACTGGGCAAACTTCATATTTCAGAGAGTGCTGAATTGCGTTCAGGAGTTCCCACGTATTCCTCTTCCCTACGGAATGCCCTTGAGTTGGCTGCTAGAGCAGAGATTCCCGGATCTCACTCTTGTTCCTTCTAACCTTCGGGGGATAGATTTTTATCCTTATAAGCCGTTCCCTCCCATGTAATATTTCTTGTAGTGTGGCTATCTTCTTGTAGTGTGGCTATCTTATGAAATGAAAAATCCTTTTGTTTTGTTACTTCTCATAACTTCTGTGATAAACAAAGTAGTTAGATTGCTGAAGTAGATTCCATATCCTAGCAGATTCAACTAATCTACTGCTTTAGCAATGGCCACACGCCTACATGTCTAGCAGACTCGTCTAGAGGTCTTAGCACACACAAAAAAAAATTATGAGATTTGATCTGACGCATTTCTTTTCTTTATCCAAGAAACACTCGAGTATGCTGACGTGGCACACTCTAATTTGATCCAGTCATCACAGGTTATTAATGCCATTCTGAATACCTCGAACGCCATTCTGCCTCGATCGTCATTCTTCCTTCCCCCTTCGAATGTAATGAGATAAAAATGTATCTGACTCAATATATTCGAATAAATGATGATATAAATCCTTCCCATTTTGGCGTTTCAACTATCAACATGGAGGGTTGGAAAATCAAAAATCATGATGAAGATTTTTCTTGAGCCAAACGCTGAATTGATTTCCAACCGTCACTGTTCAAGTGATATGACTCCCCATGCAGTCGTAACCCTTCATTATCTGGCGACGATTCGATTTCCAAAATGAAATCATAAATCGTGAGAGGTGTGTTTCCTTCTATAAAAGGGGACACTTGTGATTATTTTCAACATCACAAACCAAATCAAAACAAATACTTTTCTCTTCGATATTTTCCATGGAATCTCCGAATGGAATGCTTGATATTACCAGGAATCAAATCTTGGATTAAGTTGCCCTCCGGGCATACTATGACGATACGCCCTTCATGGCAGATATGGTGATATCGAAGGTCACCAACACCGGTTTAAAGCAATATGTAACCACCGCTCCTCAGCACTATCACGAGGACCTTCTTCGTGCATTCCTCAAGGGTTGCATGACAGAGGAGAATGCCATATATGGTTCCTTTCGGGATACAGTGGTGCGTTGGTCGCCGGACTCCTTTGCAAGGGACTTTGGGCTCCCAAGGGGTCGCTTTCATGTCCTTGACCACAAAAACTCAGCAGTGGCTCCTGAGTGGACGGCGTGGAAGAGATGGCGTCTTTCTCCAATGTACAACTTTTCTCCGACTCCGGCGGCGATGGATCTTCAGGCCCCTTATCGTGATCTCTTCCATGTGGCCAACCACATGATTCTGGGCGAAGATCCACATGACTTCCTTCTGACTAAGGAGGCTTGGCAAGTTATGCTTGCCATGGACGATGAGGAGAACGAGCTTGATAGGGCGGGCTTCTTATTCGAGACCGTACGAGATTGCGCTCGAATCAATCCTTCCATTCCTCTGCTGAATGGAATGCAGCTCAGTTGGCTGCTGGAGAAAGATTTCCCCGTCCTAGCAGAAGGGCCATCCTCTCTCCGTAGCACTGACTTTTATCCCTTTTGCTCTATTGCAAATTAATGCAAGTTTCTAAGTATGGCTGTACTTTCTTTTGTCCATGTAAAAAGTTTGAATGAAAGTAATCAGATAGTCTTATCTTAGTAAATCATTTCTCATACATAGCAACGATCCACATTAGCATATCTGCTGAAAATAAGTACTCTGCTAGATAAGGAGTAAAGTGAACATTCTGCTGAAAATAAGAGTACTCTGTTGAATTGCTCTCGAGTAGAGATAGAACTTTAAATAACACTAATTCAGCATTTTAGACAAAATATTCAGCAGATTGAATCCAGACTGCATAATATGTGTACATATCTAGTACAAGGTCTTCAAGAAATCCAGAAAGAATAAAAACGAAGTTTCATTCATCCAAGGTCTCGTCTAACTCCATAAGACCCAACTTGATGCATAACTCCTTAAATCTGGATTCAACAAGCGGTTTTGTAAAGATATCCGCAATTTGATCTTCAGTGCATATATATTGGATATCAATGTCCTTCTTCTCCTGATGATCTCGAATGAAGTGGTGACGAATATCAATATGTTTGGTTCTGGAGTGATGAACCTGATTTTTTGTGATACACATTGCGCTGTTGTTGTCACAATAAATAGGTACGCATTCAGGAGATATCCCGTAGTCTTGCAATTGATGTCTTATCCATAGAATCTGCGAACAACAGCTAGCAGCAGCCACATACTCTGCTTCAGTAGTGGATATAGCAACAGAGTGCTGCTTCTTGCTAAACCAGCTTATGAGCTTGTGTCCCAGAAATTGACACGTGCCACTGGTGCTCTTTCGATCAATCTTGCATCCTTCGAAGTCTGAATCCGAATATCCACTTAATAAAAAACTATCTGTTCTTGGATACTAGATTCCTAGTCCCTCTGTGCACTTCAAATAGCGAACAATCCTCTTAGCAGTATCAAAGTGAGCCTTCTTAGGATTGGCTCGATACCTAGCACATAGACCAACGGCATATGAGATATCAGGTCTGCTAGCGGTGAGATATAGCAGTGAACCTATAATCCCTCTGTAAAGAGTAGGATTCACATCATCTCCTTCTTTCTCAAGAGCAGCAATGCATGTTGTGCTGATAGGTATGCGCAGACTCTTGGTCTTCTCCGGACAATACTTAGCAATTAGATCACGAGCATACTTCTTCTGATGGATGAAAATTCCCTCTCTGGACTGTTGAACTTGCAATCCAAGGAAATAAGACATTTTTCCCATCATACTCATTTGAAAATGGCTAGTCATGAGATCAGAGAACCTATCACATAGATCTTGATTCTTTGATCCAAAGATTATATCATCAACTTATATTTGAACTAGCAAGATGATGTCTCCATCTTTAATGCGAAAGAGAGTTTGATCTATCCTCCCTTTCTGAAATCCATTATTCAACAGAAACTTAGACAAAGTTCCATACCAGGCTCTTGGTGCTTGCTTTAGACCATACAGTGCCTTTTTAAGCCTGTATACTTGATTGCCTTGCTCAAATCCTGGTGGTTGTTCAACATAAACCTCCTCCTTGAGCTCACCATTCAGGAAGGCACTCTTCACATCCATTTGCATCACATCGAACTCATGGTACGCAGCATATGCCAGAAATAGA
>JAPKLW010001002.1:0-21281 GCA_026898455.1 Plectranthus barbatus | reverse complement strand
TGGGCAAGAGTATTGAATGCTGTTGGATCTCACGTATTTATAGACGTGAGATTCAGATTCAAATACTAGCCGTTTGGACACATCCGGAAAAGTCTCTGTCCTCGCATGTCCTTCTGCAGGCGGCAGGTAGGAATTTCCGGAAAGCGCCATACCTTTGATCGCTTTATCTGACACAGATCTCTTTGTGTCAGAACGACTCTATTCGTCAGTACGAGGAATCGGAACTGGTGTCTTTGAACTGATAGACTTTAAGGCATCCTCCTTAAAGTCATACACTGTCAGTTACTTCCTCAGACGAATCTTCTTTTTGTCTCTAAGACTCTGGAAGAGCGAATCTTGAATTCTGCTGATAACCTCCGACTGGTAGATCATACTGGTGATCTTTGTGCTGGCAGTCTCTGCTGGTGACTTTCCTTAGCACAATCAAGGTTTACCAATTCGTCTGATGTTATCTCTTGGAATCTCCCGTGACTGGTGGCTTCACCGTTGGTGAATAGTGTCAGCCAGAACACATATTCTGCTGGTAAGATCTCTCAGCCTCCTGCTGGTGAAATCTTCCCAACTGGTGAACAGTAACCAGTCAATAGCTCTACTCCATGCTGATGAACAGTGTCAGCATGAGTCTTCGTCAGCCGCTTGCTGGTGAGACTTCTCTCAACTGGTAAGCACATCTCATGCTGGTGAACAGTAGCCAGCATGAGTCTTGATCAGCTGCGACTTACAACTCAAAATACCTAAACAGGACTTTACATTTGAGGCTAGAGCTATTCTAGAGACAAACTGACGCTGGTTGGACTTAGGATTTGATCCACCAAAACACTAAACACCAAATCTAAGATCTAAGCTATCAGCTGGAGAAGGGAAACTTAGCCAGATTTCCCAACAATGTACAAATGCAATTTTCTTTTGGTTTGTTTTTCAGCAAAATGTTTTCTTTTTCAAGAATTTTGAAATTTTCATAAAGTTTTGAAAATTCAGCTTTCATTTTTGAAAGTTCCTCACCTGCAGACCTTAGTCTTTCGACTTCCTCGGTCAAATTTGAAACTTCCAACTTTAGTGAGGTGTTCTCATTTATAATGATATTTTTGATTTCATACATCTTAGAGAATTCTTCACTTAGCTTCGTGAGATAGTCTTCCTCAGAGTCTAAGGTGAAATCCTCGCATTCATCAAAAGTTGCAAAGCTAGGAATGCTTACTGAAATAACCTCGTTGTTCTCAGTTGCTAGAGTCGTTTCAGCATTCTGATCAGCGTCTGCGTCAGCAAACTGATCCTCCACGATGTCTGCCATCAGAACTAGCATGGCCTCTTCATCCTCTTCTTCTGAAGATAGATAGTACTCTTCATCGTTTTTAGGAATATCCTGAGTTTCTGTCCTGGTCAGGAGCGCTCTCTTGACTGCATTGCCCGCACATCTTTCAAATCTCTGCTTCAAACGCTCCCTCTCCTCTTTGCTGACTTTCGGACAATCATGTTTCAAGTGGTCAGGAGATCCACACTCGAAACAAGTCCTAGGCTTTCGCTCTGCTGAGCGGGCATGAGAAGGTGACTGCTGAGCTTCCTTTGTTTCCTTTTCATCCTTAGCTTCCATCAACATCTTTTGAAGCTTTTTCATCTGTTCTTCTAATTCACTGATCTTGAGATCAGTAGGCTGGGAGCCTGAGGTTGTAGCAACCTCTTTTGTTTGTGTTACATGAACAGATCTTTCTTGATTATGATAGGATTTCTTTAGTTTAAACTTGTTGAAATCCTTTTTGGCAAAATATGCTAAATTATCTGAGCTAGCAGCGGATTGTGCTACTGCAGCTTCATTCTTTTTTTACTGTTGTATTATGAATTCATGAGATTTTAGCTGAGCAAATACCTCGGATGTTGTCATTTTGCTGAGGTCTTTTTCACTCAGACTGGTCATTTTGATGAACCAGTCGTCTCTGGGGTATAGTTTAGAAATAATTTTATGATTCATTTCCCCATTTTCATATTTCTTACCAAGATTATTCAGTTCTCCAACGATGGTATTAAAGCGTTCTTCCATAGTTTGTATGGATTCTCCTGCATTCATAGAAAAAGATTCATATTTGTCAACAGCTACCTGCAGTTTGTTGCGCTTCATCTGGTCCGTCTCCTGAGATGACTCGCACACATACGTCCACATTTCTTTAGCTGTATCAAACTCTAAGGCCTTTTCTGCCATCAGCTTAAGTAGAGAATCAAGTATTAGCTTTTCTGCAACATTCTCCAGCTGAGCTCTCTTCTTGTCTTCACTGGTATATTCCTCAAAAGGTTTTTCAACCATTTGGGGTCTCGGTGGCCTCGGAGGTCTAGGTTGATCTCCTTCAGCAACTTCTTCAGCATGTTCGGGTTCGGGTCCTACAAAAGTGTTAGCTTTCATAATCTTAATAGGACCTCTTTCAAGTACCTCAACCATCTCTGGGTGTATGCTCTGAAGCTGTATTAAGGCCATCTTTTTCCATGTTGTGAAGTTCTCCCTGTTGTACTTCCCAAGGGAATGATTCAACATCTTGTCTCCTGAGCTAGACACAGATAAACAAGTAAAGTGCAAGGAAGATACAGATCTGGACAGAAGCGACTCAGAAGCAGTCGGTTTTTCAACCTCCTGCTCTGATACCATTTGTTGGTCCCTAAATACCAGAGTCGTCGTGATTATATCTTAACACGAGATGCAGCGGAATAATTAAACGTCTCCTACACTTCACGTTGTTTTCAGAATGTTTCTTAGCTCAAGTTATGATTTAAGTGTGTTTTCAGATATACACTAGCAACTCTGTTGCTAGGTTTCAAATCTACTTTGAGCAGTGATTAATAAAACAGTAAATGAACACAAGATTTATAGTGGTTCGATCAAAACGATCTACATCCACTCCTTAGCCAAAACGCTAAGAATTCCACTAGAAAAGTATACAGATTACAAGGATTCGCCTTTCCAGTTAAGTAGGCAGTGAGCTTTCGGCCTGGCTACTTGACAGCTATCCTCCGTTAATCTGAACTCCTCCGATAAGGTTTGGCTGGGTCAAGGGTGCACCTTCGAAACTCCTGCCTTGCCTGATATGGAAGTTTTATAGTCACTTCCTGACTTTTCTTGAATGCGGCTAAGTGCCCGTCTTAGTCTTGACCTTTTCAGGTGTTCGACTGTTAGATTCTTTCTGAAAAGAAAGGAATCCCAATGATTGAGATATTCTTGAATGCAATCAAGAATATCTTCAATGGAGTGTCAGTATATCAATGAGCGACACTTCTGGTTGTTGGGAGCTTTTAATATACTTTCACACGGCTCTCAACTGACTACTTTTGTTTGTTCACTTTGTCCAAGGAATCTCTTGCTTGAGTGTTCGTGAGTGTCTAAAGTGAGAAAAGCAGTAGTCAATCTCATTCTTGAACCTGTCTTTTATAGGTGGAGATTCAAACCTTGAATCTCCATATCCGTTAGACACAACGGCTTCTTTGTCCAAGAGTGGATTGACTTGATTGAACACTTTTTGAGTAGGGCTGTACTTTTCGAACTACTTCTGGAAAATCTCGACCTTTGTGTGTACTTCTGTCAGAGTTGCAGTCCAGCTTCAACTTTTGAGCCTCTTGCTTTGCTAAGCTAGGATCTGCTAAAGTCTTTTACTGTCTTCGATCCTTTGACTTTTGTTGCTTGCGACTTCTTATTTGTCGCTGAAGGGTGCGGAATGCTAATGCCTTAGCATTCTGTTGTTGTGTATTGTCAAGCAAACGTTCTGTTGTTTGCTAGTAATCCTTCGTTTGCTCGCTTCTCTAGCAGTTTGTAAGTTGTTGATGAATGCTAATATCTTAGCATTCTGTTGTTCAGTGACTCTTAGCAGACGTCATCTGCTTCGTATCTGCTAGGAATTCTTCTTAGCACACTAGTCTATTACAACTCAATATAAAACCTATACAGGACTTTACAGAGTATGCTAGACTATCTAGAATTTGGCAAATGATCGACCAACTATATAAGGTTTGATCCAACAAAACTGTTTACAAATAACCCCTAAGGAAGACATTAGGAATAATTTCCCAACAAGCATGTAGGGGTGCCCTTGTCGGGTGTAACTGCTTCGACTTTTTTTTTGGATTCAAACTCTTTATTAGCAGGACGGTTTTTTGTTCTTGGGCAGCGAGGCTCTATTTACTACAAGTTTGGGAATTTGGCTTTACTGATGCCCCGTCCGAATTGGACAACAGTTTCGGATTTGACTGATAGATCCAACTGGTTGTTGGACACCGATGAGCATAAAGATGTCGTTGGAGTGTTTTTTGTGGATGGGTATTTTACTATTCTCCGCCATCTTTCGGAGGATGAGCAGGGGCAATTATAGGAAGCCGGCCCGAGCACCAATGCACCTTCACAGCCCCGGCAGACTTCAGTTACAGAATGGCAGCGGCAGATGATGTCTATGCTTACGAGGACTACTGATACGGTCGATTCTTTGTCTTCTTCCTTGCAGGGTCTTGACATGCGGATGAATTCTCTTCATGATGATTTTGCTACCTTCCGGGAAGGTTACTTGGTGGATCAAGCCACCATTGCATCGAGGTTCGATGGCATTGACCGGAGCGTAGAGACCTTGCAGGAGGATGTCCGTGAGCTCCATTGCCGAGTGCCCATTCCATATTCCTCTCGTCGGACTCACCAACCACCAGCAGATCCAGAGGAGTGAGAATGCACTGCATACCTTTTTGCAAACTTAGTCTAACTTGACTAAGTTTGGGGGGAATGGTCGGTATTCGGTGCTCTACTCTGGTTCACTCTTCTCTCTATCTTTATCTCTATCTTAGTCTAGCTTAGTTTAGTTTGAATTGATTTTAAATGATTTGACTTTCGATGGGGTTGTATAATGGTATTGATCTACTTTTACTTTGGTTTGAATGATGGATTTGGATATGGATGTTGTTTGGATGCTTTGATTTTTGTTGAATGGTTTGTTGATGGATTATTAGCGAGCTTGCATGAGATTTAATTCTTTCCATTTGGTTTGGTTTGTGGATATGTTGAACGGTTTGGTATGAATGGTGGAGCTAGTGGATATTGCTTTATTTTTGTTGATGTTTGGTTTGTGGAAAGTCGGTGGAAATGAGAACTTAATTGGCTTGTTTATGCTCAATAGTTTGGTGGTGTTTGTGTTGATTTGTAGTAGGTACAGCTAAAGCATGGGAGAGCGGTTTGATCGTGTCTACCGATGGGTAATGCTTTCTATCGTTTCTTTTGCCAATTAGTTCCATTACAATTGTTTTATGGCATGTAGATTGTTGTTAGGATGTTGTGTGCTTGTTTGTGTGTGTGTGATGAACCCAAACAAGAACTTGAGGTTTGAATCATGATTTACTTAGTAAGCTTGATATTTACTTTGACCAATGATAGGGCGGAATCAAGTTGTCAACATGTTTTAGTTGAACTTTTGAATTGCCAAGTTTTGTGTGTGGTTAATGCATAGGACTTGACAAAAAAAGCTGTGAGGTTTGAGCCATGATATTGTCATATCTTTATCGGTTGTGAGTGGCAAGATTGAGAGCACAAGATCTAGAACTTGCATTTATTCTCTATCTATTTGGCATGAGTTTGGTAACTAAAAAATGATATTAGGCCATCGATTCTTAGTCCCACCTTTCACTCCGAGAGTATAAGGTGGTTGTTATCATAATTTTGCCTTTCATATCTTTGACCCCCGTGATTGTGCTTTAATGGTGGATTTTCTTTGAGATTATTAGGACAAATTTTGGGGGGGGAAAGAGTGTATGAGGGTGAATACGGTGATGAGAGTTGGGTTGGGAATTGTTTGGCATCTTTGTATGGCAATTATTGAGGCATGGAAGGTATGAAATAAAGGGTTGATGTGAATCCTTGGAAAAATGGAGCACCAACAAAAATTTTGGGTGCTTGAGAAAAAAAAAAGAAGGAAAAAAAAAAGAGAAGAAAGAGAGGCACCAAGAAATGAATAAATGATGGTGTTAGAAAAATATGAAAAAGAAAAGAAAAAAAAGAAAAAAAAAGAAAAGGGAAAAAGAAATGTTGTGAATAAAAAGCCTCGGGTTTGAAGTGGATTGAAGAGAATAAGTTTGGGGGTTTTGGGAAATGGAGAAGTAGTCACTTTTAGTCCAAAACCATCCACCTTTTAGTAAGCCACGTTATAACCGAAAACAAAGACCTTTTTGATTTTAGGGGCCAACTCGTTGTAGTATAGTGGTGAGAATAGTTTCAAGCCTATGGAAATTGTGCTCGATATCTTGTGAATGAGTGAAATCTCATCAACCCCTAAACACGTAAGGGAGTGCTTTTATTTCTTTATCCAAAATTGATGAGTGGTTCAAGTCGTTAGCATTAACCGTGTCACAAAGTTAGGTGATAATCTCGATAGATTAGGGCATGCCAAGATAAGTAAGATGAGCTGTGAGGTTGTTTCATGAGGTTCATGGATTGCTTTACTTTGTTTTGATTGAGGACAATCAAAGGTTCAAGTTTGGGGGATTATGATATGTGTGTAAAATGACCTGATTTACGATGTTTGAGCGTGCATGTTTGTGGTCATTTTACCCTCATATCATATGTTTTTGTTGTTCTTTTGTTGTGTTTTCGTGTTTTTATGTTTGGAATGTTGTAGGATGAGTTTTGAGCATAAACTAGCATTTCTGGTGGAGTTTTGGAGGCAAATCGCACGAGTTTGGAGGCAACGACCGGCCGAGCCAAGCCGGACAGAGAGCTCGACCGGCCGAGCAGAGCAGGACCGGCGAAGCTGAGCATGCTCGACCGAGCCTTGCCAACAGAGAGCAGGCTCGGTCGAGCCAAATCTGACCGGGCGAGCCAAAGCGGGTTTTCCAGCAGTTTGGCGGTTTCCAGCTTCGACCGGGCGAGCCATGCTTCTATCGGGCGATCCGAGGCCCTGTTAGCTCATTTATAAAAGGTGGATCTTCGAATTTTAAAAGAACTTTTGGTCAAATTCCAAATAACCGTCACGAGAATTCTCTCCCAATCCATCTTCCAAACACTCCCCATCCACATTCAAGGAGATCTAGGCCACATTCCTCCACGTTTGGTGAAGATCAAGGAAGATCAAGAGGTAGATTGAGTACAAGGAAGACAATTGAGGAAGATCATCATTTGACCTATCAATTTGTAATGGATTCTATCACTTTCTCTATTGTATTGTACACAATTGAAGGTATGAGGAACTAAACTCTATTGTGAGTATTGATTGGATGGATATTGTGTGAATTGAGATTGAATTTTGATTGTTTACTTTCCTTTGAGAGCTTGAATTGTACTAGATCTTGTTCATTACCTCTTAGGTGTAGGTAATAGCCAGCTTAGGAGGTAGTTGACGTGAACGCTGCAGTCAACACGCGGGCGAAATCGTCATGAATAGTGTAGATTCATACGATTTTAGCTTTATTCGTTGTGCGGTGCTAGGTCGTAGGGCAATAATTGACAGTCTATTTGGAGTGGTCTAGGGCTTAATAACGTAGTTGTTTGCGAGTCTTAGCATCATCAACCGTTAGCTCGCCGTGACAAGGGGTTAACGAGTGTAGGGTTTATTGCTCAATCTCCTAGGGATTAAACATTGTTTACAACATGATTTGACTCAAACTAGACACAATTGACATTCATTCAATACTCACTCTTATCTCATTGTTGCACTTGATACTTTTTCTACCTAATTGGAGAGAATTGATTGCTTGAACTTTGGAAGATAATTGAATATGATTGGATTTATGCTTTATATCATTTGTGCAAGGTTTGTTATGATTTTTGATTAGTTAGATAAACACTCAACGACTTGTGTATGCCTAGCTATAAGTTCCTTCAAACGAGTAAATGATGATCATTAGAGCGAATTGAAAGAACCTGGATTGATAAATTTAACGTGATAAAGTGTTGCAATTTTCACCGTCATCACTGCCCATAATCAGATTGTGCTATCAGAGGAACCCAAGTCATGACAATTGAGCCTTTGAGCTCCAACACTTATCAGAGGGATCTCCAGAAATTCATACATAAGATGGTAAGATGGAGCATTTGAGAGCAAATTGTGCTGATTTTGCGAACAGAAGTAAAAAATCAGGTGATCGAGGCAAAGGAAGAACTGCACACTACTCTGCAAGACAATTTTGAATCCTTCTCCGCAAGCCTTTTTGCTGCGATCAAAGAGGGGGGAAGAGAAGAGGTTAGCATAGGAGGCACAAAGAGTAAAAGAACAAGTATACAGGATCCGGCACCTCGAAACAAGAAGAAAATAGGAAGAAGACTTAAGAAGGCAACAAGAAGAAGAAGATAGAGAAGAACGAAGAAGGATCGAAGAGAATGAGAGAATCAGAAGAAAAGATAGAGAGGCCGTAGTGGACAACTTCATGAAGGTGACGCTCGAGACTCTCAAGAATGTGAAGAAAACCATCGCCGGTTCTTCAAGTGCCAGAAATGCTGATGATTCAGACTCCTCGACGACCAAAAAGTAATCTCTCTAACTAACTCAGGTTGAAGACAACATCTTACTGTCCAACGCTGATTTAATTGAACTATCTGAAATTACATACTCAGTGTAATCAGCAAACTACGTGGATTGATGATGTGTGTGATATGTTCCTGTATGATTGCTTTATATGTGTGTGTGTATGTGAATGTGCTACGTGCTTATCTGATAAATGATTTGGAAGCCATTTACTTGAAGCAAAAATATATAATCGAGCAATACCCATGATATTTTGAAGGGGAACATTTAGGAACCATACTGAGTCTAAGGGAGTTGAGATGATGAGAATAGACATGATAAGAAAACCTTGTAATCTCAGTAATCAACTTTCTCATGATCAGATAGCATTAAAGCTTAGGATTGAGGCTTTGATCGCACCAAAAAGAGGGAAATTGTTAGGAATATTGTTAGAAATATTAAAACTCCTTGGTTGTCAATGTATGTTCATTATGTTTTGGTGCATCAAAGCTCAAGCCGATCTAGTTTCTAGCAACTTAGTATTTAGTCAAAATGCAAAAGTCTTGTATAGGTCATATATGCTCGAGTTGTAATAGAACTAGTAAAGGAAGAATCAAGAATGCTGAAGGAATCAACAGACTTGATGATTGTTGAAGATTGCTGAAGAAGCTAGTAAAAACCAACAAATACGGAGGAATGATGAACGCACTCAAGAGAATGCTGAAGAAGAACACAAGCATGGTGCGAGGTCTTAGCAAGCCTCTTGAGATGTCAGTTGTATGCCAATCGCCAGAACACTCAACAACAATCAAGAAAAATACGAGTCGTAAATCAGAAGTATCCGGATTACAAGGAAACCTGATGAATAAGAGAAAAGAACAATCAATAGATACAACTGAGGTTTCAAGTTCAAACTAAAAGATCCTTTTTGACAAAGACAAATACTAATAGGAGCTACGCCAATCAGAGACGAAGGAGACTTGAAGAGTCTCTGTGCGCTGCAGAAAAAGGAAGAACATAGATTGGCGAGCAATCCCTGTGAGTCTAATGGATAAGATTCAAACAACCGTTTGAATCATCACCTATAAATAGGTTTCTTCCAAATATGATTCAAAGGTTCGCAAAATTCTATTCTACAGAGAAAACACGAGAGGATTCAAAACTCTTAAACTCACGTGAACTCATCTGAGTTTATACTTGATTGAAGCTTTCCCACAAGCTTTCATACCTAAAGATCAAGACCTCTGAAGTATAACTTCTAAGGTAAATATTGGGATTCTTTCTATTCCTAGAAAGAATCTAGCAGTCATCTTGTTGTGCTAGCGTGATTATCACGGGCAATCGCCAACCCAAGGATAAGTTTTGGGAAGAACTATAAAACTCCTAACAGTCGACATCCAAGAAGAAGGGATGTTTGTCCTCACTCTACGGAGCGACAAGGTGAAGATTGAAGACCGAGTTGCTTGAAGGTGCGCACTGACCAGACGGAGGAGTTTCTCAATGTTAGAGATCAAGCGTGACCTTGTAATTAATCGATTAGTGAATTTTCAGTTAGAGGACTGAAGAGTGGACGTAGAACAATTGTTCGAACCACTATAAACCTTGTGTTCTTTTACTACTTTATTTCATTATATTGTGTGGGCGCATATTTAAAACTCAATACATTTAAGTGTTGTAGTATAATCTGCAATTACCTTAACGAATAATGGAGCTAAAACACATTTGATAAACACTTGCTAAGTCGAGACCTTAGCAAGATAAGTGCAAGAAATTTTTAATACTTCTGCTGCATATATATAATCACTCTGATTGGGGACCAACAAAACTTGCACTCACAAACTGGTGGTTCTTGACCCGTTTATGTTTCTGAAAACAGTTTGTCAGCGAGTAGGGATTTTAATGTTCAATTCAAATATTCTTCAACACTAGAATGTGTTGAGTTTCAAAACCCTTGCAGAAACAAGAAAAGCAGTAAAAAACAAGGATTTCTAGAGGTTCAGACAACACGTCCAACGCCCTCTCTTCAGACCGTGGTCTGAAGATTCACTAAGCCTATGTTATAGAATGGTATCGTGATCTATCGCTAGCTGGTAGATGCCAGTGTCTACCAGTACACTAGCTCACTCGTCCTAGCCTCTGGTTCCTTTGGCTTCGCAGACTTGGGGTGTGGGCACACAACACACCTTCCTTCTCCGGATGTTGAGAGCTTTATAGTTCCTTTCAAACTGTCAAACTGGTTGGCTAGACACCTATAATAATCACTGCGGAGATCTGCAGTGACTGTTGTGTTCTTTCTCTCCAAGAAAGAAAACCAATAAGATAACTCGAGCTTAGAAGCGTAAAGACTCGTATTCAAAAGATGACATACGGTAGACTAAGAAATAACCTTGATGATGATGGGTTTTGTATACTGAAAGCATTTATTACAATGAGTATACAACGGTTTATTTCTCCTATCTGTTAACAATCGTACATATATGAACAATGGTATCCTCTTGTCTCACCGATAGGGACGATCATACGGCGTGTTGTAGATCGCAGAAGACAGTATGATCACTTGACCTAGTGAGACATAAACCTGATCACAGCCGAGACAGCGTATGAGGATACGTCTGTCCGGATGGCTGCGGCATTGTCGGAATAAGTAGTCTGTCTTGGTTACTTGACATGCTGGTATGCAGTGGTGGCGTATTGATGGACCGCAGTGAGATGTATTCGTCTGTCTGACATCAAATACAAGATCTCTTTACATTGATTGAGTCCAAACCCTAACGAAGGTTCAGGGGTTTGCACGGGTTGACTGTTGCTTTGACTTGCCTTGGTGGAGAGCCTAAGTAACGTGCTTGTATATCCGCATGTTGGGTAACAACAGTTCGTGTAGTACCGCCTGAGACTGGACTTAGGTAACCATATCCGAGTAATAGGATGGGGACATTCCCTGAGGAGCTCAATAACATTCATCGTGCCAAAGTCCTGCAGGCTGATTAAGTTCAGGCACGAGTGATAAGGTTTGAGTGGTACTACTCAGGAATTATAAGATATTAATTAATTGTAGTTAGAGCTTGTGAGAGGCTCCGATTAATTAATGGATGTCCGGTAACCTTAAATATGGGGATTCTCAATTAATGCAGCCCGTTCTCATAACGTGGTAATAAAGGGGTAGGTCAGTATTAATTCTATGGTGAAAGGAATTAATATTAATTAATTAATTGTGTCATGGGTTGTGGACATGGGAATTAATTAATTATAGGCCCACTTTATTATTTGCATTAGGTCCCAGGACTGGCCCAATTAAATATGTTGAATTGAGCCCAAAATGGCCCATTAGGGTTTCCAACCCTAGGTCTATAAATAGACAGCTCTCTCTCATAAGTTGTAACACAGTTGAAACACACTAAACCTAGAGAGAGAGGGAGGCGCCGATTTTGGGAGAAGAGGGAGGAGAATTTCGATTCTGGTCATGCTCAGATTACAGATCTACGGAGTCCTCACCAGTAGTATATCTTAACAGCATTGGGACACAGCCCTGAAGATCTAATCTGGAGAACAAATTTTTCTTTTCTACTCTATTTGTTTTTAGAATTTATTCTTAGAAATTAGATCTCTAATTTCTACTTCCGCAGATTAATTCGAATCGCGTGGTTGAATTGAGATTTGGAATTCAAACGCGAAAGATCGGTTCAGACTCGATGGAGTTACGGTAAACCATAAATCCACAAATCTTTGTTATTAAATTCATAGGAGCATGCTAGGGTTTTGAGAATTTTAATTATGTGCAATAACCATAAATCGATCCGGTTCAGTTTGGTTTTGGTGATTCAGTTCACGGAAAAACCCTACAATTGGTATCAAAGCCATGTTTCTGATTTATAGCTCTACTGTTCATAATTAAATTTGATATGCATGTATGAATTTATTTTTTTGTGGATGTTTGGTTTTTGTTCCTCGTGGCAACCCGTTGATTCAGCTCGCGGTGGTTTATCAGTGTAGGGTTGAATTGTTTTTGTAAAATCACAAGAAAATCCGTGATTAGTGTAGATTTCAAATTTATGTAATTGGACGGGTTGAGGATGAAGAATAAAGACAAAACCGAGGAAGGGCGGTGCATGGCGGCGGAAGGAGGCCGCCCGCGCGTGCACGGCAGACGACGGCGGCGGCGCGGCAGGCACGCAACCGGGGCGTGCGGCGCTCGCACGGCGCGTGCGAGCAGCACCCACGAGGCGCGGCCTGCGCGGGCGTGACACGGCAGCAGTGCGCGGCGCTGGGCGCGGCGCTGGCCGGTGGCCGGCCTGGCGGCGGTAGCGGTCGGCAGTCGGCGGCAGCTTCAGCTGTCGTCGGCTGCTGCTGTCCCGTCGCGGTGGCTCGTGTTTTGGTGGTTTGCACAATCCTGTGTAAACCCTGGTTTGCATTAGGGTTAGGGCAAATCATCAGATCACAAAGGCCTAAAAATCCAAAAGATTTGGTGTATCCAGATTTGAAGGCCCTTGAAGATTTGGAAGATTTGAAAAGATTTGGATTTATCCAAATCAATTCAAAATTCAAATTTTGAATAGATAGATATTATTTTCTATTTTTGGGGCCACGAGGAATTTTGTTTGCCTTAATTGTCCTCGTATGATATCTGATTTATTTATGTGCGCAATTTAAGCATGTGTAGATAATAGGAAAAACATGTTTTACTGCTTTTATTATTTACAGTTTTTCCAAGCATGCTTATGTGATTAATTTCTTTTGTTGGATTATATTTTTGGAATTTTTGGGCTTGTTTAATTACATAAAAAAAATTTGGAAAATATAATGACAAAGAAATTATGTGTGCGCTTAAAGAAACCTTTTAAAAGAAAAATACTAAGCAGATTTTTTAATTAAAATCAATAGACCTCCACAAAGCGGTCCTAGGTTGTAAGTGTATATCTCGTTCTAGTAAATGTCTACGAGTGTAGCTTGCTAGTTCCCGGAGGTGCATGGGTACGGTTGTTGGGATTTCTAGACAAACAATTTAAATCATGTGAATAGTGGGAGGGCTTTGCGTAAACGTCTGCGAGTGTAGCTTGCGTAGACCTCTTTCACAAGTATTCTAGGATTGATTTAAATTATAGATAACAAAAGCTTTAAGGCTGTGCGGTATGATTACGTGCCATGCTAAACTGTCTCTTTTGGCCAGAGTTAAATTTGTGGTTAATTGCTTAGAAGTATCTTAGAATATAATGCAAGAATTGCATCCCTGTTCTTAAGAGATGGCTTGGTCTAAGGTTTTCACTAATTATTAATTTCTAGTGTCAAAAGCATCCTGACATGGTAGTGAAATTAAATGGATTGGGGCTTAAAACCCACAGTTCTGGTTGAGGATGACATCGTAAACGTCCTCGAGTGTAGCTTGCGGTGGGAACTCTTAGGCAATTAGTGGAAAACATTTGTATTTGATTTATTAAAAGGTTTTCAATGCATTTGTTTTCGAAGTTCAACATGTATGTTCTTATTTAAGATTCTTTATTGTCTGAGATATGTCTATGTCTAATGTGATCAACATTCTCGCACAAAACACTCTAACTGGTCCAAACTTCTTGGAATGGAAACGCAATCTTGAATACCTCCTGATTGCAGAAGAACATATGTTCGTTCTGCAAGTACTTCGTCCCGAAGTGCCAACTGCTGAATCCAGTCAACTGGATATAGACTTTTATAACAAGTGGGAGAAGTCGAACAATGTAGTCAAGTGCTACATGATGACCACTATGTCGAAAGTCTTGCAGCAACAGCATCAGCACCATAGGGATGCCTATGACATTATGCAAAGTCTGGAGGCGACCTATGGGGAAACTGATAGAGCCGTCAGGTTCAATCTCATGAGAGAAATCGTGAGTAAGAAAATGACTGATGGCACCTCAGTGAGAGAGCACGTAGTTACCATGACTCACCTCATGGATGAACTGACAGTGCATGGTGGAGGTATCGACGCTGAGGCTAAGGTCGATATCATACTGAACTCTATACCCAAGTCCTTTGAGAGTTTCAGACTGAATGTTGTCATGAACAAGAAAGAGTATACTCTTAACGAGTTACTCAATGACTTGATGGCAGCTGAATCGGTCATGAACCCTCAAAAGGTTGCCTTGGCCACTTCTGGTAATCTCTCTGCTGTACCGAAAAGTATGAAGCGGAAGAAAGGGATTAAGAAGTGGGCCAAGAAAACACCTGTGTAGGATGGTGGGGCTGGGAAAAAGCCTAAGGTGGCGACTGAAAGGGACAGGTGCTTCAGGTGTGGTAAGAAAGGACATTGGAGGAAAGATTGTCAAGCCAACAAAGCTAGACAAGGTATGTCATTTTGCATGTATAACTGTAAGCATGATTAGAGTTAGTTGTTGCTCTTCTAGAGCTGTAAGCACTGACTTGTTGATCATGTTGTTGTACTTTGCAGGGGACCGTGCCAACAAGGCTGGTGAGTGATGGCAAGAAGATACCAAACTGGATGAAGGCAACGTTTTATGACGGAGCTTCATGGAGTTTTCTTTTCCTTATGTTTTTATGAATTAAAGTACATTTGAGAATTTATTTGTGGGCCGTGGTTTATCGGCAGGACAAATTTCATCAACTTTTATGGATATATGTTATTCATGATTTTATCATTGGTAATAACAATGTTCTCCATTATGGTATGTTAATTTACAATCTCTATGTTGCTTTGATCAAATTTGTCCTTAAGTATTGCATGTAATTCATCAGTAATTGATAATACTAGGAAGAGAAAACTTACTTCTTCTGATGAGGATCTTACATATCTCTGGCACTTGAGACTGGGTCACATCAGCTTGAAGCGGATTCAGAGACTTGCAGATGACGGTACATTGGACCTAGCCCAGGCTATACCTTATCAAGTCTGCGAATCCTGCATCGAGGGCAAGATGTCAACTAGGCCTTTCAAGGCTAGTCAGTCTCGAGCAGAGGAAGTGTTGGAATTGATCCATTCTGACTTATGTGGACCAATGTCCACGCAGGCTCGTGGAGGGTACGAGTACTTCGTCACTTTCATTGACGACTACTCAAGGTACGGATATGTTTACCTGCTTCGCTACAAGTCTGAATGCTTTGAGAAATTCAAAGAGTTCAAGGCTGAGGTAGAAAAGAAGGTCGGGAAAACTATCAAGTCACTGCGATCTGACCGCGGTGGCGAATACCTCGGTAACGAGTTCCTGCAGTATTTTTCAGAAAATGGGATTACATCCCAGTGGACTGCACCGGGTACTCCCCAGCAAAACGGTGTAGCTGAAAGAAGAAACAGGACTCTTCTAGAGATGGTAAGATCAATGATGAGTTATGCAAACTTACCAATTTTATTTTGGGGTTACGCATTGGAAACAGCAGCTTACGTGCTTAATGTGTTTGTGCAAGTTTAGAGTATGGGGCTGCCCAAAAAACGTACTGTCGAAGGAACCTGATAAGTTAGAAAGCAGGTCAAAAGTAATGTTGTTCATAGGTTATCCCAGGCAAACGAAAGGTGGTTACTTTTACTGTCCTGAGAGCCAAAGAGTCGTTGTTAGCACCAACGCTAGATTCTTGGAGGACGAGTATGTGAGTAATCACAGGTCAAGGAGTGATATCGTTCTTCAAGAAATTGAGAACGAGAATGTAATTCCAAGGGAAGGGGAACGTGTAGATGTTGGTGCTCCTGTGAGAGGTACAGCACCACAGACACGTTCTTCAGTGCAAGGTGCAGGACCACAAGTCATTGCACCTACTACTGACACGGCACCGATACCTCGTCGTAGTGGGAGAGTTATTTTCCAGCCGGAAAGGTACATGTTCGTGGGTGAGTCTTCGGACTTGAGCCTGGAAGACGGACATGAGGACTCTGACCCACTGACTTACGAAGAGGCAGTGCAGGACAAGGATGTTGCCAAATGGCGTGTCGCCATGGATTCTGAAATTGAATCCATAATTGTTATGGATGTATACAAGAAAACTGATTTGCCGGAGGGATTTAGGGTCATAGGGTGCAAATGGGTATACAAAATAAAGAAAGGGGCGGATGGAAAGATCACGGCTTTTAAGGCCAGGCTGGTGGCAAAGGGTTGAAGGGATTCGTGAACTGAATCACGAAGTCCGTTTTCCAAGGATCTTTAATTGGAATATCAAAAATAAATTGCTATGCCTATGAACAATCCTAGCATGCTCCTACATTATTATGCATAAGAAGGTTTATGCGGAATACCTGGATCGATGATCTCTGAAGAACGCGTGCGCGGAGATGCCCTTTGATCTTTCCCACGCACAAGGATTTAATTTCCTAACAGATTGAGGAAATAAATCTATGAAAATAATACAATTATTTTCAAAAATAAAGAGGAGAGAGAGAAGAAGAAAAATCCTCCTGATTTGATCTTCTGATCTGTATCCCAACTCGATCTGAAAATCTTGTGAAGATTCTCTATCAGATCCCTTGCCCGGTTGAGAAGTAGAGTTTCCTCCTCATTCTCAGATCTTAGTCGATCACCTCAGCTCCCAGAACTGGTTTGCTGTGTGCAACTTATGATCTTGTGGTGTGTTGAGATCTGAGGAACTGAGGCCTATTTATAGGAAAATACTAGACTGTTATTGGGCTTGAGTTTCATGGGCCAGACCAGGGACCAAAATGCAAATAGCAAATAAGGCCTATCAATTAATTAATTTCCATATTCAACCCAGAATATAATTAATTAATTAATATTGATTCATTCCACCAGAGAATCAATACTGTCCTACCTATTTGCTACCACGTTTTGAGGTACGGGTTGCATGGGCTCGGTATATCCCCACATTTAAGGTTACAGACATTCGTTAATTAATTTAAGCTCTGACAAGCTATTTAATTAATTAACATCTTATATTCCTGAATCAATCCACTCAAACCTTTTCACTTATGCTTGAACTTAATCAGCCTGCAGGACTTAGCATAACGAACCTTTTGAGCTGTTCAGGGAATGTCACCATCCTATACTGGATGTGGTTACCTAGTTCCAGTACCAGACAGTCATACACAAACTGCTATTACCCAAGATACAGATATACACACCGTATGATCTCCCTATCGACGAGATAAGAGGATAATTGCGCTTGCGACACATGTTTGTTAATTCAGACAGGAGATGAACATACAACATTTATGATTCCCAGTATATTAACCAATCGACCTTGTACATAATATACCAATCATAATGCTTTCAGTATATAAATCCATCAAGGGTTATAGTCAGAAAGAGGGCATTGACTTTGACAAAACCTTTTCACCAGTAGCCATGCTCAAATCCATCCGGATACTCCTTGCCATAGCTGCGTATATGGACCTCGAGATCTGGCAGATGGATGTCAAAACCGCTTTTCTAAACGGTTACCTTGAAGAAGGTAGAGACATCTATATGCAGCAACCCGAGGGTTACATAAGCAAGGGCGAAGAACATCTGTCTAGAAGCTTAGGAAGTCCTTGTATGGACTTAAGCAAGCTTCAAGGTCGTGGAACTTACGTTTCAACGATGTGATTAAATCCTATGGATTTGCACAGTTGGAAAACGAAAGTTGTGTTTACCGACTTTGTGTCAGTGGGAGCGTGGTCTTCCTTGCACTATACGTTGATGACATACTCCTATTTGGAAACAACGAGGAAGTGATGTCCGAAATCAAGGCTTGGTTATCCGAACAGTTCCAAATGAAGGATCTGGGAGAAGCTGGCTACATTCTTGGTATTAAGGTCTTACGAGATCGTAAGAGAAGAATGTTGAGCTTATCCCAGGAATCCTATGTGGATACTGTGATAGCCCGGTTCAGCATGCAACTCGCCAAGAAAGGCTTGCTACCTTTCAGACATGGCGTTCGTCTTTCTAGTGGGCAGTGTCCTCAGACACAGCGGTAGAAAGACGAGATGAGTCTTGTACCATACGCTTCGGCGGTGGGTAGTCTCATGTATACAATGTTGTGTACCAGGCCAGATATCTGTTATGCCGTTGGCATGGTAGCAAGATATCAGTCTAACCCTGGACAGACGCACTGGACTGCTGTAAAGCACATCCTCAAGTATTTAAAAAGAACTAGGAATTTCTGCCTAGTTTATCAAAGTGAGGATTTGTGCCCTGTGGGTTATACAGACTCGGATTTCCAAGGGGACCAGGATGAGAAGAAATCGACCTCAGGATATGGGTTTACCTTGGGAGGTGGAGCTGAATCTTGGAGGAGCTCAAAGCAGAAATGCATTGCTTTTCCTTAAAATCTGCACTTGCTATATCCTTTTCTGACATAGGATGTCGACATTCTGCTTTTGTGTTAGAACGACTCTGCCAGTCCAAAGAATATAAACTGGTTCATGCTTCATCAGTCTTTAAAGAATTTCCATTCTTAGAGACTGATCTTTATGATTCCTCCAACTTATTCTCTTTATCTCTGCGTGTGATTAGAAACTGAACTTGTAAACTAGGGATGATCCAGGCTGGTGTCTTTGATCAGTTTCTCTTAGTCATCAGCTTTAAATTGGAAGTTGGTCTCTTATTTCTCTTCACACGACCCAAACCGAGGTTTTGGATTTCTTCCCAGTTTGTCTTGATCAGCTTTGTTAGTTCCTTTACAACTCGATATATATCCTAACATGATTTTACAAGTTTATGAGAACTAAGCTAAACTAGAGACACTTCTAACTTGGTGGTTTCTATACATTCTTTTGACACATCAAAATAACAAGTATGTGGTGAATACTTCCTAACAATAACTGACTCGATATATAGTTTGACTCATCAAAATTCAATTTTCTTAACAAAGTATAAATAAGTTATTTTTTCAAAATAATTAATTTTTATATTAAAAAATAATGAATATTTCAAGTTGGTAAAAATTTGTGTGAGACGGTATTTTAATATTTATTTGTTACATTGCACATTCCAATCAGGATGACTGTTTGGGCAAATGATATAATTAAGTATAGTGAATTATATATTTTATAAATATACCATTCAGTATACTTAAATACATTATTTACATATATGATATACATTATTTAGTGTTCAAACAGAATGCACATTTCAAACGAAATGTGCTAAATGTAAAACACATTTTGAACGGAATGTGCATTCCTGTTAAAAAGAATTTTGAACGGAAGAAGCTCAAATGACTCACAAAGTAAATATGTCACAAGAGACTCACACTCTTAAATATAATCTCAGTTTGAGAAATTTGTTTAGACTCAAGTAATTTCTTGAACTTCGATACATCAATAAAAAAACCTCAAACTTGATTAAATAATAAATAAATCAAACTTAAATAAAGTATTAGTCGACTAACTTTATTTAATTATAATTATAATAATAGAGGTAGGAGAGAGGAGGGGTTGGTGGGTGGGATATTGGATGAGTGAGGATTTGCGTCGTACCATGACATAAACTCTCTCTCCTGAATAAGAAATATTTTTTTAAAATTTTTGATTTTATTTAATTGTAGTATCGCAACACAAACCTTCTCTATATTAAATAAAAATAATTATCTTATTTTAATTGTGATCGGTGTCAGATCACGACACATATTGATCTCTCCTAAATAAAAACAATTTTTTTTAAATTTTCGATTTTACATTATTTTAATCTATTAATTTAACAATAAAATTATATTTTAATCAAAATGCATCAATCAATCTTGTTTTTTTGGAAAAAAAAAAACAAAAATTTGAAAAATATTATAACAGTGCGATGAGTATTTCTTGAATCTAAATAATATTTTGGATATTTTTCTTAATACACAATAATGAAAATGAGTATTAATAATACAATCATTTTAATATTGAATAAATGATTACGCATTTGCCGAAATTTAAATCATTTCTTTCTTTCAAAAATTTCGCCATAACAACATTAAAATAGAGAAATGAAAAAATCAATGCTTTGTTTTTTCTTTCGAAATCACGAATATTTATAATCGGAAAAACAAATACGCTTTTATTTATTAACATTTTATTTAACGGAATAAAAATAATTTTAAATCTTAAAACAAATCAACGTATTCTTACTATTTTGTTCAATCAACTTTTAACTTTTAAAAATAGCTCCATTTAGCCTTTTAATTTTATTTTAAAAAAAGTTACATTAATGACGTAATTAAAGGAGATTTATAAATTTTGTGATTCTATATTTGTATTTTTTTATGAGGAAATAATTTTAAGTAGCCAAATTTGAAAATGACATTCACAAAATAGCTACCCTTATGAAAAACTACACAAAATAGTCAAAGTGTACTTTGTTTGTCATATATGTCTTAGTCGACCAATCAATTTTTTCGGTTTCTGTGTAAACCCTAACCGAATTGTTTTTTTATTATTAAAAATTTAGGATTTTATTTAAAAAGTAATAATAAACCAATAAAATATTAAGATATATCTACTCAGCTTGATTTCGGCATATTCCATATTGATTTCGGCATTTTCATCTTGATTTCTTATTTTTCAACTTGATTTCTGATTTCACTGTAATTATTTTTAAAAGTATCTTGATTTGGTCTTTTTCAATATTTTGAGCTTGAGTTCAATATTCTGGCCGGAATTCACCCTATTTATTTTTAAATTTATGCTTTTTTTTATTCATTAATAATTGACCATGTTATTATTTTATAAACAAAATTATCATTTTTACTAAAGAGATTATTATAATTAATGAAATTAGAGTTTACAAATGGAAGTTGTATTAATTTTGGCTGCAGTTCGAATATAATAGTAAATGGAGGCTGCATTTAAATTGGGAGTTAACTCAGAAGGAATTTGGCTAGAATTCTCAAAAAATGAGCTAGCTCTCGGTGAAATGAGGTTGATTTCGACAAAAAATAAAAAAATGCAAA
>JAPKLW010001001.1:261991-287859 GCA_026898455.1 Plectranthus barbatus | reverse complement strand
GCTGTTGACTATGTTTCTAGGTGGGTGGAGGCCATTCCGACGACCACCAATGACTCCAAAGTTGTGGTGAATTTCCTCCAGAAGAAAGTGGTGACTCGATACGACACTCCTAGAGCCTTGGTAAGTGATGGTGGTTCTCATTTCTGTAAGCGTACTATTTCTGCTCTTCTTGCTCGCTATGGTGTCAAGCACAGGGTTACTACTCCATACCATCCTCAAGGGAATGGCCTCGCCGAGTTGTCCAATAGGGAGATTAAGGGGATCCTCGAGAAGACTGTCAAGATGAAGAAAGATTGGGCATTCAAGCTCGATGACGCACTATGGGCTTACCGTATTGCTTTCAAGACGCCGATTGGGATGTCTCCATTCCAGTTGGTCTTTGGTAAGTCCTGTCATCTTCCTGTGGAGCTTGAGCACAAGGCATGGAGAGCTGTGAAGAGCTGAATATGAATTGGAAGGCTGTTGCTGAGAACCGAGCTGCCTACTTGAATGAGATGGATGAATTCCGTGAGGAAGCCTATGAGAACTCCATGAATTACAAGCTCCGAGCCAAGAGATTCCATGATCAAGGCCTGAAGAGGCGACAATTCTACAAAGGAGATCTGGTTCTAGTCTTCAATTCTCGCCTCCGCTTCATGCCAGGAAAGCTGCAGTCCAAGTGGAATGGACCATATACTGTGGTCAACATTACCAGCAATGGAGTGGTGGAGTTAGTTGGTCAGGATGGCTCAATTTTCTGAGTCAATGGAAACCGAGTCAAGCGCTACTACAGCCCGCTGTAGATTGGAGCTGTGGAAGTGCATTATCTGGACCGGCCTTGATCCGAGGTATCGTCGAGCTAACGACGTTAAATGAAGCACTTGTTGGGAGGTAACCCAGCATATTATTGCTTTATTTCAGTTTAGGAGTCTATTTTCGAGTCTTAGGTGTTTTAGGATTTATTTCATGCCTTAGAAAAATTTCCAGGTTTTAATTTTAGTTTTCAAAAAAAAAATTTAAGCCTCTGTTTCGATCGACAGGAATCCTGTCGATCGATAGAGGGGTTGATTTCAAAAAAAACTTGTGTCGGGTAAGTCTGTCGATCGACAAGAATCATGTCGATCGATAAGGTCGTGTCCTTTAAATTTTTGTCGAGTCAATAATTGTGTCGATCAACAGGAATCCTGTCGATCGACACAAGTCTGTTAAATTTAAATTTTAAATTCTGCATTAATTTATTTCAGTACATTAAAAAAATTAAAAAAATTAAAAAATTGAAAATTTGCGCGTCTGTCGATCGACAGAATTCCTGTCGATCGCGTCTGTTTTTAAAAATTGCTGAACGGGTATCTTTCTCCCCTCACTCTCTTCTCTCTCTCTTTCGACACAAATCGCCTCCTCCTTCCTGATCAAAATTTCAGCCCCTCTCCTCCTATCCACTCGAGGTAATCATCTCTCCCCTCTCTCCCTTCGATTTATTGGTCTCCATTTACTTGATTTTGTGCTTATTTTCGATTTTGAGCCCTAGTTTTCCCTTAGTATGCATTTGGTTGAATTGATGAATTTACTTCGAATTGTTGCATATATTGGGTTACTTTGATTCATTCTAGGTTGTTGGAGACTCGATATGTGTTCCATGTTGCTTAATTTCGATCTTTGAGGATATGAGAATTCCATTTGCACTCCCTTTACTGTTGCACGATTTTGACATCTCCAAATTGCAAATTATGCTTGAATTGCTTTATGAGTTACGTTTTGCACTTGGTTTTGGTGTTAATTGCATGATTGGGTGGTCAATTTGGAATGGGCATGCCTAGTTGTGGTTTAATTTTGGGATTTTGATTCATACACACCCCCTTTACTGTTGTTTGGTTTCTGCCTCCCCCATGTGTACTTTATGGCTTCTGTGACTATTGTTTGTTGTTTTGCACTTGGGTTTGGTTTGAATTGCATGATTGGGTGGTTCCTTGGTCATGGGCATGCTTGATTGTGCTTGATTTTGGGAGATTTACTTGCACTAGGCAAGTTTGGGGGAGTTGGTTACTTTCTTAGTTCTTCCTTATACTGATTGTGGTTTGTTGTTATTGTAGAGAGCTACAGATGGCATCGTCTGACGAGGATTATAACCCGAGTACCGATGAGGAGATGCATGAGGATACGGCGTCTGAGGCCGAAGAGGAGCATGACTAAAACTTAGTCCCAGAGGAGCAGCCTGGTTGGGAGCCAGAGTTTGCATTTGCCGATCACCAGCGGCGCTTCCAGCACATGCAGCGCTTCACCCTGAAGCCAACACGGTACCCTGATGCCGATGATTTGTTGAGGATGGGACTCGACAATAATGTTCAGACATTGTTCGCCCGATGCGGCTGGGGGCATTTCATTTCCCAGATGTGGCCCACTATTCTGCCACTGGCTCTGGAGTTCTTCGCTACTGTTCATATCATAGAGCCGCCCCGCAGCCAAGGCCCCATCGAGCCGAATGGCATCCAGTTCCAGCTTCGGGGGCAGCCTTACCGGCTCAGCAGGACACAGTTGGACCAGATTTTTGGGTGTGAACCGGGGGGCGTTTACCATGAGCCGCCCGAATTCCAGATTGGGGAATTCTGGCCTTTCATTTTTGCTACAGCCGACCCGGCCCACTTCAGCAAAGCCAACATGAAGGCCACTGCTATTGACAATCCGGTGCTCCACTACATTCAGAAGATATTTGGGGTTTCTATATTTGGCAGAAATGAGCACGGGAAAGCCCGGGGGTGCGAGATCTTCTGCATTTGGGCCATGTTGAATGGCATCCACCTCAGTTTGGCTGCGTTCGTTATTGAGAACTGGAAGAGGCAGACCGGTACTACTCCGGGCGATTTCTGGTGTGGAGGGTTCGTGACTCCCATCGCCCGGCACGTAGGGATTCCAGTTGATACTTTCACCCCACTGGGCGGTGACCGGACCTTACGGATCGACCAGTTGGAGCAGTTCCGCTTCCTGATAGCCTACTGTGGTGAGCTCTTTCTCCGGTTCTCGAATGGCGATCGGTTTCTTCTGCCCGCTCCTAAGCTAACCCATGTCACGGACTCTGCGTACTGCGACAATCGGTTTATGGCTACACCCGCTCACATGGATCGTACCCGAGATGCCCAAGGTGGTCCACCTACCTCCTGTTTATCACACCGTGCCGGTACACCACCGGATCAGCGGGTTCGCACCCGCGAGGAAGAGGCCGAGAGACTCGCCGAGGAGCGGCGATGGGCTGCACAGGAGAGAGACGTACCGCCCCGATCTGATGCCCTTCCATTTCTTGCCGGGGGCGGGGGTGGAGCTTCTACTTCATATGCCAGCGCCGGATCTTCCACCGCAGTTCCAGATTGGAGTCCCTTCCTCCAGTTCATGCAGGAGTAGAGGGCAGATTTTGCCAGTTTCTGCACCAAGCTCAGAGAGGTCCGAGATCATCAGTTGGTGCAGGATACATTGCTTGCCGACATCAGGCGGCAGCAGGAGTCTTACAACACCGCTCACAATACTGCCATGGCGGATCTGACCCGCCGGATGGAGGAGCACTTCTCAGATTTTGAGCCGGCCCTGCACTATGGCCGCAGGAACAGGAGGACAGAGAGAGATCAGCAACCTCCGCAGGAGTGAGGTCTAGATTCCTTTCCTACAAGCTGACTTTCAAACTTATTCTTCCCTTTGTGTTGAATAAGTTTGGGGTGAGGATGACTTGTGGGAATGGAATCCATTATTATTTACTTGCTTATTTCTGATTTGATGTACTGCATTTTATTTCCCTGTATTTCAGTTTATTTCCCTGCACTTCAGTTATTTTCCCTGTACTTTATTTCCCTTCAGTTGTATTTGCTTTAGTTAGGTATTTCTGATGTATTTGTTACTTTCCCATGTACTTGTTCTTAGTTCAGAAATCCATTAAGTGTAACTTGAGATTATGTACTATTCCTTCCTTTGATATGAACTTGTTTGATTGATGATTGGTCTACACTGAGATTGAGACAATTAGGATTGCATGATGAGTAGCCAATGATAGGAGAATACCGCATGATAAGTTGCTCTCTGATTATGGATTTTGCTTGATTTATCTGATTCGGATTGGATACTGTTAGGGAAGAACAAATAAACCAAGTGAGAATTGTGCCTGAATTTTTCTTTCATGTGTGATCGAGTTTGCAGTTGGATTCTAGAATTTGGCTTATTTCTCTCTCGAGACTGTATTGATGTAAGACTTGGTGAAAATGATTTTAGGCATCTCTTTTCTTAGCCTTATCCCAAACACTAACCCTACACATGACCACTTGTAGCCACTTTGAGCCTGAAATTTTTTTCTTGATTTAAGTAATGTTCTAGTGAGCCAGTTGTGGATTGAATTGGAAAAAAAGAAGGGGTGGTTTAATACTGAGCTGTGAGTTGTTGAAAATATGATTGCTCATGGACTTGAGCTAACTTGAAAAAAAAAAAAGAGAGAAAAGATGAAGAAAAGTGTTGAAAAAAAAATATCCTGTTGGTAAACTTGTTTGCAAGATGAACTTTTAGAAAAAAAAATATAATACAAGTATAGAAAAGAGGAGTTTAGAAAATGATGTGATGTGGGTTGACAGTTGGGAAGTTGTAAAAATCATAAGTGTGTTAGTCACTCAGCCTAAAACGACCTACCTTCTAGAAAAGCCTCATTACAACCAAATTAAAGACCTTTTTGATTCACAGAGTTGTTTTACTTTCTAAGTAGTGGACAGATAAGAAATTTGCTAAACTTATGGTTAAGAAAACTGTATTACTTTGAATTGAGTGAAACACATATCCTGAACACTTGAGTGATGAGTGATTGATAAAATTTTGTCTATCTGTGAGATTCTTCCTGAAACAGTTGATGGTTTGGATTGGATTTTGATTGCATTGTCTTTTGGATGAGGGTGTACTTAGATTGTGATGAATCTTGTGAGGCTTTGCACATCTCTGTTTGCATGAATTTGAGTTTCTTTTGGTGTTTTCATCGAGGACGATCAATAGTTCAAGTTTGGGGGAGTTGATAAGTGCGCTGTTTCGTTCACTTATCTATGGATTTTTAGGTTGTTTTGATAGAATTATTGTGTGTTTACTTTAAATTCCGAGCATGGCATGAGTTTTATGTCTGAGTTGTTTGTTATGCTGAAAAATACAGGTTTTTGGAGTGAAAATTGACCAAGTCTGAAAAAGAACCGTTTGGTGGTGTGCTCTGTTTTGATCGACAGGAATTGTGTCGATCGAAACAGAGGAATGTTGGAAAACCAGAGTTTGTTGAAATATCAAGCTGATCGACAGAAGAAGAAGTCCTGTCGATCGACAGAAATTGTGTCGATCGACAGGGATGTCTGAGGCAACCAGTCGACAAAGCTTCAAGAGTCCAATTTCGAGAAGCCCATTTCGATCGACATAATTTGTGTCAATCGAAATCCGGTTCGTGCTGGAGGAATTTAATTTTTTTAAGTTATTTCCATGTTGGGACAATAAAACCTAGTATATATTGTTTTGTTTAGGCGAGTTTTCAGAATTATGCAACTTTTGAGACTTTAACCTTAGAGTTTTTCTTGCTCTTTAATTGCTTCGAATTGTGGTGAGGATTGTACTCGAACCTTTGAAGATTGGATGCAATTACAAGGCTTGTTTTCTCTATGAATTTGTGTTACAGGTTTTATCTTTCCATATTTCTGTTTAACATGAATATGTGTAGGTAAACCCTTATTCAGATTCTAGGGTTTATGTGATTGTCTCGGATGCATGTTTAGGTGATTAAATCGATCAATATTTTTAATTGGTTTATCAATTCTTGTGCTTTTTCTTAATCTGATTAAATTGACCATTTGATTAGGTTTTCATAATTAATTAATTTGAGACTGAAAAGTGAAAAATGATTAATTGATTTAAGAATTGATAATATGGATTTTAATTATGTCTGAAAAGAGGAATTTAATCCATAGGAATAAATCTGATGTTTTTAAGGAGTTGTTAATTTTCCTAGAGAACGGAAAGATATAGGAAATTGATGATCTACTTTATGAATTGCCAAACCCTGGAATTTGTGATATTTTACTGATGTTTCACCAAATCTTTATTTTAAATTGATCGATGGAATTTCCTTGCAATGCTATCCTTGACATGAACTTACCCTAGAATCTGATCTTTTCTCTAGTGTTTTAAAACCTGATTTTAACTCCCTGCTTTAATTTAATTTTCTTGCAAAATTAGTTTTAAATTTCAAAACCCTTTCAAATTTCTATTTACTTAGACAACAAACCGAAAATAAATGGTTCAGTACATGAGGTGTTCGTTTTTACAATCTCTGTGGGATCGATAATTTTAACTTGTCACTATTCTATAAAAAATCATTATAAAAATTAGTGATCACTCATCATATATGTCGATGATGTGTTGCTTACTGGTTCTTTTCTTGAGGCTATTACAAGGGTCAAGACCTATCTGCATTCTCTATAAACTATTAAAGATCTTGGGGATGTTAAATTTTTTTAGGGATGGAATTCACTTGGTTTGCACCTGGATTGTATATCAGGCAGACAAAGTACGTATGTTTCAGATATTTTAAAAGATGCTGGAATGCTTGATTGCATCCTTGCTGCCACCCCTCTACCACCAGGCCTACGTTTCTTGCTAATGGTTAAGACGCTACACCATTGCTTGAGCAACCTGAACGGTGTCGCAGGCTTGTTGGTTGACTCCTTTATTTGAATTATACACGTCCTGACCTAACTCATGTTGTACAACAATTGAGTCAGTTCATGCAGACTCCGCGAACCTCCCACTAGAATGCTGCTCTGCATATTTTGCGGTATCTATCCACTAAATTGCGTGGCCTTTTCTACTCTTCCAATTCAGACTTACACCTTACGGCTTATAGTGATAGTGATTAGGGTGCTTGCAAAACTTCCCGTCGCTCTCTCACTGGCTATTGCATCTTCCTTGGGGGTTTCTTAGTTTCTTGGAAGACCAAGAAACAAACCACGATCTCTTGTTCCACCGCAGAATCTGAGTATCGCGCAATGGCAGCGACAATACATGAGCTACAATGGATATGTTACACGCTTGCTAATCTTTGTCATTCTCCTATCCTACCTATTCCATTATTTTGTGACAATAAGGCAGCCATCCACATTATTGAAAACCAATCTTTCATGAAAGAACTAAACATATAGAGATTGATTGTCATGTGGTTCGCACTGCTTATAAGAATGGTCTTATCTCTCCCCACATTCATCACGTCTCAGTCTCAGATAGCCGACATCTTCACTAAAGCTTTGCTTACTTCCAGTTTTTTATTTCTATTGTCCAAGCTCAATCTTGGCAAGTTGAGCTTGAAGGGGGGGGGGGGGGTTTTGGTGTTGAACTTCACCAACGTGGCATCTACTCAACTTGCAATATACAAGTTATGATCCACCTTAGAATATTCCTCATGTCTCTTCACAATTTTATTTTGTCTCTTGGATTGTTAGCTTTACTGTATTTAAGAATTGCTTTGTAACTCTTGTGAATATGAAGTTCAATACATAAACTCTTGATTATTCATGAAAATCAACAACTTTCTACACTCTTCTAGAGCCTTCAATAATATCCATCACAAATCTGTAAGTGGAACTATTTGTGGACTTTAGGAATAATATTTTTTGTACATCCACTTCTTTTTTTCTAAACATGCACTTGGACTTTATGATAATTGAAGATATTGGGCTACGATATAGAAAATTATTCTCCATTTAATTTTCGTACTATGTTTAAGCATTTTTGGTTGCACACAATACACGTCGACCTATGCAGTGAGTGATCCTAATTTATTTGAAGAATAATCTATTTTGCACCTAAGTTGCTTTAGTACAAATGAATATCACTATTTTCTAATAAACAAAGAGAATATTATATGCGTAAAATGTAAAGTTATATGTGTTAATTCTGTGCACAAGATTGTCATATAAATTTTACTGTTAACTGTTAAGGGAGGGAATTCTTTAAACAATGTAAATGATAATAGTTAAAAAAAACTATTGATTATATTTGAAAAGATCATCAATAAGGGGAGCTGGATAAGAGATTATAAGTTTATATTGTAATATTTTTAATATTGATTAAATATAGTTTTGGAATGCATGCTTCACAAGTCTAATTCTTGAAAAATCTTTCCCTATAAATTGACGAATTTTAAAGGGAATTTGTTTAATTTGTTACTTTTTTAGAGGATTTAAATACTCAATAATTTTGCAATATATACTTTGTTTCTGCCTTTTCAATTCATCTTAAATATTTAGAAGAGGGGATAACAGAGAAATATATCTCCATCTTTCACAAATTAGAGAAATATATCTCAAAGTTTTAAAGCTAATTATTCACAACTTTAGTTCAGTTAGGAATTATATCCTTTTTCGCTGACTCATCCATTAAGTATCATGTGGCGTTGACTCACTGTCACATGACACCACATCATTGCCATATAGCAATGATATGTCATTTTTGTTTTGAAATAATTTTTTTTTATTTTAATTTAATTATTAATGTATTATTTTTTGATATCTTAATATTCTTAATAATATTTATTTTATTTTCTTCATGTACAATAAATGAATATTTATTTTTTATTATATAATAAATATATATGTTTCTAATAATATTTTTTTTCAACTAATTCTTTTATTTTTTTATTATATTTTAATAAAGAAAATAAGAAATATATATACTAATAATAATTTAAATAGTAATATTTTAAATAAAAACAAAAAATATTATTGGAAAGACTAAAGTAAAAAAATAAAACTATATTAATAATTAAATTAGAAAATATTAAAAAAATATTTTAAAACAAAAACGACATGCCATTGCCAATGACATTGATGTTGTAGTGGTACTATGTGTGGCACTTAACGGATGAATCAACAAATGAGGATAAAATTCCCAAAAGAATTAAAGTTAGGGATATAATTTCCTAACTTTAAAACCCTAAAATATATTTTCCTAATTTGTGAAGGATGGGATATATTACCTTGTTATACTTATCCCTTAGAAGACTATATTCAATTTAATTAAAAACTATTTTCAATTTAATTTTCTTAATAAACTTCAAAGCTTTGTGGTACCATATATGCTTTCGATGCACACCTATTAGCCAACCTATGTTGTAGGGAAAACTTTTTTTTTTTTTTTTCCTTTGAAAGGACCATGATGTTATGTCATTTTTTTCAATAACCTAGCTACAAAATGAATGTGTTAGGAAAAGAATGTGGTAAAGACTTAGTCAATATTTCTATTAATTATCCATGAAAATGGCCTCCCTACAAATTAATGCCATCGTCTATATAAATATATAACTTGTTCCAAAAAAAAAAAAAGAATACAAACACACACACACACAAACAATTTTCATAGATCAAGACATTCTAAAATGGCAGTAGCTAATGATGATGAACGAATGCAAATGCTGAAAGAGTTCGATGATACAATGGCCGGTGTGAAAGGCGTTGCTGATTCAGGATTGGTCGAACTTCCAAAGATCTTTAGAAGGCCAGCGGAGGAGCTGGCTGAAGAGGCAAAACAAGAAAAATCTCAAGCTCAGGTTCCGGTGATTGATCTTAGCAATATCAATAATGCAGGTGGGCGAAAGCAGATTGTGGAAAAGGTAAGAGACGCTTGTGAAACAATGGGTTTCTTCCAAGTGGTGAATCATACGATTCCTCCATCGGCGCTTGATGGAATCATCGATGGGATCCGCCGCTTCCACGAGCAGGATGTTGAGGAGAAGAAGAAGTATTACTCGAGGGATCCGGCCAAACTGGTGAAATACAGCACCGCATCAGATTTGTTCATATCAAAAACTGCTGGCTGGAGGGATACCCTCACTATTTCCTCTTCTTTGGGCTCTAATGTTTTGAAGCCTGAGGATGTCCCTATTGTTTGCAGGTTTGATATATATATATTGAAATTCTACAACAACAAGTAGTGATTAATGCACTTAAAAAATATTCTTATATGTTGCACTTGCATGCATGATTATAATAATGAACAGGGATTCGTTTGTGGAATACTCAAAACATGCTGAAAAACTGGCAAATATATTATTTGAGCTATTGTCGGAGGCATTGGGACTGGAAGCGGGACGACTGGCAAGCATGGAATGTCAGAAGGGGCATCTTTGTGTGGGGCACTATTATCCGGCATGTCCGGAGCCTGATTTGGCGATGGCATTATTGAAGCATTCCGATGGTGGCTTCCTCACTATTGTTTACCAAAATCAATTGGTTGCCGGACTTCAGGTTTTGTATCAAGACAAATGGCTTGATGTCCATCCACGCCCAGGAGGTTTAGTAGTAAATGTTGGTGATCTTCTTGAGGTAATTAAATATCCGTTTTGTACATAAATTACTTTTATTTACTATTTTTAAATAATTAAATATATTAAGAATAAATAATAATAAGATGGGATGTTCAAAGATTATATATTAGGCTCGATCAAAATTGTTCTTGGCACCTAAATAAATAAATGGTGAAATTTTTCTTAGCGTACGGCGCCCTTTATAGATATAAATATTTGTATTTTAAGTGAAATTTTTAAATAATTTATTTAATTATACTAAAAGAATTAAATAATCTTTTGTGAAAACGTATTTTAAATAGTCACTTTGACTATATATATATATATAGATATATATGTAGGAATATACATTTTATAAATTCGATTATCGCAGATAAGAAATTTGAAATTTATATGTATACATTTTATACATATATTTCCAACCCCACAATTATTCCACTTTATTTACTATAAAGTTTATATAGTATGTACTCGTATATATAATCTTCCCTGAAAGAAAAGTGCCGGATCGATGAAGAAAAATAAAAAAAATGTTACAATCATATGTCAGCTGAATTATAAAATAAATTATTTTAAGACTTTAACGGGAAGAGAAAATGATTGTTGTAAAATAGTTTTTCTTTTGGAGATATACTGTTGGTATTTAATTTCTAGTTAATAATTGATTATCATAGTTTATATTATTTTAATTTTTATCTTTGTTCAAGAATATAATTACAGTATATTGTTTTATATTTGGTTTTTTGTTTTGTAAAAAAATTATAAAAATAGTAGGTCAAATATAGTGATTTCTAGAGAAGTTCAATTTTTTTTTGTCATTCTTTAATAGTGTACATAATATTAGTTATTTCAGATTTTTAGATCGTGAAAATAATTATTTAAATATATTTCCACTTATTAATATTTTCCTAAAAGGCATGGGTTTTGTTCTTCTTAATCTCCTATCTTGCCATCGTCAATTTCAGCTCATAGTCAAATAAATGCGATGAAATTCACGGATGTTACAATTAATTATCATTTTTTTTTAACTTTATAGTATATATTTATATTTGTTTTTATACATTGTTTAATTATTTACATATTTTTTAATAAACAATTATATAATTATCATAAGGTATTATTAAGATAATTATATAATCTTTTATCATATCTACTGTCGATAAATTAACATAAAGGATTAAAATTAAACAATATATCTTATTAACTTTTGTTATGTTTGAAATTAGTTGGTGTCGAATGGAAGATTCAAAAGCAATAAGCATAGAGTCCTAGCAAATCGCAAAGGACCTAGAGTTTCTGTGGCATGGGTCTTCAATGGACCAAAATACGATCTATCCAAGGTTTATGGGCCGATCAAAGAGCTGATAACAAAAAAAAACCCAGCAATTTATAGAGAGATGTTATTGTCTGACTATGCAAAGGTGTATTTTAACTCTCTCCTCAATGATAGTTCGGGCATCGAGTACTACAAGATTTGAATGAAAATGGCATTGAATAAAGCTACACTGCAGCTTGCTCAAGTTTTGCGGTATGAAATATGTTACCATTATATATGATGAATAGAAAATAACTGCAATTGTTTTGCACTCAATCATGTAACCTTGTCATTACTTGTGTGATGCCCTCGAATTTCATTGAATAAATTTATGGTCTATTGAGTTAATTTTATTTTCTCCATACGAGTGGTGTAATCGCATTGTTAAATTATTATCGGGCTTACAATAGATTTGACTAATTTTGCAAACGAGTTACGGAATTCAATTAATGGTCAAGATGTGATATTCTTGAGAATAAAATATAATAAAGCCAGTTGAATGATTTCTCCTCAATCTTAATCGACACTGAATCTAATCACCCGACATGAACTTGATCGGATGCAATTATTACCGCAAATTATATTTTGTGATCACGGGTTCAATTAGGAATTTATCACCTATAGTATTTATTGACCAATGACAATGAGAATGTGGAACTCATTTTCACCGTAATAGAAATAAAGTATGATCAAACTTTTTGAGATCAAATTTTAGATTTAGTCACTTATGTTGTCAAACCTTGATAAAATGGTTGAACGGGAGTTACCCAACACTTAATATCCTTGCCATGAAACCTTATGACCGTGAAACTAAATCTTCCTTTTATAAACTAAACCTTTATGCATTTCAACACGTGGCTGACATGTCATTCACGTTATATGTATCGTGTGTTCGATTGCACTAACCACGTTGACAGTCCACATGTTAGCCACATTGACAGTTCACATGTCGAGCCCGCATGCTGACTTCAAGTGCCAAAAAAAAATAAGGCATAGTGGACCAAGCCAAGTCAAGGACCCACTCAAAGACCAATTACTAAGAACCGAGATTGCGACTAGACCGGGCCTGAGACCAGGGTTGGGGCTCGGGTCACAGGCACTTGGCCAGCAGCCACGTTGAGGCCGTGGGCCGAGGCAGGGCGAGCGGCGGCGATGCGCGAGAACGCCACCGGGTGCCACATACACTACACACTCTGTTATTACACACCTCAACCATAAAGGTTTATAAACATAGATTAATTAGTTTAATTAATCAATGCGGGACACTTCGTTTATTACACAACTCACTTATGTAATAATCCCACCAACCTTGTCGCTTTGTGGACTCATTTCTCACTCACCGGAATTTGATTTTGAGAAAATAAATATACCACGATCATCGACTCTTCGCGTAGATTAAGTTGGTAATATTTAATTTCGACAAGATTAAATATTTTACATCGGAAAAATTACAACAAAGTCCCCGAATTACCAACAATAGTTCGTATAAATTCATTATTTTGTTTCATTTTTTGTGCTTCCAAAAATCATCACATCCACTTCTAGCTTAGTTTCAAAATCTGATTACAATTTACAAGTAGGCGATGCTTTTAGTCAGTACTAGGTTGGGAACAGAATTTATGAAGCCAAGCCGGGTCTCATTTTCAGCTCGCACTACAATTCTATTTCATTCGTGTTTTATGAATGCTGTCATCTAATGGATTCGGGCAATAATTGTGTTTTGAGCAATAGATATATCCTGGATTTGAGTGAGCAAGGATGTTCACCTTACAAGAAGTTTTTAGACACAAGTGCACATATTATTTTTGGAAATCTCCCAAAAAAGTAATGGAGATAATTATGGATCTTATTCTAGGAAGTTCATATTTTCTTCACGGATGTGAGATAACTTGAGTTTGTTATCCAATATGACCCTTCACCCGGAGTGATGCACGGACCACAACCAACACAATAAAATGATAAATAAAACGCAAAGTAATTCCGTTGATCGATTAGAGATACCGGAAAGAACTTTCACACTTATTTCTTCAGATAAAACTTAATTATCAAATATTTCACCCCCTACAAATGCCAAAGGTTTGCTGTATTTATTCTAACACAAAACAAGAAAATTAAATAGCAATTAAAAAAAAAGAGTTACTAAAACTCTTTAGGTGCTCCAGACTTTTCATGTGGTTCCAGCATACTTTAATTCACATCATCTCCCCCCGGTTTGGAAAGATTCGTCCCCGAATCCAGGCAATCAGCGGCCAAAGCAGAATCACCAACAAAAGGAATGAGGTGCTTAACATTAAACACATCAGAGGTCTTCAAATGATTTGGAAGAACAAGACAATAAGCATTGGGATTGATACGCTCCAACACTTCAACGGGACCGATCTTCCGAGCTGCCAATTTGTTATATTCATGAGGAGGGAAATGATCTTTAGTAAGAATGGCCCAAACATAATCCCCCACTTCAAATAACACTTCTCGACGTCCTTGATTTGCAGCTTTCGCATAAGCACGATTAGCCGCAACAAGGTTAGCATGGACAAGCTGGTGCACCTTCAAAGTGTCAGAGATGAAATCGGAAGCCACACCATGTAAGCGAACACCATCAGGAACTGGCACAAGTGCAACAGGCCCACGGGGAACAAAGCCATACACGATATGAAAGGGGCAAAATCCCGTCGAACGATTAACAGCCATGTTGTGAGCAAACTCAGCGGGCGCCAACTTAACATCCCAGGATTTCAGATTATCTCCAACAAGGGCACGCAACAAAACACCCAGGGAACGATTTACCACTTCTGTCTGACTGTCGGTTTGAGGATGATAAGCAGAGCTAAAATTAAGTGAGGTGTTAACCATCCGCCACAAGCTACGCCAAAAGTGGCTAAGAAACCGAGTATCACGATCAGAGACAATGCTCATAGGAAGACCATGGAGGCGGTAAATATCCCGAAAAAAGAGTTGTGCAACAGACACCGCATCCGTAGTCTTTTTGCAAGGAATAAAATGGGACATCTTTGAAAAATGATCCACCACAACATATATTGAATCGAAACCACGCTGCGTACGAGGAAGACCCACCACAAAGTCCATAGAGATATTAGTCCATGGTTGAGTAGGAATAGGTAATGGTAAATATAAACCCGCATTAGTAGCGTGACCTTTGGATATGTGGCAAACACGACAGCGGGACACAAAGCGATTAACATCCCTGCGCAGAGAAGGCCAAAAATAGGATTGAGACACGAGCTGAAATGTTCTTTCCTGACCTGGATGGCCCATGTTATGGAGGTCCTCTAATATCTTGAGACGGAGACTGCCTTCGGGAATGCATAACTGAGAACCGCGAAATAAAAACCCATTTTCCAGGAAAAAGGAAGAAGGGCTTTTAGAATCCAAGTCATGCAGCACAATAGAAAAGAATGGATCAGTAGGGTACTGAGTTGGTAACAATTCAAAGCCAAGAACATGAATACGCATTTCAGCTAATAAGGCATGGCGACGACTCAAAGCATCAACAACACGGTTGGACAATCCAGGTTTATGTTTAACCACAAATGTAAATTGTTGCAGAAATGCATGCCATGCAGCATGACGCGCAGAGATCTTGTCTTGACTTCCAATATGACGAAGAGCATCATGGTCTGTAAATAACACAAACTCGGACTGGAAGAGATAATGACGCCAATGCTTTATTGCCTGCACAATAGCATAAAACTCAACATCATATGTGCTAAAACGAGCCTTGGAACCCTGTAATTTCTCACTAAAGAAAGCAACGGGACGACCCGCTTGACTAAGAACAGCCCCAATGCCCAGTTTTGAGGCATCACAATGTAGCTCGAATGGTGCATTAAAGTCTGGTAGTGCTAAGATGGGAGCTGTGGTTAAGCGTCGTTTAATCTCCACAAACGCATCATTTGCAGACTCCGTCCAGGAAAATGGTGTATGCTGCATACAATCAGTTAAAGGTGCCATGATAGTGCTATAATGGGGAATAAATCTCCGATAAAATGAAGCTAAGCCGTGAAAACTACGGACTGCCGTAGTAGAAGTAGGAAGTGGCCAATTTTCAATGGCACTAATCTTTGATGGATCAACGGCTAAACCCTCCGCAGAAACAATGTATCCCAAGAACTGTATGCTAGCAACACAAAACATGCACTTGGGTAAAGTGGCAAATAAGTGCATCTCACGTAGAACTAATAAAACTTCTCGGAGGTGTTGTCGATGTAACTCAAATGAAGTACTATAAATGAGAATATCGTCAAAGTACACAACAACAAATTTACCAATAAATGAGCGTAATGCCTGGTTCATGACACGCATGAATGTGCTAGGGGCATTAGACAAACCGAAAGGCATCACGAGCCACTCATATAAACCTTCACGTGTTTTAAATGCCGTCTTCCACTCATCCCCCGGTCGAACTCGAATTTGGTGGTAGCCACTCTTAAGATTAAGTTTGGTAAAGCAAGAAGCACCATGTAATTGGTCAAGAAGATCATCAATACGAGGAATTGGGAAGCGATAGCGCACCGTAATTTTATTTATAGCTCGACAATCCACACACATGCGCCAAGAGCCATCCTTCTTAGGAGTCAATAATGCCGGAACTGCCGACAGGCTGAGACTCTCCCTGATGTACCCTTTAGATAGTAATTTCTCAACTTGACGGCGAAGCTCTTCGCTCTCAGCAGGACTCACACGATAGTGTGGTCGATTAGGTAATTGAGAACCTGGGACCAAGTCAATGTGATGTTGAATATCCCGCAAAGGAGGCAACCCATCCGGAAGATCATCTGGAAACACATCCTGAAACTCAAATACAAGATCACGTACAGATGAATGAATATCGCCAAGAGCAGAGGATGGTTTAGCAAAAAATAAATAAACTACATCCAGATCCTGTATAGCATGCAGAAATTGCTTATGAGATAGCAGAGTAACAGGAGGGGCTGAAGAATGAGAGAGAATCCGGGCTCGGCATCAGCACAATCTTCTTTCCTTTAAATAAGAAGGAATATGTGTTATTGTGTCCATCATGAAAGGTAGAACGATCGTATTGCCATGGACGGCCTAACAAGATGTGACAAGCATCCATAGGCACCACATCACATAATATTTCATCGGAATATGATGATCCAATAGATATGGGAACCAAGACACGTTTGGACACTAAAATATCAGCACTGCGACTCAACCAAGCAAGTTTATAAGGTCGAGGATGTATCTCAGTCACCAGACCCAATTTTTGAACAGCCGACTCAGATATAACATTCTCACAACTACCAGAATCCACAATAAAATGACAGACTTTACCGGCAATGGTGCAAGTAGATTAAAAAACTGCATTGCGAAGCCAATCATCTGAAGAGACTCGGGGGGCCAAACAAGCTCTGCGTACCACCAGTAATGTACCAATATCCCCCTCAACAATTTCGGTCTCAGGTTGAATATCATCTGTAACATCCAGATGGCTCAATGGTGCATCACTCAATGGATCATCAGGATTAATTGCGGAAAGTGCTCGAGATGGGGGTTGACGACACTCTGCCATACGATGCCCTGATTCACCACATTTAAAACATTTAAGGCGTGAAAAAGATGTTTGGGTAGTGGTACGAGTGTTGGAATCTGTAGTAATTGGAGCAGCCGAACGAGGTAGAGAAGGTGAGACCGCCGCAGGAGGGCGTTGTAGCATAGTAGCACGATGAGCTAGTTGTTTTTCAGCCTGAAGAGCACGCTGATGTGCCTCAGATACTGAAAAAGGATCAAACATGTTGAGTATATCCTGAATAGGCAGGCGAAGACCACCAATATAGCGAGAAACAAGTTGGATTGGAGTCTCTGATAGATTTGCCCGTGCAAGTAGTTGATAGAACTCTTCAGTGTATTCATCAACAGATTTTGATCCCTGGCGTAAATGTTGTAGACGATGGTATAATTCACGCTCATAGTTATACGGCAAGAATGCACTTTGCATGTGTTTTTTGAACTTCTCCCAACTAGTAATTTTTTACTTGCCTTGGTGGAGACGGAGTCCTTTATGTTGCTGCCACCAAGCTTGGGCTCGGCCCCGTAGGCGGGTGGTAACAAGGGATACACGGTTGTAGGAGGGCACTTCTTTAAAATCCAGAACTTCTTCAACAGCAGACAACCAATCAACAAAAGAATCTGGGTTTAAATCTCCATTGAATTCTGGGATATCAACCCAAAATCTTGTATCCCAGCGTCGATTGGGAGTGCGGTTGAGTGAAGCAAATGGGTTGATATGGTCATCTTCATCAGAAGTTGAATCATCACTTCGTTCGGACGGTGGAACTTGCAAGGCAGCCACTTGTTGTGTCAAGAGCTCCACTTGTTGACGGAGTTCTAAGATTTCTTCACGCTGAGCGATATCGGCCAGAGGAACTTCGTTTGGACGACGTTGACGCGGAGGCATGGTATTGGATCTTTGTGAAACTGATACCAGATGATGCACGGACCACAACCAACACAATAAAATGATAAATAAAATGCAAAGTAATTCCGTTGATCGATTAGAGATACCGGAAAGAACTTTCACACTTATTTCTTCAGATAAAATTTAATTATCAAATATTTCACCCCCTACAAATGCCAAAGGTTTGCTGTATTTATTCTAACACAAAACAAGAAAATTAAATAGCAATTAAAAAAAAAGAGTTACTAAAACTCTTTAGGTGCTCCAGACTTTTCATGTGGTTCCAGCATACTTTAATTCACATCACGGAGGCTAGTCCCAATACTCGAGGTATTTAGAACTTCTAAAGTCCTGTTTTTTCGGTTATTATACTAACAGGTTCGGGTAATTGGTATTGCTACTGATTTTTAAAGTGTTGTTAATTGCAAAGAATGCTAAGCTATAACGTGAACTCATTTTCGGATGCCTTCAACATTTCTCTCTTGGCCAAGTAATTCATATTTGTTTATCAATTATTAAATTTCGAGAATTGATTTGAGCTAACAAATTAAACAAAAACCACAGCCATATGCTTTCTAATGAAATTGTACATTAGAACTAGTAGAGACAGCTTTCTCAGAATTAAGGTCGTCTTTGTGCTTGTGAAGGAGAAAGCATGCAACAATTTGTGTTTTGTTCTTACAGTTGTTGGTATTTTTTTCCCACGATGAGTTCATATTTTTATTCATTTTAAAAGTTTGTTTTAGTTGTTCTTATTATATGCTTTATTTTTATGAGTCAAATTAGAGGCGTTTTATGTTTGTGGTAGTAAGTTTTGTAGGTTTATGAATATTAATTATAAGATGAGGAATAAGGATAATAAAATATCGAAGATTAAATTATTTCTAGATATAAAATATATGAAATAAATTTTAAATAAAAATTATATCTAGTCATTTTTTATAAACAATCATTTTATTTCAACTTACACACATTTTACAACATATTATATAGATTGAAATATTCTAACCATCAAATAATAATTGTAAAAATATTATTAATTTATTTAATATTTTTTAATTCAACATGTATATACTTTTCAAAAAACTTGAAAACAAATATTAAAATTCTTTTAACATATTATATAAATGGCGGACACATAACCATTCCAAAAAAGCAAGAGGGTGGGTGGACGCTCAAGTCATTGCCTTTGGACACATTTTTCAAATTTTTTTATATTTCTTCGTTTGTCTTATTTTATAACACCCACACCATTGGTGTTCTTTGTCTTATTATTTGTTAATGGTGGGTGTGGTTAGTCTAATGAAGATGGAAAAATGTATCTTAGCCCCATCGTGTAATAAATCAAGACTTTTGAAAGTGTTGAGGTCATTGTCAGAGGAACTTTCCTTTGTCACCCATATCCATATAACATTCAATTCATTAGAATTATAGTACTCCCTCCATCCCGCTATTAACCCCATTTCCAGTTTTGGTTCGTCCCAACTTATTAGTCTCATTTCCTTTTTTGGTAAAAAAAATAATAATAAAATAATAATTTAATTAAATTAATTTTAATAACTCAAAATTGCATTTACTAAACTACCACCAACCCTAAACCAAAAGACCTCGTACCCCCGCCGCACCTATACCCATTACCCAAATCATTCGCTCAATTCCACCCCCAACCCTAATTCTCTCTCGCCCTCTACGATTCCGCCGCACCCATTCCTTCTCTATCGCCCCTCTTCTTCTCCACTCCGGCTGTTCTTCTCTGTGCCGCCGCTGCTTCTCTGTGCCGCGATGATAAACCATTCAAACTGTTTTGCGTCTGCTTCGCCTAAATTCTGCGATGATGAGCTGACGAGTCCTTTGACAGTTCCTTCTCTGTCTCCCTCGCCACCAGTCGCTTGTGCCGGTGACGAGCTCTACCTCGACAGCTTCATCTCTTCTTCGACAGAGGTTGTTCTTGTTGCCGCCGGGGGCTTGGAGGCGGGGAAGGCCGACAACATCCATGAAGATGGCAGACCTCTGAGCGACGACAACAGTGCTTCCCCTGCTTCCCCTCCGGTCGTTGAACTACTGTTGCCCCCGCCGCCAGTTGACCGTGCAGGTGACCTCCTTTTTACCGACGGCTCCCTGAGTCCTTGCTCTATTATGACATTTTCTAAATATCCCCCTTTTTCGCATCTGTCCCTTCTCACCGCCGGTGTCACGGATTCGTGGATGGCCTCTCACCATCGGTGTCATGTGTTGAGGGGGTCGTTGTCGCCGGTGGCTTGGAGGCGTGGATGGCCGACAGCTCTGAGGGAGGGTGTCTGAGCGGTTCGTACAACTCAGAGAAGGCTAGGCCGGCAATTGAAGACATGTTTGAGGGAGGGTGTCAGAGGGAGCAGTTGGAGGTTGTGGTTCGCATGTTTCGGGAAATATATTTCCCTAATATCCGGCGATTTCTCTCATTTGGTTCTTTTTTTTCGCATTCTCGGCTCTATTTGATTTCTTTGATGGTTGTGGTTGTTGGTTGTTGGGTCTGTTGGTTCGGTTGGTTTGGCTGTTGGTTTGCATGTTGGTTCTATTGGCTCTGTTTCATTGTGGTTAAATGGTTGTTGGTTCTGTTGGTTTGGCTATTGATTGTTGGGGTTGTTGGTTCGGTTGGTTTGGCTGTTGTTATGCATGTTGGCTCTATTGGCTCTATTTCATTGTTGTTATGTTTGATGGTTGTTGGCTATTGGTTTGCATGTTAAATGGTTGTTGGTTTGGTGTCGAATGGAAGATTCAAAAGCAATAAGCATAGAGTGCTAGCAAATCGCAAAGGACCTAGAGTTTCTGTGGCATGGGTCTTCAGTGGACCAAAATACGACCTATCCAAGGTTTATGGGCCGATCAAAGAGCTGATAACAAAAGAAAATCCAACAATTTATAGAGAGATGTTATTGGCTGACCATGCAAAGGTGTATTTTAACTCTCTCCTCAACGATAGTTCGGGCATCGAGTATTACAAGATTTGAATGAAGATGGCATTGAATAAAGCTACACTGCAGGTTGTTCAAGTTTTGCGGTATGAAATATGTTACCATTATATATGATGAATAGAAAATAACTGCAATTGTTTTGCACTCAATCGTGTAACCTTGTCATTACTTGTGTGACGCCCTCGAACTTCATTGAATAAATTTATGGTCTATTGAGTTCATTTCATTTTCTCCATACGAGTGGTGTAATCGCATTGTTAAATTATTATCGGGCTTACAATAGATTTGACTAATTTTGCAAACGAGTTACGAAATTCAGTTAATGGTCAAGATGTGATATTCTTGAGAATAAAATATAATGAAGCCAGTTGAATGATTTCTCCTCAATCTTAATCGACACTGAATCTGATCACCCGACATGAACTTGATCGGATGCAATTATTACCGTAATTTATATTTTGTGATCTTGAGATCACGGATTCAATTAGGAATTTATCACCTATACTCGAGGTATTTAGAACTTCTAAAGTCCTGATTTTTCGGTTATCATACTAACAGGTTCGGGTAATTGGTGTTACTACTATTTTTAAAGTGCTCTTAATTGCAAAGAATGCTAAGCTATAATGTGAACTCATTTTTGGATGTCTTCCACATTTCTCTCTTGGCCAAGTAATTCATATTTGTTTATCAATTATTAAATCTCGAGTCTTGTTTCGAGAATTGATTTGAGCTAACAAAACAAAAACCACATCCACATGCTTTCTAATGAAATTATACATTAGAACAAGTAGAGAAAGCTTTCTCAGAAGGTCATCTTTGTGCTTGTGAAGTTTGCTGGTATTTTTTTCCCACGATGAGTTCATATTTTTATTTGTTATGACCAAAAAATGAGCAGATCCATTTCCGAGCCCATCATAGAAGAAAGCCCAAAAACCAATCACTAAAATAAGGAAAAGATGCCTAAGGCAAGCTGTTTGGCCATCCGTAGCTCCAAGTTCGAGCCCTTCAATGACCGAACTTAAGGTTGACCGAACCAATTCCAATACGAACCGGTCCTTAGCCGAAAGCAAGCCGCTCGGACAAGTAATTGGACAAACTGCCAAAGGAGACCAAAAAGAGACACAACTCTATCAAATGAATGCGACTGTTTGAACCGACGATTCAACTGAAGAGTTGCACATTTTCGCCTAAAGTCATCTATTTGTTTTGATCTCTATAAATACGATCAGTAAAAGCATTTGATATCCGAATACACACATTTAATTTTATATCATTGTTCTATTTATCATTTCCTTGCAATTTTATTGTGTATTCTTATTAAACTTTCACCTCTAAAAACATAGCATTGACAACTGGTGTTAGAAGGAGGGACACATAAGAAAAAAGATGGAATCATGGAAAACAACAGTAACAACAACCCACCAATCTGACACGGAGTTTCCCGAAGCGCCCTAAGTTCTAAGCCGAACTCAAGAGGTGGGAGGAAGAATTCCACAACTTGCAGGAAGAAAACCGCAAGGTAACGCAGGAAGCCGAAGCTCTTCGGTGACAACTAGCCCTGGACAATAAGGAGGACCAGGATGAGACCCGCTCTTGGAGTAGAACCCCTCTACTTGAAACAGACGAAGAGGAAATCTATCGAGTAGAACCCCGACCGATGCCAACGAGTTGGGAGAGAAGATTCGATTGCTCGAGAAACAACTCGAGCAAATGCGAAAGTTCATATCTCTGATTTATGGGGCCCTAACTCCTTCGAAAAACATACCACTGGAGAGCTACGCCAAATCACCCTTCACTTGAATGATATCGGCTATACAACTGCGTTCTCGGTTCACTATGCAATAATCAAGACATATGACGGGAAGACAGACCCCGACGAGTTCATCACACTTTACAAGATGAAGATGCAGACCGCGGTGATTCCTGATCACCAACGCGAAGCATGCTTGTGCAGAAGTTTCGGAGCATGCATGGATGGACAGGTCATGCAGTGGTTCATGCATCTTCCTCCGAACTCAATCTCTTCTTTTGCCAAGCTGCATGAGTCATTCACACAACATTTCTCGAGCAGCTAAAGAGCACCAAAGAGATCGGACGACCTCTACTTGGTCGTCCAAAAGGAAAATGAATCTCTTCAAGACTTCCTGAAGCGATTCAATTTAGTCAAAGTAACAATCCCAAACTGCATCGAAGAAACGATAGTGTCGGCATTCATGAAAGGTCTCAGAAGAAACTCCAACCTCTTCTTGAAACTGGTCAAGTACCCTTGCTCGACCATGGCCGAAGTATTAGCACGGACCGAAGCTCAGATTCAGCAAGAGGTCGAAGAAGAGAACTTCAGCCGAAGGAATAAAGGTAAGCCCCAGTCAAGCTATTTAGACAAGAAAAGTGAGACACAGGCCAACGCCCGATACCAACCATACCCTACCCGAGTTGAATCGTCAAAATAAGGAATAAAGGTGGTATCAAACACATCTCAAGAGGAGCCGAAGCTGCCTCTCCGAACCGCAATTCGAGAGATACAAAAAATAAGCAACGAGGTCCACTGGTCAAAGAAGATGTTCACGAAGCCCGAGTACAGAATATGTCTATACTGAATTTCACCAAGATCACGGCTATCGGACTGATGACTGTCGAGACTTGAAGAGGGAAGTCGATCGACTTCTGGCCGAAGGGCTTCTGACTTGTCCGAGGCCTACCAAAAAGGAAAGGTTTTGACGAGGAACAAGAAGAACGACCGAGGGACTCTAAAAATCAAACCCCGACCACGGGAGCAAATCAACAACGTCTACTCGAGGAGCCTCGAAAGCCAGAGATCCAAAGAGTCAACAATGTCCTCACTGGGGGTCCTCGATGACCGGATCATCTAGAAATGTTGCAAAGAAGCACTGCCGAGACATGATAAATCAACCCTCCCAACAAATCGAAGCATATTCTTTTGAGATCTACTTCGGTGCCGAAGATGAAATTGAAGCTCGTCATCCTTTATGTCGCCCGATCCTTCTCCCACCTTTTGACTTCATCTTGTCCTTTGTGTCAGTCGACACACTGGCTGTCAACCGATACAGAGGTAATTTGGGCAGATTTTTCATCTTCTCACCATTTCATCTCTTTTTGACCCAAAAACCTACAAAACTTAGCACAACAAGCGTAATATCCTCTATAAACAGCTCATGCCCGATTATTAACTAATGTAAATGCATGAAACAATAAAGAAAACAATGTGATAAATGAGGTAAAATACGAGTTTATCAAGGACAGCGGTTTCCGACGGGCTAACCATAGATCGTGAGAAGGCTTGTAACTCTGAGACTTAGTGGATTCCCGATTAAGTTCGGAAGAGTGGACGTAGGAATTTGTTTTCGAACCATTATAATATCATGTGTCATTTACTTGCTTTGTTAAGTTTCTGCATTAAGTTTATTTGTTTATTTGATACCTTCAATATTTGGCTAAGTTTTGAAGTATATATTTGAAACTTGAACTTAAAACTGAGTTAAACTGACTTTATTAAAACTAAAAACTGAGTTCAAGTTAGTTTTGAGACCAAGTGCGAGATTAAATTAGCTTCCGCTGCTTATATTATTTCTCTGATTTCGGGATCAACAAACAAACAAACAACAACAACAACAACAACAACAATAATAATAATAATTATTATTATTATTATTATTATTATTATTATTATATAGAATTATTAAATTGACTAATAAGCATGAATACTTCTTAGCATCTTGAATAATAGTGATGATGGAAAAATGTGTTTGGCATCCCCATCGTGTAATAAATTAAGTCTTTCAAAGTTTGAGCTTGTTGTTGTCGCCGATAAATAAATATCCATAAAATTCAAATCATTAGAATTGTATAAGCATTTTGACCGATTCAATTGCAGTGGGACTGGTCTAGTCTCCGGTTCGATTATTTTTATAGTCGTAATAATTCCTTTATTCCAATTTTTAAGTGCATATTAATTTATATATAACTTAATGTGGAAAAAATGTATCCTAAAATTACAAGCGCTCTCGTATTATAATGATATTCAACTTGAATATAATTTGTGTGCGTAAAAATAAAAGAAACATGCTATTAATTGGATTAGGGTTGGATCCATGCATATGCGTACTGATATACAAGTATTATTTAATGGGTCTTGACTTGTTCAAAATTTCTTCACAAATGTGTATTTTTAGTTATAATGTCAATTAAATTAAGAAAGAAATTTCAAAGATGTATTTATACTTACATGCAATCCGAGAATATAGGGCGTTGAAAGAAGGCAAGAGTTTGGGGTGTGGAAGCGCGTTATATATATTCGCTCATATTTATTAGTAGTGAAGTTGGGATGTGAAGTTATAAAATGAAAAAGATATACCAAGTAATTAAGTAGCAAGCTAAGGCAATAATGAAGGCAACGCTGAATCCCGGATCATATCTGCCCCTCGTGGTGGCGACCCTCTTGGTAATAGGAGGACTCCCCCTCCCAGGTTGTGTGTGTCAGAGTGACTATGAGGACTGCCGGAGGGAATTTGTATGTGGAAGTTTAAGTAGTAACATAGGGTATCCATTCTATGGAGGAAACCGCCCACTTTCCTGCGGCTATCCGGGCTTCCAGCTCAGCTGCAGCGGCCAAGGCGCTCCCCTCATTAACATCTCATCAATAATCTACCGGGTCCTCGATATTGAATACCACACGCAGGTCCTCAGAGTGGCAAGAAACGATCTATGGAGCAGCCCTTGTACTGAAACACGAGTCAACGCAACCTTTAATACCAGCCTTTACGATTATTATTCACCCGCTGGTGATCAGGAGATCACTCTGTTCTACGGTTGCACTGGTCA
>JAPKLW010001001.1:220065-256991 GCA_026898455.1 Plectranthus barbatus | reverse complement strand
GTTCTTGTGGCTGTAATTTTAGTGACGCTTATTTTGTATTACGTACTGTAGTTAAATGGTGTTCCTACTGCTGGTTTTTAAAGTGTTGTTAATTGCAAAGAATGCAGAGCTATAATTTGAACTCGTTTTTGGATGTCTTCCACATTTCTCTCTTGGCCAAGTAATTCATTTTGTTTATCAATTATTAACTCTTGTTTCGAGAATTGATTTGAGCTCACAAAACAAAATCCATATCTATATGCTTTCTGTTGAGATTGTACATTAGCACAAGTAGGGACAGCTCTTCCACAAGGTCGTCTTTGTTGTGAAGGAGAAGGTATGCAACAATTTGTATCCTGTTCTAAGAGTTGCTCGTATGTTCTTTTAATTCCAGGATCTAGTAATCAGCCTTCTGACTAGCCAAAAGGTGTAATAATAGGTAAGCCTACAATTCCTTTTCTTTCGATCCCAAATAGTGTGAATTAATTGTGTTACATATACAATCTGCCACTTTGCAGGAGTAGTCTCAATATGGGTACTTGTTCTAGCTATATCATCCATCGTTTATTATAATACAAAACATCCTAGCTTTCACTCACTGAATCAAGAGAGTAATCAGAATGTGGAAAGATTTCTACTCAACCATGGCTCTCTAGCTCCAAAGAGATATGACTACAATGATATCAAGAAAATGACGAAATCCTTTAAAGATAAACTAGGCCAAGGAGGATATGGCATTGTATACAAAGGGAAGCTGCCTGATGGCCGGCTTGTTGCGGTGAAGGTCTTAACCGTGACTGAAGACAACGCTGAAGAATTCGTGAATGAAGTTGTGAGCATCAGTAGAACCTCTCATGTCAACATTGTCAATCTTTTGGGATTTTGCTACCACGGAAACAAGCGGGCTCTAGTCTATGAATTTATGCCCAACAAATCCTTGGACAAGTTCATTTACAAGCATGGATCGACTGGTCCAGATTGTTCGTTGGAGGTGGACAGGTTGTGTGAGATTGCTCTTGGAGTTGCTCGAGGTCTTGAATACCTGCACAGGGGTTGCAATACCAGGATCGTGCATTTTGACATCAAGCCTCAGAACATTCTCTTGGACGAAGATTTTAGCCCCAAAACATCTGATTTTGGTCTTGCCAAATTGGTCAAGAAGAAGCAGAGTGTGATATCTATGCTCGGTGCAAGAGGAACAATAGGGTACATAGCTCCTGAAGTATTCTCCAGAAATTTTGGAGTAGTTTCTCACAAATCCGATGTCTATAGCTATGGAATGCTGCTTGTTGACATGGTTGGAGCAAGAAATATGGATGAAATTGAGTCTATCCAATCCAGTGAAAACTATTTTCCTGAAAAGATTTATGAGTATATGTTGATGAAAAACAGAAAAGTTGAGGAATTCACGGAAGAAGAGAAAGAGAGGAAAGTGTTAGGAAAATGTTAATGGTGGGGATATGGTGTATTCAGACATCTCCATCAGATAGGCCATCAATGAGTAAGGTTGTGGAGATGTTAGAAGGGAGTCCGGAGTCTATACAAATCCCTCCAAAGCCATTTTTCCCTTCTCATAATCTGTCCGGATCCACAGAATTGTCATCGTCTGAAATCTCGGGCTAGCTACTGGCTGAAAAAGCTATTTTTCTTTTTGTGAAGTACAGCGTTTTACTAATAAATTAAATTCCAGTTTCTTGTAATCTGCATATACACGTGCTTTTTTTTGTTAACTTTAAGTTGATATATGTAGATAAATGATAAAAGATGAAGTGAATGAATGGGAATCATGATTATATCGCGGCCCCGTACCAGTTGATCTGCTTGAGTTGAGATTTCGAAGGATAACTGGTTTTGTATATGTTTTTTTGTTTCAGAATATGCATACTAGTTTGACTAGTTTTTCTAAAAAATTTTGGAGCAATAGCTTGAGTAGTTTTGTTATGGCGAAGAGGGAGTATTTCATTGTTTATTCTTCATGGCGTGTAAACATTACTTGGAAAATCACAGCATCTATGTATTTATATCTGTTTCAGTGGATTCCTGTTTGATGAGCTTGTAGTCCCTTTTAAACAACTTAATTATAGCTGTTGTGTGATGAAATAGCTTATTAGTATTATATCACTTTCTAATGATAGAGCTTAAACTTCTTTGTGGAAGGGTGTCTTCCTATTATGTGAAGTCTCTGTGGAAATGGAATGCTATATCCTTGATTCTGAATCCACCGTGTTTAGGGATAAATTTCACATTTGTATATGTATTTATACTAACATAAGATCCTTTAAGTACAGTACCATATGCAAAGTGTAATGAATAATAAATACAACATGTTGATAGTCCTTAATGGAAGTCCTTAAAGCTTATGTGTGGAACAGCTTATGAAAGTTATGTTTCTATAATCTTTAATTATATGGAAAAGTCTATTCATAGTATGTGTATTTAGTTAATCAAGTCACAATTATAATTATTTTAAGAATATCTCCAACACAAAATACCAAACTCAAACTTAAAATATACTAAATGTTAATAATTGATCTCCAACATAAAATTCTAACTCAAAAATATATTTTCAGTATATTTTCTTACAACTTTTTATAGATTTCAAATAACACAAATATAGTAATCAAATTTAAAATTTAAACCCTGTAATAATTTTAAATAAATTAAATTATTACTAGATAATTAATTATTTACAAATACAAAATAACCTTGAAGTATATTAATTAATTCAATTTATTGAGACCTTATAAACAAAAGATAGGGATGAGATATTCATGACATATCCATACACATTGTTTCTATCTTCTAAGGGTTTTTTTTTTATCTTTTTTATATTTCCATATCTTTATAACTATTATATATTCATCAATAAAGATTAAAGCATTATATTTGTGTGGCCAATAATACAAATCCTATCATAGTATATGTGGCCAATAATAAAAAAACCTATCATAGTATAAGAGCTTGACTCAAACGATCCTCCCTTATTCATGATTTATATTATAAAAAATCAAACAAACTCAATAGTAAAATTGGCGAATTAATGTTGTGGCATAAAAAAATCCATATTTAAAAAATAAAAGCAAAATAAAATATCATATCTGTTATTTTTTAAAAATCTATAATATAAATTTTCAAGATTTTGTTCTCTTTGTGGGTTTATTTTGGGCATCTGGCCTTATTTTATACTCTCTCTATCCTATTGAAGTAGTCACATTTTCCTTTTTTGTCTGTCCTATAGAATAGTTCCATTTTCCTAAAATGGCAAACTTTTTCACACTCACCAATAAAATATTAATTCCACTGCACTCATAACCCTTAATTCCCGTGCCAAAAAGAAATGGTACTACTTCACCGGGACGGAGGGAGTATAATTTAGCCAACGGCTTATTATGTTTCTTCCTCTGGTTTTTTTAATAATAAATTCTAAACCTCCATCAAGAAGAATTTTAAGTTGTATTTAGAATTGTATTATTATCTTACTAAAAATACATATATAAATTTTAGTTTTATACTATAATGCATTTAAGAGATGTAAGTGTTATGTCCCTTCGTTCGGGGTGTAGTAGTTAAAGCACCTTGCTTGTGATTGAGAGGTCACAGGTTCGAGCTCCCAGGGGACATCTGGGTGTGAGTTTATAATTTATGTACACTTATTCAAAAAAAATTGTTAGTAGGTAAGATTTAATGGGATGTTTTGTGGTTGCATAATAATAATAATAATAATAATAATAATAATAATAATAGTAATTTGTTGAGCCAAAGTGATCTTGCCCATTTTGAGTCCATTTACAAATAAATACGACCCGATAAGTAATCAAGTCCAGCTATCCAATTATGGTCAAGTCGCTCTTACGATCTGGGCCTAGTCCAATACGAACGGTCCAAGAGGGTCAGCAATGTCACTTGAAATTAGCTAAGAATAGGAGCTGCTTCACCTCGAGGAGCCTCGAGGACCGTAGTAAACCCAACCAAGGTAGGGTTGATAAAGTGCTCGAACCACTCTGAAGCAATCAAACACTATCAATGATCGGACCACTCTTAATGGCTGCCTCCCGAAACATCATTATGACAGACGAATAAGGAAGGAATTCTACTCATATCTTACTTCCTATCTAGGCGAGATTTGACTATATTTACTCCAAATCTCTATAGGAAAGGATATATCTTTTCAAATACGATAAAATTTCGATATATCTTACCATATCAAATCTTATTTCCTTGTAAATTTAGGATTCATCTCCTATAAATACCTCTGTCAAACATTGTAAAAGCGATCGAATTTTCTCCCTTCAAAATTGTTCAGCAATAAAATTATTATTCTTTTTCGTCTTGAGTATTCTTTCTTTATCTTCTGTTCTTATCGAATTTCACCCATCAACAACAACAATACCAATAATAATAATAAAAACAATAAAGAATTATTAAAATGACTAATAAGCATGAATACTTCTTAGCATCTTGAATAATAGTGATGATGGAAAAATGTGTTTGGCATCCCCATCGTGTAATAAATCAAGTCATTCAAAGTGTTGAGCTTATTGTCGCCGATAAATAAATATCCATAAAATTCAATTTATTAGAATTGTACTACCTCCATCCTTTTAGAATTGATTTCAAAGGGTTCGGCACAATAATCAATGTGAGTAGAGATAGAGTAAATTAGTATTTTATTAATGAGTGAGAATAAACTTTCTATTTTAAGTAAGTAGACAATTAAATGGGATGAACGAAAAAGGAAAGAGGGAGTATAAGATTTTGACCGATTCAATTGCAGTGGACTGATATAGTCTCCGGTTCAGTTATATTTAGGCAAAAACTTGCGTTAGGCAGACCTAAACGGTTTAGGCGGGTTTTATCCTACCCAAATGGGTTGACCCATCCCAAATAGGGTTTATTAATCCCAATTAGGGTATATTATATGGGTTTGGGCTTGGGTTAATGGATAAAACCCGCCTAAATATTAACCCAAGACCTTCCCTTATATTTATAGTCGTCGCATGCATATTAATTTTATATATAACTTAATGTGGAAATACAGGTATCCTGAAATTTTGAGCCCTCGTATTATACTGATATTCAACTTTAATATTACTAGTTTTCTGCCCGCGCGTTGCGCGGCGTATATATATTATTTGTATTATATTATCATTATGTTATAAAAAAATTATAAAATAAGTATTATGAAAATAAATGAGTTTTATAATTTATATACATAAGAATTATACACTATAAAAAATTAAAATAATAATAGAGACGTAAATAATAAATCTTCTAACATATGATAAAATACTTATAAATAAAAGATAATTTTGAATAAAAGTAACTCAGTACATAATAGAATAAATTATTTGCGTATGAGTAGTAATAAAATTAATACTTGATAAAATAAAACAATGAAGACTACATATTATAAGTGTATGAAGATTTTCAATAATTACTCATTGATTTTAAGAAAAATATATGAATTACAACATGTAATATTAGAAATTCTGAAAAAATTCTTTGTACATAACATTTGAAATTTTTGACAAACTTCGCTTTGTCACATATAAAGTTTTTCAATCCAGCACAATTTGTGATCCTAGACACAACAACATACAATTTTCCATGTAAAAATACTGGTTTGTTGAGTAAAATCTCCACATGCGATAGTGACTGTTCTTAACTCTTGTATATGGTCATGGCATATGAAACATGAATTGAGAATTGTCTACGCTGAAACTTGAATGGAATTCGAGGATCAGATGGTATTATAGTCTTCCTTGTAATAAAAACATTTTCACCAGTATTTTCCCACTCAGAATCTTGGTCTCTATGACATGATTACCAAATTGTGTTACAATCAATCGAGTCCCATTGCACAAACCAGATGGATGATCAATATTCATCAACAACATGATCGGTGTTCCAACTTTTAAATTCATCTCACGGTTTAGTAATCCAGGATACTTCAATGTATTCAAGAGTTCTGGAGTGTGCACTTCATTAATAATATATGCTACATTTATTGTTGTGCACATAGAATCAGAACTTAAGTATACATTGCCCACATTATTGCTCAATGATGTCATATACTGATTGACCCTCTCAATCACATCATTTGTTGGTGCCGAAATAGTCTGGTGCAGCAAATATGAAATATCTATTGATCCAATAACTGTTGTAGGATACGTGTTTTTAATAATAGCTCTGATTGGATCTGTGGTGAATTTAATATTAATATCTTCAGGGATATCAATAACTCCTTCGCCGTCATTTGGTTCTCTTAAAGTCCCATCCCCAATTGTCGCAACCCAATCAACAGTCTTTTGTGTGGTTGCTTGCATATGCTCTCCAAGCATATTACATTCATGTTTATCGTCAACTTCAAGACACTCACATGATGCCATAAGTAAGATGAATTAATTGTTGCATTAACAACATCTCCTCTACTACCTCTTGGTATAACATGAAAAATCTGTCTAAAATCACCACCAAATACAATAATTTTATCTCTGAATGGTTGATTGTTACTTTGTGTATTCTGGAAGCGCGTTATTTTTCAGCATTGCCTTATTAATAATTTATGGAAAAAGCATATCACCACTCTTCTCTGCTGCCATAACATATTTGGTTATATAGACGACACCAAGTCTCTTTCCTCTAATACACATACGTCCATCGATGGCACCCCCGTAGTCAATGGATCATATGAAGTCTAGCGCACCCAAGATCAGCGACTCCTTAGTCTACTTCTCTCATCTCTAACTGAGAATTTCATGGCTTAAGTACTCTACTGCACCACCTTGCGCGTTGTATGGCTCGCTCTTGAGGTCGCGTATAGTCACAACTTCAAATCTCGCAAGCTATCCTTAAAGACGAACTCCAAACTATGAAGAAAGGGACTCAATCTGCGACTGTATATGACCAAAATTTCAAGTCCTTATGTGATCAATTAGCAGCTATGGGACGCCCCATTGATGATACGTATAAGGTTCTTTTGTTCCTTCGAGGTTTTGGTTCATCTTTTTCTAGAAAAAGTTGCTTAGATGATGATCACTCCTCTTCATAACTTCTGCAATCTCCTATCTAAAGCTGAGAGTTTTGTGTTATTTCAAGAGTCCATTAACACGACATGATCTTACTCTATTTCCTTCTACATCCAATATAAACCTTCGGAGCAGTGCCCACCTTCCTCTAGAAATTCTAATTCTTCTCGTGGTCATGACAGTGGTTCACATTACTCCAACTCTTGCAGTCATGGCTGCAATTAAAAACTTCGACCACCTCCCTGCCAAATTTGTCGTCATGAAGACCATTATGTCAATTTATGTCTGAAAAGGTATTCTTCGCAGTCATCTCCAGTAGCTGCACACTTGGCTGACACATTCTTCACTTGCTACTCTCTCTCTCAACCTGAAACATCAATTTGGTTCTTTGACACCGGTGCCTCAGCCCACATGACACCAACTTCTAATTCTTTGGTGAACTCTCAGTCGTACTCTAACATGATAGTGTTATTGTTATTAATTCTTAACACTCGACTTTCTGACTGTGTTAAATTATTGGATGTCTTGGTTGTTCCGACTTTCACCAAAAATCTACTTTTTATTAGTAAGTTGACATTGGGTTTCCCAGTTTGAAGTGATATTTAATAAAACCTTGTTTACTGGCCAAACAATTTATGCATTTTGTATTGGCAGACACAAAGCGTCATAGAGAAAGTTGCTTCAATCATTCTCCGTCATAATTTTGTATTAATGTTCGTAGCTCCCCGTCACAATCATATCGACCATCTCATGGAGCTCGGACTTCCGGCGTGAATCTTCTTTCGCCCTTTTCACTCGTTTCTTCTCATGAAAGCCTACACAATCTTACCCAAAGCATAACATACACCAAGACACAATCATGCATATAAAATTTATAAAACTACGATAAATCATATAAAAATAAAGTAAATATCTTGACTATTACAAATATAAGCAACAATCATCTTTGTGATTTTGGTCACCTATACAATATGTTATATATACTACAAAATATGTCCCACATTCGGAGAGCCGCAGTAGTGAAAGTGCCATGCGCATGACTAAGAGATCATGAGTTCAAATTTCTTTTAGGACAACTAAATTATGAGTTTAAATTAATATATTATATTTAATATACACTATAAATACATGTTATACTTTGAAGAGCATATGATATGAATTTGAGTTGTACTATATATACAAATATAAGTTTATAAATATCTTAATTTGTTAGTTATGTGATATATTGCAATGAAAAATTAGAACTTTAATAATTTGCGCTTTAGTTTTAACCATTTTCACTCACCTACCCATCATAGGTACATGTGCAATGTATCATTGATAGTGGAGTCAAATTTAATTATTATCATGCATCTAATTTATTGATTCATGAGTCGTGGTCACATTAACATGTGTCTATAGTCAACACTGGACTGTTTTTGTTAGTTTTAAAAATTTAAATCTCCCTTAAGTTTGAGTTAAAATTATTTAACTTTTCTTACGTTTTATTGATTTATTTGTCAAGACTTACATCTCTTTATGTCTTATAAGTTATTGCTTTAGTATATAATAGTTTTATGTTTTATAAAAATAAACTTGTAATTATGTTATATATTATTATCTACCATCTCCTTAATCCAAAAAAAAAAAATTACGTATGATAGGATGACAATGTATTAGTTTTGTACGTTTTTGCTCTAAAACATTCTATAATTTTATATTATTTATTAATCTCAAATAGTTTTGAGGTCTAAACTTCATGAAAATTTTTAATAAAGTATACCCAATTAGAAGATTCTTTGTCTTCTTTAGTAGAAGATATATTTAAATATTTAATTTTCATGGAAAGATAATCTCCCACGACAATAAATCTAATTATATACTGACTCAGACATTAAATGTTTTAGGTTGTCTTTGATTTTTGTTTTAGTTTTTTTCATTTCTTTATTCCTTTTATTTTTTTAAAAAAAAAAATCTTATCCTTCCTATCTTATCACTTTATGTGGCTCTATCTCCTTTTTATTTTATTTTTTTTTTTCATTCTGGTCATCCCCTCTTATTTTCATGCCTACATCCATATTTCTAAAGCTATCATAACTCACCACAACCCACCTTTTAATAAAATATTAATTTCCTCTCCTTCAAATATACAACCCACAACCTAATAGAATTTTCACTAACATCATTAACTTCCACAAACCTACATTATATGTTCTTTTTTACTTTATTTTTTTAATAAATATCATTTATATCATTTTATTTTAGATTTTAAAAATCTTCAAATATATCGATATTAGACTTTATTTGTATAGAAAAAATAAATATATGTTTTCATATTAACATTTTATTTTTTTATTATTAATTATTTAAATTTAAAAATTTTAATCTTACAATATGGATATCCCAATTTATTTATTTTTTGCTTTTTTAATTTTTTTTTTGTTTTGGTCATTTATCTATGATGAAAGTAGGGCTGGCAATTTTTTACACGATCCGATAATCCGACACGAATCCGCACGATAATAATGGATATGGATTGATCCGATAAGATTTCGGATCCTTATCGGATCGATACGATAAGAACACGAAAAATTCGGATCGGATCCGGATTGGATACGGATCGGATCGGATAATCCGTAAATCGGACCGGATTCGGATCGGATTCGGATAATCCGTTAAGAATCTAATAAAATAATATTATTTATTTATTATAAGTTTTAATAATTAATATATTATCAATTATTTATTTATGTTTTCTTTTTTTTTTAATTTATATTCCTTTATACTAATACAATTTATTTTTTTTTTTTGTTTTTTACTATGAACTGTAAGTTTTCAATGAAGTTGTAGCAACCGATGAACTAGTTGGCGAGATTCTAAATTTGAATGTGGATGAAGTTTCTATAGATTCATCGGAATGCTCATCCATGGCCTCAACTCTTGCGATTTTACCATCATAGATGAAGGTAATATCTAATATTTAAAATTGCTTTAATATTATAAATTTTAAAGATTTAACTAATATTTCTACCTTAAACTTGTAGGTGGATTGTACTTGAGCTTTTGGAAATTAAAAAAGTTTAGGAATTGGTGTTTGAAGCAAGTAAAGATTGTAACTTGTTGTTTATTTTAGAATGTTTGGGTTTTTAATTTATGGATGGTTTGTATGGAGTATTTTGGATGTTTGAACTTGTGATTCATGGATGCAATGTTGTTTCGTTTGGAGATTTTTTGAACTTGAGAGATATTTCATTGCAGATTTTTTAACATGAAATGTTTGATAAGATTGTAGATTTTTTTTGTCCTAATTATTATATTTTATTTACTAGTTATTGGATAATTTTTTTATTTATCGGATTGGATACTTATTGGGTTCTTATCGGATTGATCGGACCGGATCGGATCGGACCGGATCGGATATGGATTTGAGCTTAACGGATCGGATATGGATACGGATTTAACAATCTCTTATCGGATCGGATATGGATTTAGTCTTAACGGATCGGATAATTAACGGATCGACACGATAACGATCCGATCCGCACGATTTGCCACCCCTAGATGAAAGTGATTATAGTGTGTAGCCTATATGGTATCTTCAACCTTAGAGATAAAAAATATAGTAAATTATAATTTAAAAAAATTATACATTAATTAGATAAGTGGATCATAAATCATTAATACGCAAGATACTATTAATAATTATATATATATTGAATTGGATTTTTTTTATAATTCTTCTATAGCATATTTTATTCTTCTTTTTATATAAACACATTTCGTTCCATTGATTGAGATATACATTTTAAATTGATGTCAATTTTGACTTCTTTATTAAAATATTGTAATTATTATGTGATAGTTGTAATAATTTCTATATTTTTTTAGGACTATTGAAGGAATGTTCAAATGGATAAGGAGAAAACTGTTGGGTTTCGCCTTTATTTATATATATAGGTTTAATTTTTTTATATGCAATAATAAATTTATTTTAAATAGCATTATAATTTTAATGTTTAGAAATGAACAATTTTTTTTCGAATCCCAAAAATTGTATGAAATTAAACTATTTTACAATTTTTTCCTAATTTTAATATTTAGTTTTAATTATCTTAATTTTTATAGCATATTTAATATAGTTTGTGTATTTATACAATTATTTTTTTATAGCCACACTAAGTTAGCACATATAAAAATTTACGATTGAATAAAATCTTGACATAAAATGAGTAAAAAAAATAAATGATTGTTGGAATTTAACAAACAAAAGTAAATTAATACAATTCGTTAAGCACCCTAATATTAATAAGAGAAAAAAAATATCAATTTTGATCCTTACAAATAAAATAGGGATAATTGAACAAAATAGCATTGCTCCAACTCAAAGTGACTGAGGACAGGTGATGATTGAAAAGCGACTAAGCAAATAATCACCCAAGTAAATCTCATTCGATGCTTCTTGAAATGCAAGCCATCAGCAGATCGAACATCTTCTTCATCTTCATTTATAAAGGTTTTTGTGTAGAAAGTAAATTGAAATTTTTTTTAACTACAACTATGAATTAAAAGAATATAAACTAAACTAAATAAACAATAGAAAAATACACCAATACAAAAAATGACACGACAACCCAACTCTAGCAAAAACAAAAATAAGAATGGATGACTATGGGAGTTCGATTTGATGGATATATATACTAATATAACTATAAGAGAAATTAAATGAAATAATCACTAATTGAGTAATCATTTAATTATTAATTATATATAATAAATGTTTTGTTTAATTGATTTATGCGTAAATTGAGGAAAAACTTGAAAAATGGATTCAATTAGCAATTTGAAATCAATTATACATTATACAATATATATGAAAAATTAATGCATATTATTAAATTGAACGTTACATATCAAGTTGGCAATATATATATAACCCATGCACGTTATTAAATGTATTAATTGTGATAATTAGTGATTAATTAATTTTTATAATCTCATTCTTTTGCCATATAGTTAGATTGTTTTCATCAATTAATTTCAATATTAGATTTAAGTATTTTCCATAATGCAATAAATCATCTTCCTACTAATATGTATATATAATTAAAAAACTTGTAATAATTAATTATGAATTATAATGGTTATTAAAATTTCCATACTTATCATTATTTCCTAATATATTGTAATGCTATTTTTGGTAGCTTCGTTTGGACGGGAATTTTTTTGTGAGGAGGGGTTCTGCTTTTATAAATATATAGATTTGATTGTGTACTAATTAGAAGCATGCTATTAATTGGATTAGGGTTGGATCCATGCATATATGTACTGATATACAAGTATTATGTAATGGGTCTTGACTTGTTCAAAATTTCTTCACAAATGTGTATGTTTAGTTATAATGTCAATTAAATTAAGAAAGAAATTTCAAAGATGTATTTATTCTAACATGCAATCCGAGAATATAGGGCGTTGAAAGAAGGTCAGAGTTTGGGGTGTGGTCCTGTGGAAGCGCGTTATATATATTCGCTCATATTTATTAGTAAAATGAAGAAGATATAGCAACTAAGTAGCAAGGCAATAATGAAGACAACGCTGAATCCTGGATCATATCTGCCCCTCGTGGTGGCGACCCTCTTGGTAATAGGAGGACTCCCCCTCCCAGGTTGTGTGTGTCAGAGTGACTTTGAGAACTGCGGGAGGGCATCTGAGTGTGGAAGCTTAGGGAACATAAGGTATCCATTCTATGGAGGAAACCGCCCACTTTCCTGCGGCTATCCGGGCTTCCAGCTCAGCTGCAGCGGCCAAGGCGCTCCCCTCATTAACATCTCATCAATAATCTACCGGCTCCTCCAAATTGACTACCAGACGCAGGTCCTCAGAGTGGCAAGAAACGATCTATGGAGCAGCCTTTGTAATGAAACACGAGTCAACACGACCTTAGATCCCGCCCTTTACAATTATTATTCACCCGCCGGTGATCAGGAGATCACTCTGTTCTACGGTTGCACTGGTCAGATACCAACCAATAACTTCACTTGCGGATCCACTCAGAATTTCTTCGTGACAAGGGAATCAAGCTTGACGGCGGTTGGCCTCAATGTCACATGCAGCACTAGGATTTCTGTTCGGGTGAATCAAACTGCAGCAGCGCAGTTAGCAACTACTCCATCGGTGGCTCTATTGCAGACTTCTCTTCGAAGTGGATTTTCCATCCGGTGGTCAGCGGATGATGATAGCTGCAGTAGTTGTGTGGGATCCGGTGGAGTGTGTGGCTACAATCAAGATTTGTCGTCGTTTGTTTGCCTCTGCAGTAATAGCATATATGAACCCACTTGCTCAAATGGCGGTAGTAATGGTACGTATAAATTCATTTTTTGTGCATTCTAAGATTAATCATCACATTCACGTCTAGCTTAGTTTCAAAATCTGCATTCCTTCCTAGTATTACAACTTATCAGTACTAGGTTGGGAACGCCAAGCCAGGTCTCATTTTCTTCTCACACTAAAATTCTTATACTCTTCTGTAAGATATATTTATTTAATTTTTATTCGTGTTTTGAGAATGCTGTCATCCTAACCGGTCACCGCCATCATCGTAATTATTTAGGGTTTCAGCACCATCCGAAATCCGCAACTGTAACCCTTAATCCCTCCTCTTTTTTCTCTTACCATGGCCGTGAAATCTTTCCCATTGTCGTTCTTGTGGCTGTAATTTTAGTGACGCTTATTTTGTATTACGTACTGTAGTTAAATGGTGTTCCTACTGCTGGTTTTTAAAGTGTTGTTAATTGCAAAGAATGCAGAGCTATAATTTGAACTCGTTTTTGGATGTCTTCCACATTTCTCTCTTGGCCAAGTAATTCATATATGTTTATCAATTATTAACTCTTGTTTCGAGAATTGATTTGAGCTCACAAAACAAAATCCATATCTATTTATATGCTTTCTGTTGAGATTGTACATTAGCACAAGTAGGGACAGCTCTTCCACAAGTCGTTGTTGTGCTTGTGAAGGAGAAGGTATGCAACAATTTTTTTGTATCCTGTTCTAAGAGTTGCTCGTATGTTTTTTTTTAATTCCAGGATCTAGTCATCAGCCTTCTGACTGGCCAAAAGGTGTAATAATAGGTAAGCCTACAATTCCTTTTCTTTCGATCCCAAATAGTGTGAATTAATTGTGTTACATATACAATCTGCCACTTTGCAGGAGTAGTCTCAATATGGTTACTTGTTCTAGCTATATCATCCATCGTTTATTATAATTCAAAACATCCTAGCTTTCACTCACTGAATCAAGAGAGTAATCAGAATGTGGAAAGATTTCTACTCAACCATGGCTCTCTAGCTCCAAAGAGATATGACTACAATGATATCAAGAAAATGACGAAATCCTTTAAAGATAAACTAGGCCAAGGAGGATATGGCGTTGTATACAAAGGCAAACTGCCTGATGGCCGGGTTGTTGCGGTGAAGGTCTTAACCGAGACTGAAGACAACGCTGAAGAATTCATGAATGAAGTTGCAAGCATCAGTAGAACCTCTCATGTCAACATTGTCAATCTTTTGGGATTTTGCTACCAAGGAAACAAACGGGCTCTAGTCTATGAATTTATGCCCAACAAATCCTTGGACAAGTTCATTTACAAGCACGGATCGACTGGTCCAGATTGTTTGTTGGAGGTGGACAGGTTGTATGAGATTGCTCTTGGAGTTGCTCGAGGTCTTGAGTACCTGCACAGGGGTTGCAATACTAGGATCGTGCATTTTGACATCAAGCCTCAGAACATTCTCTTGGACGAAGATTTTAGCCCCAAAATATCTGATTTTGGTCTTGCCAAATTGGTCAAGAAGAAGCAGAGTGTGATATCTATGCTCGGTGCAAGAGGAACTATAGGGTACATAGCTCCTGAAGTATTCTCCAGAAATTTTGGAGTAGTTTCTCACAAATCCGATGTCTATAGCTATGGAATGCTGCTTATTGACATGGTTGGAGCAAGAAATATGGAAGAAATTGAGTCTATCCAATCCAGTGAAAATTATTTTCCTGAAAAGATTTATGAGTATATGTTGATGAAAAACAGAAAAGTTGAGGATATCACGGAAGAAGAGAAAGAGAGGAAAGTGTTAGGAAAATGTTAATGGTGGGGATATGGTGTATTCAGACATCTCCATCAGATAGGCCATCAATGAGTAAGGTTGTGGAGATGTTAGAAGGGACTCCGGAGTCTATACAAATCCCTCCAAAGCCATTTTTCCCTTCTCATAATCTGTCCGGATCCACAGAATTGTCATCGTCTGAAAACACCAGTTATTCAGGTTAGCTAATTTTTGTTTTCTTCTTTAACAAGTACAGCAGATAAAATTCCTATTTCTTCCCTAAGCTAATCAGTTCTTTGTTTGCTAACTATAAGTTTATATTGAAATAAATGTTTAAGTTTGTGCCTGCTCTAGGTAATCCAAACCAGCAGCAGTGAATGGAAAGATGTTGATACAGCAGCAGTAGATCTGTTTAAGTTGAAACAGGAGATTTAGAATGATAACTGGTTTCGGATCACCCTATAATGTTTGTTTCAGAAGTTGTATACTGTGTGCTAGCTTGACTGGTTTAGTTGTGGCCGAGGTTGTGTATTTCATTGTTTATACTTGATGGCGCAGCAACTCAAACTTGCCACGCCATGCAGCTCTGTCGCTCTTCAACAAGGTAGACATTTTGAAAAAAATGCTACATGGAAAATCACTGCATCTATCTATCTATACATGTTTCCATGGAAGAAGCCAACGGCCATTTTTACGAGGATATCCATTTTGTTTTAACTTCATCTAATTATTCTTGTCGATACATTTAAATTGACATTCTTGGATATATAGCGTTAAATATCCTCGGAGATTCTTAGATTGGAGGAGAGAGGTGTTGCGATGCAGAAAGTGTTTGGTTTTGCCTTCGGAGAAAGTGAGGCAGAATGGAATTTCGATAGTATATTCCTACTCTCTTTCACATTCTCTTGAGCTAGCAAAGGGACATTGGCCATTGTTTTCACATAATCTTATGCATCCAGGTAGTACTGTAAATGAAAAATTATTCGTGAATTGAATGAGTTTTGCCTAGATCAAAACTTGTTTGAGCTCTTTTACTAAAAATTATCTATTAAATGAATTAAATTTGAACATTATAATATTCAAATTGTGAATAAATTTATTATTAAGAATATAAAATAATTAGATATATAAACATAATGGTAATGATAATGATAATTCTTTAAATACTGGAATACATAACATTTTGTTTTATAATACTAATAAAACACTTTAGATATATTCTAAATTTAAAAAATTCATTTAGTTTCGACTAAGTTTTAGTAAATATTGTGAACTTTTAAGTATTTAATTTAAATAAAATAAAAAAAATAAAAAAAAAACCTCAAAACTTAACTTGATACCCTGCCCCTAAAATGTAAAATAAAAATGCAACTGCGATCGACAACTACGAGGGGTGGTAGCTTAGTTGCAGAGAGTGATTTCCAAAGTAGAAAAGAAAAAGAGTGACGAATCAATACTTGAATTCAAAAACTAAATGGCAACTGCTAATTTGGTGTTGTTTCTTCTCATCCTTGTCTTTGCTCCAACTTCAGCAGCTCCGCACTCAGAAATTATCGTTCCCGCCAGTTTATCACCGGGTACAAATTCATCATCAAGGTGGCTCTCGCCGTCCGGCAAATTCGCCTTCGGCTTCTACGACACCCCGAAGGGCTACTCCGTCTGCGTCTACCTCGCCGCCTCCTCAGAAAGGACCGTGCTCTGGACCTCCAACAACATCGACCCCATCCTTCCCAGCAATGTTTACTCTCTCTCAATCAATATAGATGGCTTGCAGATCTTGCAGAAAGGAGAAAATGGCCATCGCGTATACCAGCAGATCTCAACGCCGGGGGAGGCTATTGAAAAGGCTGCCATGCTCGACAACGGCAACTTCGTGCTCTACGATTACGTGGGCGGAGTTAATTGGCAGAGCTTTGATCACCCGACGGCCGCCCTTCTACCCGGCCAGCGCCTCCCCTCAAACGGGCAGCTGTTCTCCACCGCTTCAGAAACGGACCTCGCCGTCGGAAAGTTCCGGCTGAAGGTGCAAGATGATGGGCTTGTCCAGTATCCCGTCGGCACCACCGACACTACGGAAAATGCTTACTTCATATACGACAACGTTTATGCAACCCCTAATGTCTCATTGAATCTTGGCAAAGACGGTCGCCTTTTTCTCGACTTTGCGGCGGAAGGCAGTTGGTTTGATTTAACCAAAGCGAGGAAGCATGTAGATGGAACCATTTACATGGCCAGGCTCGATACGGATGGTATATTACGTCTGTACAATCGATCGTTGGATGGTGAAGATAACTGGACATCGATATGGTCGTCTTCGCAGAATAGATGTGATCCCAAAGGTGTTTGTATGGAAAACAGCATCTGCTCAGATGGGAATCAGAGTGCCACCTGCACGTGCTTTCCAGGATTCAGCATCTCCGGCGGCGGCTGCTTGCAAGAATTCGACGTCGGAGATTGTAGAAGCAAGAATCCAAGCGTGAAATATGAGATCACAAGAATGGTGAACGTGACATGGGAAGATAACTACTATGCTATGCTACCTACAACCACGGAAGAGGATTGTGGGCGTGCATGCGTCGACGACTGTGATTGTGTTGTAGCCTCCTTTAGAAATGGCAAGTGTCGGAAACAAAGATTTCCCCTCAGGTACGCGAGGAGGTCGGAGGGAGATTCCGGCGTGGCTCTTGTTAGAGTAAATTTACCCGCCCCGGTACCGCCAGTCGGAGCTCCGAATGGTTCGGCCAAAGCAGGAGCGGTTCCACCGCTTTCAGGCAAGAACCATTTCTTGTTCAAAATTAATGCACCTGCAGAAGCATCACACCGTTCGATGATTTTCTTGCAGGGTCTGGACAAGGGCTTCTTCAACATCGGCCCAAGTATGTAATAATAGGTAAACTGATCAATCATTGTTTTTCTGCTCAAACTAGTAGTATATGCAAAAGGTTTGATTTCACAGAACTATGCAGGAATAACAAGTGGTATAGCTCTTCTGGCGATATCATCAGTCATCGTCTACACTGTGACAGGGCGCTGTAGAGTGCGGGATCAGGATGAAGAGAGTAAACACCATGTCAACAAGTTGCTGCTCAGCCATGGATCTCTAGCTCCAAAGAGATACACCTACAAACAAATAAGAAAAATAACAAAATCATTTACAGAGAAGCTAGGCCAAGGAGGGTACGGCATTGTGTACAAAGGAGAGCTAGCAGAGGGTCAGCTGGTGGCAGTGAAGGTCTTGACGGAGAATCACAACAACGCAGAAGATTTCGTGAATGAAGTTGCGAGCATCAGTAGAACCTCGCATGTCAACATCGTCAATCTGTTGGGGTTCTGCTTCGAGAGGACGAAAAGGGCTCTTGTCTATGAATTCATGCCGAATAAATCTTTAGACAAGTTCATTTACAAGACGGGTTCCATAGATGCAGAGTGCTCATTGGAGTGGAACAAACTGTACGAGATTGCAGTTGGGATTGCTCGAGGTCTTGAATACCTGCACAAAGGCTGCAACACCAGGATCATACATTTCGACATCAAGCCTCAGAATATACTTCTGGACCATGATCTGTGCCCCAAGATATCCGATTTCGGGCTAGCGAAACTGTGCATGATGAGGCAGAGCGTGGTATCCATGCTTGGGACGAGAGGAACCATAGGATACATTGCTCCCGAAGTATTCTCCAGAAACTTCGGAGTAGTTTCTCACAAGTCTGATGTCTACAGCTACGGCATCATGCTGCTTCAAATGGCGGAAGCAAGGATGAATGTTGAGACGGAGTCGGGTGAAAACTTTTTTCTGGAAAGAATGTACGAGCAAGTAGTGGTGAGGAATGGAAAGGTGTGTGATGAGGAAGAAGAGGGTGTGAGGAAAATGCTGATGGTGGGATTCTGGTGCATTCAGACAGCGCCGGCAGATAGGCCTTCCATGAACAATGTAGTGGACATGTTGGAAGGGAATGGGCAGTGTATTGAGGTTCCGCCATTGCCATTTTTGCTGTCTTCCCCAAAACCAGAATTCTCACGTTTGCTTCCACTGATTCTTGATTCTCAGACTTCTGCAGGGGATTAATATTGGACACATCATAGCAGCAGACGTGCTGGAAGAATTTTGGAGTGTATAATCGCAAAAGCTTAACAAGGCTACGTCGATGTAATCATGAATTTCAAAACTTGATGAATAGGAAAAGGAAAGTATAATATTTGTATTAGACAATTTAACAGTCATAAAATAGGGAAACTATTTATTTTATTCCAAATAATTAAATTTTAATTAATTTTATCCCAATATTTTTTTTTTATCTATTTTATTTTTATTTATGAATTTCATCCCGCTTAGCAAATTAATGTTAATTTATTAGTGATTCACGCCTTTTTCGTCCACATGAACGTCACATCCGCATTTATATGAATTTTTATTTATTTATAATTTTTCATTTAATAAATAAATAAAAATTCATATAAATACTGATGTGGCATCTACATTGTAAAAAAATAGGTAAATTAGTAAGGAATTAACATGGTGTGTTATGTGGGATGAAATTCAGAAGCTGAAATAAAAAGTAGGATAAAATAGATAGAAAGAGTAAACTCATGATAAAATTCAATTTTTTTGGAATAAAATACTTCCTCCGTCCCGGCTGAATTGTCCCGGTGACTTTGAGCACAATAACCAAGGAGTGTGAGTGTAAAGTAAGTTGAGTGGAATTAATATTTTATTGTTGAGTGTGAAAAAGTTGCTTTTTTAAGTAATGGGACAATTGAGGTGGGACGGACGAAAAAGGAAAATGGGACAATTGAGGTGGGACGGAGGGAGTAATTAATTCCCCACCCCCAAAATATTAGCATGTATTACTAAATGACATTTTGTATTTATCTCTCTTATCAAAATATAAATTGTAATGCTGAGAAATATCATTTACATTATGGGCAATTGCTAGAAACCCCAAAATCTTTGCATCCATTTTTGGCTTTTATCATGTTTTTTTCTTTTTGTTGCAATGAAGATCAAGGAGTTTGGGTTAAAACACATTTTTTATAAGGATTTTTTTTCTTTACACTTATTAATGGATTCGCGGCTTGCAAGGATAAAATGATTATCTATGCATAACAAACCTGTTTTTACATATATAGTAAAAAAGATGGATGGATACTATCCATTGCGGCACGCAGAGATACCGCCACAGAGGAAAGCCTAAGGCGGCGGCATGAAAGAGAAGAGAATAATAGTTATTATCAAAGTTAACTGAAATTGCCAAGGAATTTTAATAGTTATTTCCCAAGCGGCTATTTATTTTACCTTTTTCTTGAGTTGGATAAGCACACAAGCCCTCCAAAGTAACCATTTCACATCTAAATGGCTGCTGCAGCTGTAGCGTTTCTTCTCTTGCTTTGTGCTGCCATTTCAACAGCTGCTCAATATGGAAACTCAAATATCAGCATTGGATCTACCTTAACACCTTCCACCGATTCTGCATGGCTCTCCTCTTCCGGGATCTTCGCCTTGGGTTTCTACCAGACACCCGATGGCAGTGCCCTCTGCATCTATTTCCCCAGCTTCAACGGGAGAGCTGTGGTGTGGACGGCCAACACTGAGAATCCCATTGTTCCCAACAGCATTGTTTTGCGGCTAACTATATTTGGACTGGTTTTGCAGGAGAGTGAGATCCAAACAAGATTCGCTTGGGTTGGTTATTCTTCCCAACCTGTATCATGGGCTTCAATGCTCGACAATGGCAACTTCGTGCTCTACAACAACAATGGCAGTGTAGTTTGGCAGAGCTTTGATTACCCGACAGACACCCTTCTCCCCGGACAGATCCTTCCACCCGACGGCGTGCTTCTATCCAGAGCTTCACAGACAGACCTTAAGACCGGGATTTTCAGGCTCCGGATGCAACTTGATTGTAACCTTGTCCTGTACTATGTCTACGGTCTTGACGCACCCGGAGATGCTTACTACTCATTCTCATCCAACGATATCGGCACCGATGTCTCGTTGAGTCTTGAAAACGATGGTCGCCTTCATCTGTTCAATGAATGGGCTGAATTGCTGAACTTAACCACAGGAGGCAACCCTGTAGGAGGGACCATCTATCTTGCCAGGCTTGATTGGGATGGTATCATCCGTCTGTATAATCGATCACTGCACAAGGAAGACAAATGGAAATCATTATGGTCGGTAACACATGACAAATGTTTACCCAAAGGTTTGTGCGGCATCAACAGCTTCTGCAGCTTTCAACATAAGAATGCTGATTGCAAATGCCTACCTGGATTTGGTCCCGTTCGGTCAGGCCACTGGTCCTCCGGCTGCACCAACAATTTCATGGTAGACTGCACAGACAAGGATCAGAGTAGCAAATATGAGATGACAAGCATTATGAATGTAACTTGGGAAGACAATTACTACAGTGCTTCGAGAGGAATCAATGAAGAACATTGCAAGCAGGGTTGTCTGGAAGACTGTAACTGTATTGTAGCCTTATTCAACAATGGCGAATGCCGCAAGCAAAAGCTTCCACTTAGTTATGGTAGATGGTCGGCAGAGGCTCCGGACATGGCTTTCGTCAGAGTAATCAAGCCCCCTGTAGTACTTCCAGGCAAGTTGCAATTTTTTACTTTTTTTTTTTTTTTTTACAGCAGAGAAGTTTCTCATGTTTTTACTGTTCTTTTTCTTACAGGACCTCAAGGGCCTTCAGAACATAAAAAGTGGCATCCTCATCTGCTGAAGCATGCATTAATGGGTAATCACACAAATCTTCCTAGAAGTGCATGTCAAGCAGTTTTCATCTATTAGGAGTTGAGCTTAAACTGAGTTTCATGTATGGTTTATCTAATTGTTTGAATTTCATTGATCATGCTCAGGAACTAAAACTAATAAACTCAAACTACAAGATTTGAATTCAAGAATCAATTAGTTTAGTTTTGGTGGAATTCTGCAACCTATAATTATTCTACAACTGGGCAGGAGTATCAGTTGGTATAGTCATATCAAGTATCATCATCTACTACATCACAATAACATGTGGATGGGGCAATCGAGGCAAGAAAAATAAACAGAATGTCGACAAGTTTCTACTCAAGCATGGATCTTTGGCTCCAAAAAGATATAGCTGCAACGAAATCAAAAAAATAACAAAATCCTTCAACAGTAAACTAGGCCAAGGAGGATACGGCATTGTTTACAAAGGAAAGCTACCGGATGGTCAGCTAGTTGCAGTGAAGGTCTTGAAGAAAACTCATAATAATGCAGAAGAATTTATTAATGAAGTTGCCAGCATCAGTAGAACCTCCCATGTGAACATTGTCAACCTGTTGGGATTTTGCTACGACAGAAACAAAAGAGCTCTAGTCTATGAATTCATGCCCAACCAATCTTTAGACAAGTTCATCTACAAGAACATACCTGTCGATCCAGAATGCGCCTTGGATTGGAAGAAACTTCACGAGATTGCAGTCGGGATTGCTCGTGGTCTTGAATATCTGCACAGAGGTTGCAACACCAGGATTGTTCACTTCGACATCAAACCACAGAACATCCTATTGGATGAAGACTTCTGCCCAAAAATATCTGATTTTGGGCTGGCTAAACTATGTGTGAAGAAGCAGAGCGTGATATCTATGCTGGGAACAAGAGGGACTATAGGGTACATTGCTCCAGAAGTATTCTCAAGGAATTTCGGAGTAGTATCCCACAAATCAGATGTCTACAGCTATGGTATCATGCTTCTTCAAATGGCAGAAGCAAGAACGGAAGTTGAGATTAAGTCAAACCAGTCAAGTGAGAACTATTTTCTAGAGAGAATATACGAGCATGTACTGGTGCGGAATGAAAAAATTCATGCTCTCATGACTGAAGAGGAAGATGAAGCTGTTAGAAAGATGTTATTGGTAGGTTTTTGGTGCATTCAGACATCTCCATTACAGAGACCATCCATGAATGTTGTAGTGGACATGTTGGAAGGGCACCTGCAGTCTATACAGATTCCCCCAGTGCCATTTTTGCTCTCTTCCCCGAACCCACAAGATTCATGCTTACTTCCAGTAGTTATAGAAACACAAAGTTCTACTGGTAGCTACTGCTGACATAGTGACAGGTATAATTATTATTCAATTGTACTATTACATATTCTTCTTTCTATATGATGTGAAGTTCTATGTTACAGCCAAAAGCATACTGCATTTTCTCTGATCTAGATAAATTGAGCATGAAGAAACAGAGTGATTAATCTATATGCTTGGGACAAGAAGAACTAGAATCCTGCTATCCGGAATATTAGTTTTTTTCTCAAGACAAAAAAAAAAAAGAAAAAAAAAAGGGAGAGGAAGATTTCCAGCCACAAATCAAGAAAGGATATTGGTGCATTAGAGTTGAGACCATCCCATCAGAGAGGTAATTATTTTTCCGCATTCAAAGTCGATCTTGATCTCATCCTCACTCAGGTTATGAACTGAAATCGTCTTGTCTCAACGCTTTACATTAAGCAACGGTTGTAATCTTCTAAGCTCTCCAGCATTTTTTCAAATTTGAGGTACTGCAAATGAAAAGCCATAACTCAGTATCCTGAGTGAAAACCAGCAGCAAATTCCAATGTTTATGTTCAGTGAATTTGATGGTGAGTTCGAGTCAAGTCCAGACATCACCTAGTTCGCTACCAAGTGTCGACTTCCAAGTGCATAAAACTAGAATAAATTGCTATACTGACTGGGAAAAAAAAAAAAAAGAGCAAGACTCAGACAATGTTGGCACCATAAAGAGAAAGGGAAACTGAGTCTTTATAAGAAGAAAAATAAAGAATGATAGAAGTTACTGCAAAGAATGTGTCAATTTGACTATTATGATGCCATGAGTTAAGTTCCTGCATGAAAACTTCGGAACAGTACAAAATTCGAGGGTGTTTAGCAAACTTATTTTAAAGAGCTTACAAGTTTCTACATCTTATACGATGTTTTTCAGCTTATAAGATGAAAATCTTATTATAAAACAAGTTGTTGCCTGTTGGAGTGTTTGAATATTTTATCTTACAAGATTTTACTAGAAGAAAAACAAAAAGTTGGATCCGCTTAATTTTTTAAGCTCGTAACATCTTAATTGGGTAAAAAAAATCTTTTTCTAAAAATGGTTGTCAAACACTTTCAAACTATTCAAAGATAAAAAGAATTTTAGAAATCAATTTAAAGAATAGTTACCTCTGTCGAACTCAAAATTTGCAGAGAGGATGAATATATATCCGAGAACACCCTTCAAAGGTGCTGTGTATCTCTTTCGATGGAGCTCTATCCCATCTCACACCAAAGAAACTTCATAACAACACACGTCAATATCAGCTTTAGCAATTAACTCATCTTTTCTGACAGCTCATCCTGCAATTTTGAGCATATGATCCAAGGGTGCTTAGAGCCATAATACATATGACAGTTCATAGGATGGAAATTCTCAATTGAACTTTCAGTTACAGAAGTTAATTAAACAAAATCTGTCAATCGTCTTTGACAATCTCATGAAAGATTGTATAGAAAGTGTTGGTAACTAAAACATAGGCATGCATATTACCAGCTTTTTTTTGAGATCACAGATTGCCTGCTCTTGTTGCCTGGCGAAGAACTTCAACGACTATAAGAGAAAACAAAATTTTGTTGAATGGAACAAAAAAGTACGAAAGACGCAATCTGCATCATACTTTGAAAGAGGCAAATCAAGAGAAACGCCAAATAGATATGGACTCAGAAATACTTACACCAAGTCTTTGGATTTCTAGTGACCTGGATAATGCCTCTCTTTTGTTCAGCAGATTTTCTGCAGCTGACTTCGGCCGTTTATAGTTTTTACCACGATAAACTATAATTGCATGCCCTTCTTTCAGTTTAACTACAGCAACCAATATCCCACCACTTTCTGCCTCAACGCATTTTGCTGTTTGCATGACCTGTGAAAAGTTTTTCTGCATTGTAATAACTTTAACAACTTCTCTGTGCTTCCAGTGTTGATGCATTCCTTCTATGACACCATCATAAACTCCCCGCCTTCCTGAAGTCGTAACATATAAGAATGAAAAACCCAAAACAAAAGGTACATGCATAAAGCTAACCACGATTGAAAGTTTTAAACACGTTCATTAAGGTATATTTTAAGATAAAAATGAAGCATAAATGACATTTTGGTTATATATGTTTGCTGGTTAGTCACGTGTCTGTTCATCTATGTGTTCGAATAAGAACCAAGAAAAGGAGAAATGGGCCAAAAATAGAGTACAGCACACAAAAGAAGATCATCGCAGCAGTCAGAAGTGTTCAGATCAGAGTCTGGCAAAGGACCACCACGATGGATCGCTGTTGTGTGTTTTGACCACGATCTCTGTCTGAGAGTTGACATTTGTGCATCTTTTATCCCTTCCCTGAGTTGGGACCTATCCCAAGCTATTAATGCATCTTCACACGCAAAAAATTGCACCTTTTCACATATTTTGAGACCATGAGCACAAATTGGAGAGATCATGAAGAATTCAAGACCGAAGCAAGACTTAATTTTAACTTTCCGGTTTTATCTTGTATTTTATTTATGTTTTCTACATGGTTCTTAATAGAATAACAGTTAATATTGAAGAGATTTTGAGGACAGACTTCTGAAATTTTGGTTAAGCTCTTTCAGATAGCTTATAAAAACAGAGGTTGATACCAGTATCAGCGGTATAAATTTATTGAATTCAAAACTATTGTCAGCATAAGAAAAAAAACTCAGCAAAGTAAAATTGCAATAATCAAACTTTCTTCTTACCAAGCACTAAGCTGCTACTGATCCTTAATCCCATCTCACGCAAGCACACTCTTTCCTCGTTGGATAAAATCTCCAGATCTGGATCTTTTTCAGATGGTCTTGATGCACTTTTCAGTTTGTACAACACCTTCACAGAATTCTCTATCTTCTTCTTAAGCTGTAATGTAATGCACAAATGAGTATGCTTATTTTAATCAAAAAATGTACATTGTTTTAGGAAAACAAATTCTTACAATGAAGAGTTTCCGTTCTTGATCTTTGAGTTCCTTCTCTAATCTTTCCCTTTCAGTTTCCAGTTTAACATCAACTTCTGTTTTCCCTTTATTCAGGCTCCCAATTTCTGACTGCATCCTATGAAACTCCAACAAAGTGCCCACAATGCCTGGGCTAGTTAAATGTTCATGAGTGATGGAGAAACTTTCACTTGCTTTTATTCTAGCAGCTTCTTCGCGAAGTTGGCATTGTGTGAGCACCATTTCTCGTTCAGCCACTACTTTCCCAACTTCAGAGGGAAGAAAGTCTTTGCCTCTATACAGAATTATCAAGAACTTATTACGGAGCAAAAGAACTCCTCCAGTAAGTGTCTGCATCACAAACAATATGATTATAGATGAGTGTAATTCTCAGTTGTATGAAAGATCATAAATGTATATAAGGGCTATGCTTTCCCTTCAACACAAACATCAAAGAAGAACAGAGGAATATATTGATTGTGCATGCATTACCTTATCTCAACAATAAGTATGTTCTTACATGAACTTAGTGACAAGGATTGATGGATTGTATTAAAGGCAATGCTGTAATATTCCAACATACTAAATGGATTCACAGCAGAAACAATTTGAACAGTACAACTCAAAACTAAGACATACACCACTACATCATCTTTCAACCAGACTTGCCTTGAGCTCATTAGCCATTTGTTCATTGTCAGTGTTTTGGATTCCCCACTTCAGAGCAATCTTTGCTATATGGCATTTTTCCCACAACTTAAGGATTGCTGCAGCTAGTCCTTGGAGATTCCTGTTTCTTCCTTCAGGAAACTCAAAAAAAAATTATCAGAACTACGGTATAGCAATTTTAGAAGTAAGTTTTACAAATATAAATGCTAGTGCTTGTCAGACTAAAACAAGGAACTATTATTCAAATGGGTTGAAATGCAAATGAACCCTAAAGTCATAAATGATTGCATTTAGAACAATAATCCAAAATAACAGAAGAGAGAAAAAACCTAGAACAAAATGAGTTGGCAGAGGGCGGGCAAGCTTCCTTAAAGATGTAAGCTCAGCATCTGTCAGCTTTGCTCTAGTAAAAGGCGGACAAAGCCTGAAAGGTTTCTTAAATCCTGGAACAACTGCAGGAAGCAAATCACCGTCAACTGGCAAAGGCTTTTGCATCCACCAATCAACAAAGCGAGGGCCTAATTGATCCAGTAACCTATCAGCTTCTCTTTCATATAGTGATGTGCTTTGTGAATTCTCCCATCTACCATCATTCCCATATATCAATTCCTCAGTATTACTTCCACCAGAAGTTACTCGAGCAACAGTTGTGGTATTTTGGTGATTCATTTTGGAGGCAGAATTTTCGCGATCACTGGCAGAGTTGAAATTCTTGTTTTGGATATATTTTGAACCAGACCCATAGTTGGGCCCTCTATAAACAGCAAGGAAGTTTTTGTTCCTCCAAACAACAATCCCTTCAGTCTTCAACTGCTCAGCATTATAACAATGTATCATAGATGTTACCGATAAAACAGTTTAACCATTCATGATCAAACAAGCAAAAACAAAAGGAGTAATCAGCATAAGCTAACAGGTAGGAATGATTATGTCTCAATAAATATCTACTTCTTTTTGTGCATGGTCTAACTATCAATCTATTCTTCCCTGCCAACGTAAAAAAAATATTTTATGATTTTATAATGAGCTCTGGTACTAGAATTCCTGGATCCTTCTCAGGTTTGCGAGGTGGGGTAAATAGACAGTGCCTATTTTCAGAAAGGAATAAAATGCCATCCTAATGAAATTCTGGTTTTTAAATCAGCCAGTAGCAAAGGAAAGCAATTAAGCCACAGACCTCAACGATTTCTCGAGCTCTATCCATATTTCGGCACAAGGGAACATCAAATTTAAGCAATGCCAGCTCATCATTTCTCCAAATAAGATGAACTTGATCAACAACAGCTTGAGTCACCCCAGCTTTCATAATCTTCACCCATTTCTTTATCAAAGCTGCCTCGTGTCTCAACCTTTCCAGCAACATTGCATCAAGACTCGATTCAGTAGCCACTACTGTTTCCTTCTTTACCCTCCTAATCACCATCTTCTCCTCCCTCTCCCATGGCAATTTCTTCAATTTCACTTCTTTCCCCGACTCCAACAAAGGGATGCCAAGCTCATCACTTTCCAAACTCTCCTCCGCCGCCTTGCGTTTCTCCTCAACTTCAACACCGGTTCCATCACCCCCATTCCCCCACAGGTCTCCAGGTGCAAATTTGAACTTACAATGTTCATGATTCTCCCTAGTCGCTTCCAATTCCTGCGTTTCTTGAAGTTTTTCAAAGCCTCTTAAAATCTTCTTCATCGCTAACCTGCCCCTTCCGCCCCCAACCTTTCCAGTTAAATCCTCATCCGGATGCTCCTCTCTTTTATCGACTACTAAACCCTTTCTGGTTCGCGGCTTCATCGATTCCATTTCGTGGGGCTCAACAAAAACAGGTTTAGTCATCCACGGAGCAGTGGGAGCTTTAATTGTTGAACGAGAATGCGGAATCGATTGCGAAGACTGTGCATTATCACGCTTAGTTCTTCGGCCTTCAGTCTTTATGCCATTATTGCGAGTGCAGCAGAAGGTGATGAAAGCATAACCAGAAGAAGAAGATGAGATCAAAGGAGTTGAGACTTTGGCTGGGTGGATATAGAGAGAAGCGACGGCGTCTGAGAAATGGTACACAAAAGGAGAAGCAGCCATATTGATGTGCGAAAATACTGCAAAATGACGTATATATAACAGTCGATGGGAGATTTCCAACTACAGAATAATGGAATTCGATGTATGGAAAGGCGAAGAGTTGCAGAGACAAGGGGCGGCGCCACCACACCGAAGGCGGGAATGTGGACTGCGTAGCTCAAGAGTAGTTAGTTTGAGGTGGAGAGGGAGTTTATCTTATTTTCTCTGCCTTCATTTTTCTGGAAAAAATCTTTCAATATAAAAAATTGTCTAAAAGCAAAAAATCTTTCAATCATTTTATCTTACAATATAAAAAAAATTAATGTCAAGTTTCTTGAAAATATTTGAGTGTGTAATAATAACAAAAACAATAAAATAAAGCACTAAAATGTCAAATTGCAGAAAACTATCTATTTTCCATCATTTGATCAGCAGCTAATAATATCTCAAACATCAAATTTGCCTTGTGCCATTGTTCATGCAAAGAGCTGGGGAATGATTGAGTTGAGACGAATAAAACGACAAATAAATTCTGATTTTCCCTACCAAAACAGATTATTCGACAGGAAAAACCAAATGTACATCGCATACGAGAGTTTCTCCAAGAAGGAGAGAGCTGAAGGATTATTATATCTTCTTGGCGTCGCCTTGGAGTGGATCACGAAGAGTCCCGAACATCCAGTCCATCCATATCGTGTAGTGGCCATAGTTATGGCGATACGTGGTGTGGTGGATAGTATGGTAGCCGGCTCCCATTACCGGCCATATTTTACCGTGTATGCAGTCATGAATGTTGGCAGTCCACAGAGCCTCGATGAAGAGAAGGGCAATGTGGGTGGTGAAATGCATGGGCACAAGGAACAGAGCTATCACATGGGGCACTGCCTGCAGTATACCATCCAGTGGGTGGAATGCCAGACCTTGTTCATCAAAACCAACCATCTCAAATTACTCATCAATTTCAATAAAATGCCACAAATAAATAAAAGATCAGCAACTTCACTCAGATATGAGATCCTATGTGCTGCACAAAGTGTAACAGCCTAAATGAAATCACAGCCAAGTGACAAAAGTTCACCAGTCAAATAAATTGAACAAATACAATAAAAGATTCATGAGATACTGAAAAATACCCAAAAAAAATAAATCATAAACATAATAAAAGTTTCAACACATATGTTCCACTTTATTACTGAAGGCCATAACTATACAGAAGTCATGTGAGCATCATAACAGGTCACTAGTTGTAATGTTAGAAGTTCAAATGAGAAGTAGAACAAAGCTAGTTGCAAAATGATATTGAGATAACATGTTCTTAGTTATTTCTTAATATATATTCACAAGAAGGCAATGTTAATCAAATCCTCAAACTGTTGAAAAGTAATTACATAATGAAGTATTTATACAGTTTTCCCATGAGGCAACTGTGTCACAGGATGTTGCTATTACTATCAAAGGTGTGTATTATGTCATCTTATAAGCAACTGGGGTCACTAACCTCACTAGATCAGAAGTTCGAAGTTGGTCGATAAAAATATTGATGTAATAGAACATCATGCACAATTCCAGAGTGATGATGAAAGAAAGTAGTATCTTCATAAGAACTATTATATATTTTACTTTTCCTTTGCTTCAATATCATTCAAACTAGTGCTGATTTTACCAATTCCATGGATTACTCTTTAAGAAAAACACAAAGAATAGATAGAATTCCAGAAATAATTCTTCTTAAAGGCCCCACAGTAGTAGCAAGTTTGTGTAAGACTGCAAGATTAAAAAGCAAGTCATAAGATTTTAACTGAAGTCGGCATCAGTTGCAAACGCTCCATGAAAACAGTAAGCCTTGACATTTGGCAGAAGTTTCACTAGTAGAAATGAGAAGGAACGAGAAATTACCAGCAAATGGGGAAAGTGTGTTTTGCTTGTTATAGATGTGATGTGTGGCATGAAGATACTTATATAGAGGTTTTATGTCATGCAACTCTCTATGCATCCAGTATATCCCAAATTCCACAATTATAAGATAGACAGACACGTTGCAGACGTATGCAGCCCAACCAACATCACTAATCCTTGAAAAGCATTTAGTCCATCCTTGTTCAATCATGTATTCGGAAATTGTTGGGAGAGCGCAGTACCATGGCATAGCTTTCATGGCAACTCCTATCTGCAAAAGCATGGCTTTTCTTGTAGGAATGGCATCTGAAATCAAACAGATTATCAATGCAACAAACCTCAAACTACTGTATGCTTAATTAGGGGAAGCCAAAAATCCAAGGAGAAACATCATACACCGGTTTCAATTATACAATTCCAGTCTCAAGCAGTATCCAGTTGCATAAACAAAACAGAAAATCAGCAACAAAATATTGTCCGGATCACTGAAACTCATAAAATCACGGTTTCCTACCCGACAACAAAAATTTGGAAGATACTCAAAAAAACTCACTCACCACAGTTACTAGACAAATAATCAAGAAATCAAGTAAATGCTTCACATAAAGGTGGGCAGGAAACGAAATCACCAGAGACAAAAAGGGGTAGAATCCATATACGGCCTAATTCTCTCCTTCCAAACTCCAATCGATTGCATGAAATTTCAATATCGCTCAGTCTTATTCCAAAATAACTTTTTCATCTACCTGAATAAGTATTATCGAAGATGCAGCATGAAGATAAGAACTCAAACACCACTATTAACCGAGATCAGTAGATAAATTCTCTTCAACAGGTTTCCAAGAAGATCAATATGCAAACAAGATCAACAACTAACAACTTCACTATGATAATGAATATCATAGGGATCCGAATTCGTCATTGCAGTTAAGTCCATTCAATCATGCAATTGCAGTAAAATACTCTTATCAAACATTACGCATAAATTACCACAATTAACTAAATCCCGATTTTTACATCCTCTGATGAGCATCACCTACAAGAATAACATTAGAAACTCCTAACTTTTTACACAACAAACAGGGACAAAATAATTAATGCGTGAGCGTGCGTGCGTGCGTGCGTGAGTGAGACAGTGAGCGAGTGGACCGAAAAATTAAAAAAAAAATGACATCAGATTAAAATGCTGACATCAAATCAGATCACAGGAACACGGGTTGATCTCATTCACAAAAACAAGCGAAGAAAGGGCAAACAGAAAAAGAATGAAATTGTAATTCGTAAAAGAAACACCACCTTTAGGAACATAGACGTTGCGCTTCAAATAGTAGATATACAGACACCACAAGATCCCGGAGAGCAGGTACAGCAAGGTTCCGCCAATGTAGTTGCGCAGCCACCCTCTGTAGAAGTGGGGGAGTGGGGCCCACCACTTCGCCGGCAGCAACGCTCCGAGAACGACGTCGTTGTACCAAGACGTCTCTTCCATGAACAGATTCAATTGATCTTCCATCGCAGAAGCAGAAGAGGGTTATTCTCCGCTCTTCAGATTAGAGAATAGAATCGCGGAATGGGATGGGACAGCTCCGATGGGGAATAGAATTTGGAGGGGAAGACAGGGAGGATAGTGCGTGTAGCCGTCTCTCGATATTGTAAGATTCTTATCGCATCTGCATTCAACGTTTTTCGGCTCTTCAATATTAATATTAATATATACTCTCTCGGTTCCGGCTTAATAATTTCGGTTCATATTTTATTATTAAATATAAAAAAAATTATTTTTTTAATAATGGATAATTAAGTTATAGGACAACAGAAAAATGAAAATGGAACCATTAAATTGGGAGGAAAGGAGTAACAAAAATCTACCAAAAATTATTAATATAAACGATATCTTTTTTTTATTTAAAAACAATAAATGATTAGATTTAGGCTATTTATTATTCTGAAAATCGACAGTTGAAAATCGTTATAGTTTGTGTGGCAGCCGAACCTGAATGGACTAGGTTGGGGCCATCAAAAAAAGAATACAAACCAAGTTGCCTAACTGACTAACTCTATAGCAATGCTACTGCACACTATTTAAAAAGTTATTTTAACTACGAATAAACACTTAAAACTTTTTATCTGTATTTAATAGATTGTCAATTTAAATTAAATTAAAAATATTATGAGAGTGATTTAAATGTTTGTACCATATATATAAAAGGAAATTAATTACATGCATTACCTATTTCACAAAATCTAATGCATCTCACAATATCGATATATATGTATATTTATGATAAATATAAGAATATAGTATGTCTACGAGTAAAATGATGGTATTAATATAATATAAAATGTAAGGCAAAAACTTGCGTTAGGCAGGCCTAAACGGTTTAGGCGGGTTTTATCCTACCCAAATGGGTTCACCCATCCCAAATAGGGTATATTATATGGGTTTGGGCTTGGGTAAATGGATAAAACCCGCCTAAAGCTTGGGTTAACGGTTAAAACCCGCCTAAATCATTTAGGCCTGCCTAACCCAAGACCTTCCCAAAATGTAATTATAAAATCTCTTTCATTCTAAAATCCCATATATATCAACTAGACAAAGGAAGAGCTAAAATATATTCTCATTTAGTATTTTTCATTCAGATTTCTCTCTCTATATTATAAATATTTGTAAGGATGGGACCGATCATCATCTACATTTGAGTCTAAGTTATTAATATTCTAAACAGATCATTTTAATCAATTAATTATGACCAAATCGTTTTGATATTTACACTTGGAAAAGTTGTGCACGAATTTTATGTATTTTATATATTAAAATTTAGAGAATGGTGACAAAAATGTACTCCCTCCGTTCCAGCAGAATAGGCCATTTTACCAAATCAGGCGTCCCAATTAAATTGATCTCTTTCAAAAAATGGCAATTTCTTCACACTCAACAATAAAATATTCATTCCACTAATTCATTCTACACTCACAACTTTTAATTTATGTACCGAAAAGAAAATGATCTAATAAACCGAGACGGAGGGTGTATTATGGTAGTGGAGGGGGTATTATGGTAGTATCTGAAATCCGTGGGCCACGTGATGTAATCAGCCATGTTCGCATAGCGCATGTGACAAAATGCAAACTGACGAAATCACATCTGCCCTTCAGACTTTTCAACTAACAGTATTCTCAAACTTTTTTTTATTTATTACTCCCTCTGCCCTTTTTAATTAGTCCACTTGGAAGTTGGCACAATAACCAATGTTGTAAGAGATAGAAGAAATTAGTATTTTATTAGTGAGTGTGTGTTAATTTTCCTTTTTAAGTAAGTGGACAATTAAATGGAACGAACGGAAAAGGAAAGGTGGACAATTGAAGTGGGACGGAGGGAGTATTTAAAAAAGAAATTAAGTGTCAGAAAATAGGAAAATAAAATATTTGTTTACAACTATAGTTTTCGTTTTTGGAATACTCTTAATTACTTGAATTTGAGGGCGTTTGCTTGAGATTTACGTAATAAATATTGAAACAGCAGCTGGATCTTACAACATTTTATTATATTACCGTATAATTGTTCAATCTAGTACAAATCAATCAATTAAATGAAGTTAAATTCCAAAAAAAAATAAAAAATCAAGGATCAAACCCTAAGAGCCAGGTAGCAACCTTCAACAATGGCCCAACTGTGTTGGGCAGAAATTTCCTCCCAAAAAGGTTACACATATTAGTAGTATTCCCATTGTACACGCATTCGGATCCAAACCGGATATGGTTGATCAAATCGGGTTTGACATCGACCCACCCGAATTTCCTGGGATGCGGGCCGCCCCGCGACCAGTCAACCCACGTAACGCTCCTATTCGAATTCAGCTCCGGCGAAAGAATGTTGACCAAGGTCGGCAAATAGTGCTCGTCGCTGTAACACGGCGGCGCGCAGAAGTCGCGGAACAAGGGGTAGTATTTCCGGTCGGAGACGATCACGGAGGCCAGGCGGCGGTGGACCTCGAACCACTGCGAGCCTTTCCGCCACTGGTCGATGGTGATGTTCGGCCACATGCGGTGGTTGTAGCGGCCGCGGCCCGGCTTCCGGGGATCGTCGAAGGAGCCTAAGAAGCTGTGGTTTGTGGCGGTGAGGTAGGTGTAGATAGTGGTGAAGTTGAAGACTGGGATGCAGGAATCGGAGAGGAGTATGAATCGCTGATTTGAGGAGTCTAGAAGCGCGTTTGCTAGCAGCCTTCTCTCTGCGTCGATCATCGATACTGTGCCCCAATATACCGGCTGCATATGCATTCAACAGAGATTTATCTCAAATTAGTTGTTGATGATCACAATCGATGTTAAAAATGCGTTCATCCATGCATATGAAATTGTTAAAAAGTAGTTTCAATATAACTCGAGATAATGGGTACTCTCGATTGATGAGATTGGGTCATGAAAACTGTGAGGCAAGTCAAAGTACGTAGATTTAAAAACTCGAAAAGAGCGTTTAAGTGGCTGAATATGGAAAAGATTGGCGATGTATCTAGTGTTTATAAGAATTACATGCATTAATCTGTTTTTGGATGGATTAATTAATTTCCTTATCTAGAAATTTATCCCTAGCTATAAATTAATATTCTTGCTCACCATTATTGTATATATTATTCACAATTTCTTGTTTATCGAGAGAGACTTGAAGACTGGACATATAGTTTAATTCCTCAAATCTCTACAATTCTTTATTATTATTATTATTTTATTTTATTTTTGTATTTGCAATCGTTTCAATTCAGAACATAAATGAACTGACCTGGCTCGGAATTCTTCTGTTGTAGAAAACAGAATCCGGAGGCAGCAGGGAGTCGTTGTAGGAAGGGTGAGGATGAACATAAATGGAGTAAAAGCCTTGATGCCCTTTGAAAAACCTCTCCCACAGAGGCGCAAGCGGCAGCGGCCCCGGCGTCAGGAACATGAACGCCAATTTATTGTTTGAACGTGAATCGCCATTAACAGACACTTTCGAAGCTCTCTCCAGCAACTCATCATCGCTCATGTTGTGCATCATGAGCCCTCTTTCCAACACCGCCCTCATCTCGTTATCTGCTGACGACGACGAGAGCGGCGGCGAGGCTGATATTGACGAAGTGAAGATGACGGAGAAGGGGAGGGATGGAACGGCGAAGGAGAAGCTTCTGAGGCATAGAATGGATAGGGCGCCGATGGAAACTCCGACGGCGAAGATGAAGAGTTGGAATAGACGGTCGGAGAGGGAGTGGTGTTTGGAGAGTTTGGAAATCATGGCTCTTGTTCGTGTTCGTGTCGTGCTATGATGCCGTCATCGTCGTGTGCATGCTCGTTGTGAGAGTAGCTAGCTCAATTTATTTTTAAAAACTTCCAACTTACGATTTGAGAACTGATTTATTAATTTATGGCCTTTGCTTCAAGAGTTGGGAAAGTCGTAGGAGTTTAACCGTGACCGGGGAATGTTGCAATTTGCGAAGCTTAATTCAGAAATGCAAACACAATTTGTGTGTGCGTGTATATTGTACTCCCTCCGTCCCGTTGAAGTAGTCTGATCACTTCCAATTTTTGTTTGTTCCATAAATTTGTCCCACTTTCCTAAAATGACAAACTTTTTAACACTCACCAATAAAATATTAATTTCACTACACTCACAACTCTTAATCTCCGTGCCGAAAAGAAAAGGGACTACTTATAAGGGACGGAGGGAGTATATATTATGTATACATTGTAATTTTAGAGAAAACAAATTGGTGGGTAAGATATTAATAGAGTTGGTTGTCTCACTATTTTTTTATTGTGAGATGGATCTTAATACATTATTTTAATAATTTAAATATATAATTTCATTTTTTAAAATTACATTATTTGCAACAAAGAAATACATCATTTGCAATAAAGAAATACATTATTTCATTAAATTCGTCTCACAATAAAAATGGTGAGACATCATTTGCAATAAAGAAACACATCATTTTATTAAATTTGTCTCACAATAAAAATAATGAGACCGTCTCATCTGAGAATTTGCCGATATTATATGATTGCTAGTTAATTAACGTGATGGGTGAAGGTATAGTATTACTTAAAAATGTTACTAATTAAATCATTAATCACATAAACTTTTCTAAGAATAATCTTTCAACATCCACACTACAATTCATTACGGTTGAAATTTAATTTGTTGATTTGTATGCGCATGCACTTGCCGCGAAAATAGAATAGTTAAGAAAAGTT
>JAPKLW010001001.1:198732-215065 GCA_026898455.1 Plectranthus barbatus | reverse complement strand
GCAAATGGCTCAGTCACTTTAAATATAATAAACTTTTTGTTTTGATTTCGCATGTTATAAACTCCAAGTAGAAATTCAAGCATGCTTTTAAAAATAAATTAGGGAAAAGTGTTAGTTATATATAAAATTTTATATGTTAATTATAAAAAATATTCTAAAATTTTACTATTATTAAATTATATTATAATATTTGATTCTATGAATTAAAAATAGTTTTCGTTATTAAAAATGTCCCAATATTTTTTCTATTAGTAATTTATATCATAATGTTATGATTCTATCAATTAAAAAAAAATTATGTGTCGCTAATGATTAAAATTTTGATGAATTATATATTAGATTATACATAATCTTAGGTTGTATACATAGAGTCAAATATATAATGAATGACTTATTAAATTCTTAATATCGCTAGTACTAAAAGATATTTTTAGTTGATAAAATTAAACAATATGATATAATTTCATGATACATAAATTAATTAAATATTTTTAATGATAAGAAATATTATTAGTTAACATAATCAAATATTAGAATATAATTTATAGAAAAAAATATTAAAGTATGTTTTATAGTTAACTAATAAAATAGAGTACTTGATAATCTTTCCAATATTAAAACTATGATGTGTTGGTTTTTTTTTGTGTGTGTGTGTGTGTTAAATGAAATCTTTTCCTCTCTACATCCTAAAATAAGTTTAACCTACATAAATATTCTTTATTGTAAATAAAATAAAAAAAACACCTAAATTTAATTTCCCCATCCCAACCCTCCCCCAAAACCAGACAAGCGGCCACCCACCGCCCCTTCTGGCAGTCCACGGCGTCAATCAGTTTTCCCCAACAAATACCTATGGATTAACAGGCGACTTCGCCTTCCTGCGAAACCTCACACGGCGCCGATTTTGCCTCCGACCGACTTACCTAAGGACATCGATTGGAGAAATCACGGTGCTGTTGCGCTGGAGAATAATCAGGTGCGCTCAAAATTAGGTGTTCGATAACAATTTTTTTATGTGATTGACTATTGGATGTGCGGTCATGTTTTATGTCTATTAATTAGGTTTAAAGTATAGTTGCTTTGCAAATTGCAATTTATAGGATTAAGGTTTTTCAGTGAAGTTCCTTTTTTCTTCTTTTTTTTCATCATTGAATTACCAGTAGTAAAACGAATTGAGATCTTTGCATTGCTTCAATGAAGAATAGAGAAGATAGTTGAAGTTGCAGCGCTCCGACCTTCTGCAATCTGTCATTTTTTCCCCTATAAATGTGTAGGTTGATTGGATTATATTGAGAAATAGTCTCGTGCGTCAAGAAAATTATGATGCAAAAAATAGCCGTTGGTGAAAAGAAATTTTAGTGCTTTTGGCCTTTCTCCAGACAGTCGATACTCCTCTGCTCCTCTCGTTGCTTTGGTTCCACGGCCCTATGATAGATTCACTATATATTCTTCACCATCAACTTGCAATGTATGTTCAGAATATTGGAGATTTGTTGGTGTATTGAGCTTATAAACTGTAATTCAGAGTAAGAATGGAAAGAGAGAGCCATGAAGAAGCAGATGAAAGGAGAGAAGCAGTTATAGCCTCTGCGGCTTCTCTACGCCCCAATTTCAAGCTCAAAAGTGGAATAAATGAATCACAGCTCTTGAAATTTCAGGTTTCCCAACAATTCTCTTAGTTTCTTTTAATATTATTTCAGTTTGTATGCACTTGAAGTCTTGAACTGAAGAAATGTGAATGCTAAAACGGATGGACTTTGGTTTGTTTGGGCACTTCGTATTTCCCTTTTCTAGTTTTTTCCCTTGTTCTTATCGTGGGACTCATTCGATGTGTTTTAATGATTAATTTGCATTACATGTTTGATTGTAAAGAATTAGGGCATTCACAATTATTTACTTTCTACACGTGGAAAAGATGCAGCTGAGAAATTAAGTAAGCTATGGTTTAATTCCATTTATACCTGGATCAATTGTGACCTTTATGAACGTGAGATATAGCTGACGTGAAATTTATTTGAGCCAATTCATTTCATTTTGTTTTCTGTTATGGTTGTTTTTGGTCCATGATCATTCACTATCATGTGTGTCAAGAAAAACAATCTATTTTGAGTTTTTTAATTTCCCGTGTTTATTGTTAGGAATTGCACCGGAGGCGTTTGCAAATCAAAGCCAAATCTAAAGTACACAAGAGAGACAAAGGTTTATACCATTTTGTGTTTATACCTCCCATTGATTCGTTCTTCGAGTAGTCTATGATTGTTGATGATATTTAGGAGATAATTGGAAAGGGAAGTCCCACAAGGTGGCCATTGATATTCAGGAATGTGCTGATCAAGAACCAAGTAATCCTACTGCAGATTCTACCAGTGCTTTAAAATCAGAAAGCAGAGTGGGGAATTTATTGCCCCAAGAAGACAATGTCACAAGAAACGCAGCAGGAAAAACACGCCAGAAGTTGTTTTGGGGGTACTCTCTTCTCTTGTTTACTTTTATTTATCTTTTTTTAATGTCCACTATTTAACAACTGGGAGTGGGAGGCGACATTAGAAAATGAACGAAATATCAACCAGCATGAATTGATAGGCCATCGAATTAATGTCCGTTTCATTCTTCTGTGTTCGACATGATTTAGTTAATATGCTCTTGTTACAAATTGTTCAGGCTTGACACAAAAGAGAGGTGGGAGAGGAAGTCCAACATGTGAAATACTACCGCAAGATCTATGTTGCTTGCATGTGGTATGTAGTGGGGGTTTCGAGGGAGACACACACAGCAGATTGAGTTGGTTATTGAAATGTATCTTCTGCAGCTCCATAGACGATGATGTCTTACTTCTTTCATGGTTTCTAGCTGGCCACGTAGTCCTCAACAAATAGTACGAGGAGGTCTAGCCTCGCAAGTTGAATGGCAAGAGAGATGTCGATGCTATGTCCAGCAATTGATGCCTGCTTTTTTTGACAGCAGCACCAGAATCTATCATTTCATGTAATTATTGTCAAACTCACACAAGGTTTTGAAGATTACAGACATCCTCCATTAACTTTTGCAATTTATATGTCCAGTAATTGAGTGTAGTCCACATTTTCAGTGCTTAATGGTTATTTTGGTTCGCGGTGATTATATATGACGCTTTGTTTTACTCTTTCCTGCATTGAACACAGTTAAAAATTAAAATGGAGGAAAGATGCTACTTTTCTCTTTCTCTTTCCTTTTGTTTTTATTTTTCTTTTTCTTTTCTTTTTTTAAATTTTTTTTAATATATTTGTTAGAGCATTGATAATTCTCGTAAAGAGTTATTATTTCTACTTTGATTTGGTTAAATGTGTCTTGAATTAGGTCAATTAAGTAAGATAAATAGTAGAATTTAGATTAATTAGTTGTTGTGCCTTGTTTTTATTTATTAGGTGGTGTTTAGCTTAATTTGTAAGTTTTTGCAAAGAATTGTTTTAAGTGTTGCTACAGGTTATATTATGCTGGAGCCTAGTAAAAGCATGCTGAGAGGAAGTGTTGCTGTAGCATGAAAACCGCATGGCTTACTTTCTGAAAAAGTAATTTTGGGATAACTTGCAGACAAGATCTTCACACTTTTCAGATAGTCTCAAAAGCTGGACAGGTGTCAACCATGTGAGTCACCAGAGTTGGAAGGCAAGATAAAGGGCCACGTGTAGAGCAGAGAGGGAGCTGAGCTCAAAAGAGAAAGATATTTTGGAAAGGAGGGAGGACACACATGGACAATTGGAGAAGTGCGTGCAAGAGAAGCAAGAAGAGTTCGTGCGTTGTTGGAGCTGAGAACTGAGTGATCAAGGATTTGTCTTGATTTTATTTTGAATTTAAGCAAGTTATTTTGTGTTAGAAAATGATTAGGAAGATGAACATGAAAACCATTTTCTCTTTTCTTATTCCGAACATGAGCTAAACTTTTTATGCTTGGGTTGTTGACTTGTTTATCTATTTAAATATATGTAAGAGTTTGTTTTTGCTTCAAATTTGGCGTTTGGTTATGGTTTTAGTATGTTTGATTCCTTGAAGACGATAGTGGGAAGAAATATTTCACCTAGGGAGACCGAAAGGAGATCTAGGACTATAAAATCATAATCAACTTTGATTTTTGTGTAGACATACAAAGAACTTAAGGCTTGTCTAAAAACCCCTGTTCTGATTTATTGCATCTGAATATTAAATCTTGTATAGACATATGAAGATTGATAAGAAGAGGCAGATCTAGTAGCTTGAAAACATGACCCATTGGGAAGAACAATTGTTAATCGTTTTAGCTTTACTTGATTTTATTTTATATGCATACTTACAATTCTAGTTAGGAATTCACAACACAAACCTTATTTGCAAACAATATTTTGTGCACGACTTACTTTCACTCCCTTGAGTATGATATGAACTTTAATCTATATTACTTGCTAGACTACGTGCACTTGCGTATTAATTGTAACCCATCATAGCAAACAAGAAGCATACTTGGACACATGAATTCTATTGACGATTCTCAAGCTGCAGTTTGACATGCTTTATGCGTATCTTCAAATTAAAATTTCCTTTGACCTACAATTTCAACTAGATAAAAGCCCCTAATTTCCTTTATGAAATTGTTTATATTCCACAACATGCATTTCCACTTGCATGTTGAGAACATACACTTTATTAAAGTGCGGACAAAAGTCCGTCATCATAAGCATGAAAAAAGCTGCACTTGTTAATTTTGCAAAATTAGAACCTTAACACAATTCAAAGATCAAAATGTCATGTACATCAGTTTCGCTAAACGCAGGAAAAAGGGCTTCAAACAGCTGAACTCAAAGCACGTTCGATTTCCTCCAAGGAGCGTCCCTTTGTCTCCACCACATTGCGCGAAATGTATACAACCGCAAGGAGACATACAGAAGCAAATCCCAGGTACACCGTACTGATTCCAAACTTATTCAGCACACTCAAGAAGTAGAGGCCAATTACAAAATTGGATATCTGTTTCGGTGAGAATAATTTTGTTAAGTAACAGATAATAAATAAGTAACTGCATTTCCATCAAACTTCTGTAGCATTATGGTATGGATAAACAGGTGGCAATATCAAAGCGTTTCTGTAGTAGAGATTCACGCACATATATAGTATATATTTAAACACAATCCGAGTCCCTCTACTTCTAGCACTTATAAAAGATAATTCTCCAGGTATATAAACTTAGCCAATTCGTTAAATGTTAGCAAATGTTGCTTCTGTTGCCACACTTTTCATTATTTGACATGTCATAACCTAATCCAAGTTAGTTTAGTATTTCAAAAGTGGAATGGCTAAATGAGATGCTTAACAATTAACATGCCTCAAGAGTCTTGAAGCTGCAGGGCATATACCCTATGAAAACTAACACATCTCCTTGGAGGACAGCTGTCCGAGGTATGTAGAATATATAACTCATTGGTTTTGCCAAATTTATGGAGTCGTAGAATATTAGACTCTGTATTAAGCTTATCCTACTATGCAATTTTTTATGGCACTTTTATTCCTATAAACCAGTTTTTTTTTATTAAGAGGTGTTGCGGAGGTAAAGGCTGCTGCAGTTAAATGATGTATGGGGAAATAAAAAAAAAGGAACTAGAAACATTTCCTCAAGAATTTGCTTACCCAGTGCATGCCTAAAGATAAAGCCACAGCTTTTGCTCTGATTCTAGACGCAAAAATCTCCGGAAGTAGAAGAGCTGGCACAGGACCAGCACCAAGCGAAAAGGATAATACATATCTGTTTTAAAAAAAAAACAGTACGTTGCTTATTGCAGGGTTAGAAAAAGATAAATTATCACTTCAAAGAATATTATCAGCTGCCAACAAACATCACTTACAGAACAGTCCCAAGAACAGCAAGTGTCCCTGAATATGCTGCTAGGGCCTTCCATGTAAAACTCACAGATAGCAGCAACATTGAAACGGCCTTTGGCAGAGGATACGGCGAATGAGAAATTACAGTAATAGCTCAAAGCTATACAAATAAGTTAACTAAGACTCTTGTAGCCTAACTGTACCCCTCACCCCTAAGTGACTAAGAGATCCAGCAACCCCAATTCAATATTGTAACTCAATTTTTTAAAAAAAAAATTAACTTAAAGACAAACGATCCAAGTTCATTGCATCATTTGTTTTCTGCATGTTTATGTTTCAGGTGGAGGCGGACTTAAGGGAGTGTATCTCTTGTTTCTGAGAAGCCCAACAGTAAATAGCCTTTTAATGTTGCAGAATGATGGAACAATCAGGTCATCTTTTAATATAAATATGAAATGAAAATGAAAGTATTTTGGTAAATAATGTTGCACCTAAATTCTAATGATAATGATGATTATGAGAAGAGAACAACTACTGCTGAATCTATTCAATATACAGATCATTTTCTCTTATTAATACCTAAAAATGTTTAAGTGTTAATGTTAAATACCCAACCATCAATACAAAGATAGGGGCTAAGATGGTAGGAGAAAATGATGGGAGCCGGAGTCCAACAATAATATCTAGATACCATAGAAATGCTAATGAGAACGTCCCCAGAGTGAAATTTGAAAGAGTTTTACCACGATCTAATGTCATACAAGAAGGAACATGAGTCTTTTTCTTCAACTTAATTTATTTTTATTTTAGGTGACTTATAGCAAACTAAACAAAGGCTCACTATCACAGACAAAAATGATTATACCATTCCAGTAAAACTAGTGAGCAGAAGGCTTTTGCGTCCTTGCTTGTCCATCAATGAGGATGCGACAGTCGTTCCTAGAAGAAGATTAACATCCAATGAGAGAAAACACTTGCAGCCACAAGAACAACAAACCTTTTGTACAACTTCCAAATCAAGACTAACCAATAACGTTTGCAGCCCCAACCAGAGCACTGGCAGCAACGTCTGATGTAATTCCAGCACTGCGGAAAACTGATGTTGAATAATAAACAACAGCATTTATCCCAGCAAGCTGCTGGAACAAGAAGAGAGCTGCACCTACACTAACAACTGCAGAAAAATGATCATTAGTTTCTAGGCAGACCCAAAAGATTCAAACTTTACCTTAATCCAACATACATTTGGCAGTATAAAAACAAACAAGAGAACAGCATGTTCAATAATTGGTCTTTGAAACCTAAAACAATAACCTACCTTCTGGAACTATGTACATATCTAGTATCTGTTTGAGAGAGCAAATGAAAGCCAAGAATAAGATTGCACCAACATACTCAAAACAAAAGGTTACGTGCTTGCATGTGAAGTGAATGAGCCAGGAAATTAGAATAGAATATAGCAATGGGTGTTCAGTAAACATGTTCTGTTGAAATGACAAAAGGTTGGGAGATGGAGATCAAACATTGTATCCTATAGTTACAAAAACATATTGAGTCATCAATGCACAATTTGGCAAAGTGTTGTAACTTTAGATAAGATACTATATCTGGCACCTGCCTATTGTTTTCCAAGAGCGACATTTACTTTGGGTCTAGCTTTATTAGTTACAATAGATTCTAGTTGAACATTACGCGACTAAAAAGTTTGGTATATTCTTATAAGAAGCATGAAAGGAGAGATTTCAGCATTTTATTGAGTAACAACTGACATATAACAGAGTCAAATAAGCTTAGGACTTTCACCTTTCCATAAATATAATTGATGAATCACATCATTTTTTTTTTCTCTGAGGAATCACATCCATTTTTACTGAATCTTGGAGCAGTAACAAATGAACAATTTTACAACAAAGTATTTACCTTTCCAGTAACGGCTGCTGAAAAGATCAAACCAGCCAGCTTCTGATTCTGTGGAACCCTGTCCTGCTGCATCGAGATCTTTCATAACCTCAGCAACTCGTTCTTTTCCATATAGCTTTTTAATGGATGCTTCAGCATCGGAAATTCTTCCTTGCTGCAAATACGAATTGTGTCTCTTGCAGCATTATATATCAAACTATCACAAAGAAAGGGGATGTTAAATCTAAAAGTGGGCGTTGCAGTTAAGTTCACAACGAAACCTGATAAAGCCAACGCGGACTTTCAGGAGAAAATGCCATTCCAAGTGCTAGTAAGACAGATGGAATAACTGCAAGACCAAACATTGTCCTCCACCTAATACAAAGGATGAGACAGACAATGTACGAGGATAACCTTCTTCATCGAAGTAAGCCTTGAAATGACTAGAATATAGAGTAGTAATACAAATAAGATTTGAAATATTTTGGTGGTGAATAAGATCAAGAAATTTATAAATACATAAGTTTAATAACTAAAGAAAAATTCAACAAGAAAGTCCATCGAAAATGTCATCTCAAAGACCATACAATCCATTTCAGACCAATATTAGGAACATCTCAGTTTGGCTTTTATGTACATATATTCTTAGGGTGCTCATGAATTGAAATACGAGATAAATTTGCTGAAAACAAACACAGGATTCAAGCCCATTTCTGTAGATAAAGTCAAGGCAAACAGAGAGTATCTAATCTCATAATCCATGTAAAGCAGCTTGTACCAATATGACTATAAAAAAGTGATGCGACTTTTCCTAATTGCTTTAAATTATTACAGGTTAAAAAAATAAGTATACTGGAGTAGGATAGATGCTCAAGTACCGAAGCCATCCATCTGAATATTGTGACAATAAATATCTTATCCTCATTTTAACACGGAATTAGGCGAATTTTCACTTTTACTCTTGAAACCCCAAAGAAGTGTAGTGAGATGCCCTGCATGGACTTTTATTTGTCTTTCTGAGCTACTCTTCTTCTCTTACTCCCTCGGAAGTATTATATAAAATATAAGACCATATTACACCTTGTTGTTTTATATAAACAAAGAAGTCACAAACAAAAGACCATCACTTGCATTGTTCTTAAGTAATAATTCCACATTTAGAGGCTATGATACTCAACATGAAGCACAAAAGTCAGGTTTGGTTATTTAAAAAACTATAAGCTAACATAACTTAACTTAAAGAAATAAAGTTTTTGATTTATACATGCTTAGCTCATGAGTCATGGAATTTAATTTGCAAATTGCATGGTTTTTTTACTCCATAATTTCACATGGACAGCATCGTATTTTAGTTTTATCCATAGCTCTCATCACCCAAATCAAACTAAGAGTGAGTTCAGGGAGTAATTACCACAGAGGGTTCCCTGCCAAAGGTAAACCAGCAACCAATGCTGCAAGAATCCCAACACATATAAATAGCTGGTTGACAGATCCTAGAGTACCTCGGATTTCTGTTGGCGAGATCTGGTAACAGAAAGAGGGTTAAGTATATGGTAAATCTTATATACAAATTTAATATGAAAAGTGAAATTGGTACTTCAGAGATGTAAAGTGGCACAATAGCAGAAGAAACACCAATTCCGATGCCAGCAAGTAACCGGCCTATTATCATTGTCTCTATGTTTTGGGCTGTGGCACTGAAAATGAGAAACAGTCTATGAATGTTTTTCCAACCACTCCCCAAATGTTATCAAACAGATTATGTGCTCCATGTAGAATATGTACCAAAGAAATGCTCCCACAGCTAGAGGAATTGCATCTAAAATAAATGTCTTTGTTCGCCCAAACTTATCTGCCAATGAGCCGCCAGTAAATGAGCCAACTGTGGCACCGGCAAGAAGTGTACTAACAACCCAGCCTACAAGAGAAACAGAAGGGACTAAGAATTGATTCATTTAATAATAATGGTTGAACCATGCCCAACAATGAGTAGCAAGTGCTAATACAATATATACTACAGTTACTGAGAGAAAGAGAGTAATAATTCACTTCCCGATCAAATAAAATATTGCATAAACAGCAAACCAGCCCCTGTCATAAAGTTTTTTATGTATCAAATCTGATGTACATAAGGCAATATATGGGTTCAATATGTTAGATGCATAAAAGAACAATGGGTGAAGGGACTGGAAAGAAGGCTTTCTAATAATCGTCTAGGAAGAATTTTCCCTTTCCAAGCAGAAGAAAGCACGATGTAACTGTACTTTAAACGAAGGCTTAATATTTGAGCTAAAAGACAGAGTATACACACCACTTATAAGTTTAGATTTGTAAACAGAATTCTACAGATATATTCCCCATTGTTCCTTATATTGACATGGGGATCATTGACAGGCTAAATTCAAAATTTCATTTTTATCTTTTCTAACTCATCGTGAAAACTAACAGAAAGAATCATATAATTGCATCTGACTGCCTATCTAGCTCTTTGTTAAATATCAAATGGACCCCATATCTCCATAAGTAGAGGGACTTCAACTATAACTTGCCTTGCAACACTGTGTTCTCTGAAATTCCAAGATCCTTAGCAAGGTACTCTAGAGCTCCATTAACCACCCTGGACCATATGTGAAGATGCAATTAAATGAATAAGCTTCAGAAAAACTAACTCATTAGCAAATAGCAACACAGAGGATCCAGCCCAAGCACGAACATGTTATGAATGCAGGAACAATGCAAGCCATTCGTTTTACATACCCTAGATGATATCCAAACAGTACCGCACCAAGACAGGCAACACCAACATATGGCAATACTGATCCAGACGATGTTACTGGGATTTTAGCTGGTACAGCATTCTCAACGTCTCCTTCTGCAAATATGCTGATTGTCATTTAAGAATGCACTTCGAAATAATTAGCTCGGACAGTAAATAGTGGTAGCTAAGAAAAGGTGGATATATTGGCATTCCCTAATTTTAGGTCTCTACAACAATGTTAAAATATCCTGCATCATATTTTACAATAGCAACACTCTCTATTGATGAAAACACTCTCGATAAATATTAGAAAATAGAAACAGAGATCCGAACTTAAAGACGCTGGAAATAAGTCAGGAAACACAAACCAGAAGCTTGAGCTCTGACTAATCTAGCTTTAGCCGATGAACCGAACAAACTCTGAGTACTGCCTCCCGTTCTTCCCATTGAAGTCGAGCCAGAGCTAAGCCTCAACCAATTATTCCTCCTTGTCAAGTGAAGAGGATCGCATCCTAGTGTAAATGTTGAATTCTGTTTCCTCAAATTACCCACGCTCGGCAGAATCCTGCGGCTATGGAGGCGAAAGCACGAAGTCGAATTGACTGCATACGCGGAAGCTTCCATTTAACTCTAACCAACCCGTCAACGCTGAAATTCGGAAAATTCAAATTAAAAACAGAAAAAGTGATTACTATTATAATCATAATGCAGCTCTACTAGAGGCAGGTAGAACCAATATTTGTGCGCATGAATTAGAGTAGCAACGCGAGTGACGATGTCGCGAATCACCGTAAGTTATAAAATAACCGTTCTGATCCCGATTCCGAACAAAAACACGAACCTAGAGAGGGGAGATAAAGAGAGAGAGTATTACCGGAGGTGATAGCGGTGCGAAGCTGAATCGGTTGATGACTGGTGTGCGTTTATGCGTGGGGAGTAACGAGTGGAGATTTCAGAGGCAAATTCACTTCGATGACTCCGGACAATCCGTAAACAATGCTAATAAATAAAATATGGATTTGTTTGGATTTTAATATTTTAGAATTTAAAGCAAATTTCAGATCATCCTCACTCCATCACGCATTCAAATCGTAACTACTTGCCTTTTCACTCCAGTTTCAGATTCAGTTCCTTTTAAACGCAGAAATGATTGAGATGAGAAGAAATCAAACACAAATTATCTGTGTCAACTTTGTGAGCTGTTTGTTGGCTGCTAAAATCCAATATCTTTCAAGCCTAACTGTGCATGTGGAGGAGGAAGTGACCATCAATTTTTCACTTTCTCCAATCTAAAACGAATAATTTTACTTTTATATATTAACAAATTTGTGAAATATTATGTATGATTTGTGATTAATTAATGTATTTAAAATATATTATTACCTTACTAAAAAGGCATTTGCTGAAGATAAGATTTTGGGAAGCATTGCATATGCGTCATATTGGATTTCCGGATTAGATTTTGAGGAGCAATGGAGACGTCGTGGGTTAATCTGACGTGGCCATGACTCATCAATTATATTACCTTTTCTAATTTATTTTTTATTCAAGTTCGATTACACTTTATAGTTTGATTTTATAAATATTAACTGGGGTGGATTATTCATAATTGAAATTTAGAAATGGATTCACAATAATTTTTGTTTATGTTAATTGAGATTTGTCGTATTCACCTTAGTTTTTTCGTCGGTGAAATGGGATTTTTTTTGTACGTCACCTTGTTGTAACACGTCATTTTATTGTACAAATTTGGTAATGTGAGTTGTAAGATGCATAATGCATTTGTTGCTATGGAGTTTTCAGATTTAATCTTATTAAACTAGTAATGATTTTGTTAGGTAAATGACACGGTACTTTTTTTTTATTTTTTTTTTTACGGTGAGACAATCCGGATGAAATGCATTTAACATTATGTATATTTTGATCAGAAAATTTGTTTATGCATACCTCATTTCAATTAAAATATAATTAATTTATTATATATATAAAATACATTACTTAATTTTTATTCGAAATGCACATTTCAAATAAAATATAATATACATAAAACGTAGTCCAAACATAACACGTGCAATATAAGATGAATTTTGGACAAACTGTGTAAAGAAATCTCACAAATGTCTCACATAATACACTATCACATGAGATCACTCTTTTTTTTTTTTTTTTAAATTGTTTTTTTAACCTTATTTTTATGTATTTCTAACACAAATCTTGGCCGTTCATTTAAAAAAAAAAACTAGGTATTTTATCCCAAAGTTTTCACTATCTCAAGAAATTTCTACCAGATAATTTTATCCTATATTTTAATTTTTTCCCGAATTCTATCCCAATAAATTTTTATCCAGTAATTCTACCCTATATTTTTATTCTATCAATTAATTTTATCAAGAATAGTTAACAGAGTTCAAATATTATCGACTAGATCGTTTTCTTTCATGTGATTGTCGATGTGTCATCGATGCTGATATTTGAATGGTTAATTTTAACTATTCGAATAGATGTAAATTAACTGATATAATACAAATATAGGATATAATTATCGAAAAGAATCAAAATATCGATGAAAATTTATTGGGATAGGATTCCGAGAAAGTGAAAAGTTTCGGATAAAATAACCAGTTCAAAAAAAAATCCTTTATATTTTTATAATCATGTTGGAATATAATAATACACGATCGGAAAAAAGTCCAATTGCCATTCTAAAATGACGGGATTGGCTGGGCTATGTTTTCGGCCCATTTCTCCTTTCCCGGGCCTTTTTTTGGATATTTGAGTTGCTTTTTTTAATCAAACACAAAATTTGCCTTACCTTTTCTCCATATGTGAGCGTGACACAAAAATAAATAAACCTTATCTAAGACAAATGTTTAATTAATCCTAAAATTAAAATACATGTAGAAATAGTATTTTTCATATTTTGGACATCATATAATAATTCATATGTGTCCGTCACCTCAAAAAACAACCTAGTAAAATGTGATATTTCTAGAAAATAGCTCTAGTTAGCGTTAAATCATTCAAGTAAAAATCAAAGAATGGAAACAGGAGATGAAAATGGGAGGCAGAGGTGATAGTGATAGGTGGATTAAAGTCGGAACAAAATTATTGCGACAGTGAATTTTGACAGCCAAATTGATGTAGAACTAAGTTATTATGTTTCCTACGCCAAACGCTACTACCAAAATCAATTGCCCCCACCTCCAATGTTTTCTTCTTTTTTTTTTTTCTTTTTTTTTTCCCCTTTTCTTTTTGCACTCTACGCCCAATCTTCATAATAATGGAGAGAGGAGAGGGAGAGGGGATTAATAAATGAACTTCTTTAATACCATCAAATTATTATCATCATCAACATTATAATTTATAATTTATATAGCACTTACTTCAACTTTGTATACCAAAATAGCATTTCATCTATTGCTTTATTAGTACATATCGTGGCATGTGAGCGTGCGCAGATAAAAGTGTCAATTTATTAAATCTAAATTAACCATATTAAATTGAAATCAACTCACACTCGATCATAATGTAAGTTCGCGAATTATTACATATATAAACCCTAAACATGACACGTAAGCAAGAGATCAGGTCCCATATAAATATAATGACAAAAAAAATTGATGAACTAGCTAGGGGAAAATGAAATAAAGAATGGGTGGCAGATGAGAGCTTTTAAAGTCTATGCTTCTAGAGTATTCGTCCCTTATCGTATGTAATTAGACAAAGCTTTGCCTTAAATAGGGGGGATGTGACATCTCAAATCCGTAAACTAACTCAATAGTAACAATACTTATAATTACTATAAATAATTTAAAGGCCCACCAATTTTTTGTGACTAACCCTGTTTCCAGTCCATCATAATAATATATAAATCATTATAATATCATTTTGTCATATATATATATATACACATACGATCCATGCATGTAAGAATAGGATCGAATCATCTATATATGCTCCATGTCCCACTATTAAACATTTAAGTTGCGTAGTTTTTATAATTTTGTTTTTGTTTGAGCTACCAAGAAATGCAAGATTCACAACCTAACAACCATGATTAATCCCCTCTCCTCTCTCTCTCAATTCACAATTTTTTTCAATAGGTATACATTAATTTTAAACACAACACCCAGGTATCCCAGAAAACTCGAACATATGACCTCTTAGCCACAAACAAGGTGCTTTAACCACTACACCTCGAGCGAAGGAACCAATTAACTTCTTCTGCAAAGCTCTAGTCTCATTCAACAAATTCAAACAATTAATACTTCATGAGATCTTACATGAGTTCTGAATTTTCTGTATTGTAATAACTTTCATGAGATTTGAATCTGTTGAAAGAAGTAATAAACTAAATAAATAAAAGTGTGCACAAGAAAAAAGTGGTACATTTATTAATTTAGATACCATAAACAAGACAAAATTATCAAATTCCAAACAATATTATATATACTGCAAATAAATGTAACATGTATGAGAAGAAAGGCTTAATTAGATAGTGAGAAGGTCTCAAGCAAGACAGAATATACAAACAAAATTACAAGAATAATGTGTAGTAAAGAGAAAGATTAAAAGCAGATTAGGACAAACCCTGCTAGCAAATTTTACCTGTAATTCACCGATTCTTCTTCAACCATGTGGAGATGCACCAAACCCTGATTTTTCCAATTATACATAATTTTTTTTTAGATTAATATGAAAATTGATTAAAATCTAAATTTAGATAATCGATCACTTCTTCTTGGCCTTATCCTTGGCACCCGAAAAAATGGAGCCCAATCCAAACAGATTTGCAGAGGGAACGTTCAAAACCGGATTAATTCTGGCCCCACCGTTATAGCAATAGCCGCTCCCGCTCTTCTTCAATGGCGGCTTATGGTGTTGGTAGTTAGTTGACCAAGACTGCTTTAACGGAGCGTTTGGCAACGCGTATTTCTGAAAGCAATGCTTCTGATTATTTGACGACGATCGCTTCACGTTCACGCTAGCAGTTGAGCCGGTCGAATTGCTCCGCGATAGAAGCGGCAGCGGGCACAACGACGTCGCGTAGCCGCTGCCGCCGCAGTTTAAGCTCGAGCTCCGCTTGAACCGCCAGAACGACGACGACGGCGTTTTCTGGTTCTGCTTCTCGTCGATGGTTTTATGCGTTGCTCGGGGCGGAGGTGGTAGGAACGGAGGAGGCGGAGGGGGCGCCGATCTAAGCGGCGGCGCTGATGGCTTCTTGATCTCGACGGGGAGGATCTTTCCGTCGGAGAAAAGCTCGTCGGCGGAGGAAGATTCGTGATCGAGAGTCTCGCGGAAAACGCAGAAGTCGAAGTCGATGGAGGAGGAGGAGCTGGGTGAGCGAACGTAGTGTTCGATGGGGACGGTGTCGTTTTGTGGGAGATCGTGGGAAAAGGATATCCGCGGGCTCATCGCAGCGCTCGGGCTGTCGGGGAAAACTTCGACCGCCATTGTCAGAAGTCGAGGTCAGTTTTGCTGCAGGTTTTATATTTATCACAACTCAAAACAACAAACAGTTGGTGGGCTTGTTTGGAGTGATATGGGAGCAGGTTTTTAAAGGGATTAACTCTTGGATTAGGACTCTTTGCATGGAAACTTAGTTTATTAATTCATTCATTTTTTTTTAATTATTTTGGAATGAATGAAAAATGTAATACACTTGTTTTCTTGTCTAAGTAATAAAGAGAGTGGTTGAGACTTGAGAGGAGTTTAAAATCATTATTTCTTTTCAAAGAATACTAAAATTTCAAGATATATAGTAGCATTAGTCACACTATCTGACTAACTACTGGCAGTATTTTAGAGCTTGTACATTATTAAATAATTTTTTCTATGTCAATTCTAATT
>JAPKLW010001001.1:154048-193732 GCA_026898455.1 Plectranthus barbatus | reverse complement strand
ACGTTGAGCCATCATTATTAAGGCTCGATCCCTCCTTTCATCGATTAGTTCTAAGTTTTTGAACAGTTTATCCGCATTACATACTTCATCGCACAACTCCACCCGTAAACTTTTCGCTCTCATCTCGATGGGAATAACCGCCTCTTCACCGTAGGCCAGGGCAAAAGGGGTGCTCCCCGTCGCCACGCGAGGTGTGGTTCGGTACGACCATAACACTCCCGGGAGTTCATCGACCCATCCAGTTTTAAGAGCATGCAACCGCTTTTTTAAGGTAGCCATAATGGTCTTATTCGACGATTCGGCTTGTCCGTTTGCCTCGGGATATCGTGGCGTAGAAAAGACTAATTTTATTCCGTACTGATTGCAAAATTCCCGAACTCTCCTCCCAGTGAACTGCGTACCGTTATCAGTTCTAATTTCTTTTGGTATCCCAAATCGGCACAATATATTCGTCTAGATGAACTTTATGACCTCTGGCTCGCGCACATTACGGAAGGCCTCTGCTTCGACCGACTTCGTGAAATAGTCGGTTGCAACGAGTAAATATTCCTTCTGGCCTACACCTTTCGGGAGCTTTCCTACAATATCCATTCCCCAAGCCATAAAGGGCCACACAGGTACCGTCGCATGGAGCGGCTCAGCATACTTTTGCACCGTTACCTCGAACCTCTGACAAGCCTCGCAACTCCTCACGTATTCCTTTGCGTCTTTTCGCAAAGTTGGCCAATAGAAACCTGCCGATATTACCTTATGTGCCAGCGTGCGAGCACCTTGATGACTTCCACAATCTCCTTCGTGAATTTCCATCAAAACCACAGGAATCGACCCATCATGAACACACCTCAAAAGGGGACCCTCCAGCGATCTCCTATACAGGTCGCCCTCGTAAATTACATACTTCGCAGCAGCCCGAGCTATACGAGCGGCCTCTGCCTTCACCTCCGGGAGCACTCCTTCTTCGATATATCGTCGTATGGGATCTATCCAAGTCCCAGATTGTTGTATTTCATTTACTTCATGGTAGTTCTGGACTACCGACTCATCTACCCATGTCACAGGTATCGCTTTCTCCTGCTTCCTCTGTTGGGAAGAGGCTAGGTTCGCCAACGCGTCTGCCTCTGTATTTTCTTCCCGAGGTACATGTCTTATTTCGAATTTATCAAAATCAGCAATAGCCCGCCGAGCAATCTCATAGTACTTTGTCAAACGCGGTTCCTTTACTTGATATTGGTTATCCACCTGGGAAACCACCAGCTGCGAATCACAACGCACTTGCAAACGTCGCACGCCCAATTCCTTTGCCAGCTGCATTCCCCGCACAAGGGCCTCGTACTCCGCTTCATTATTTGTTGTATCAAAGTTGAGTCGAATTGCACGCTCGAACTGTTCACCCCAAGGACTCCACAATTTCAGCCCAACGCCACTGCCATTCATATTGCTGGACCCATCGACTTGAAGGATCCATGGCTCATGCCCGTACTCTGATATTTCTATCTGCGCGATCTCTTTTTCGGCTTCGATTTGTAAATTCGCCGAAAATTCCGCCACGAAGTCGGCTAGAGCTTGAGATTTTATAGTAGTTCTGGGTTCGAACTCAACTCCGAATCCTCCGATCTCTACTGCCCATTTAAGTAGTCTTCCCAACAGGCTAGGTTTGGAGAACACACTCCGGAGTGGGTATGACGTAACAATGCGGACCGTATGGGCCTCAAAAAAGGCCTTAACTTTCGTGACGCCACGATTAATGCCAAAGCCAGCTTCTCCAGGGCTGTATACCTTTGCTCCGCATCGAGCAATGGTTTGCTAGCGTAATAAACATGATGTTGTTTCCCTTGGTGTTCCCTCACCAGGACCGATCCAACGGCGTGATCCGAAACTGACAAGTACAACAGCAGGGGTTCCCCTTGACCGGCTTTAGACAGCAACGGAGGGCTCGACAAATATTCCTTAAGTTGCTCGAAAGCTTTTGCGCACTCATCGGTCCACTCGAAAGTTTTCCCTTTCCGCAAGACCCGAAAGAAATTGTGAGTCTTATCGGAATACCTTGATATGAATCGGCTCAACGCCGCCAACCTTCCAGTTAATTTCTGCACTTCCTTCGGACTTCGCGGATGTGCTAAATCCCTTATCGCTCTTATCTGTATCGGATCAGCCTCTATCCCTCGACTGGTCACCATATACCCTAGGAACTTTCCTGATGCAACTCCGAAAGTACACTTTGCGGGATTTAACTTCATATTATACTTCTTTAAGATATCGAAGGCTTGAGTCAGATCTCGCACATGCTCGCTTATCTTTCCGGATTTCACCAACATATCGTCAATATATACCTCCATGGTCTTTCCGATAAGGGGCTCAAACATCTTGTTTACCAATCGTTGATAGGTCGATCCTGCATTTTTGAGTCCGAATGGCATTACTTTGTAGCAGTAGATTCCCCTATTGGTCATGAACGCTGTTTTCTCTTGATCATAGGGATGCATCATAATCTGGTTATAGCCGGAGAAAGCGTCCATGAAGCTTAACAGTTCGTGTCCAGCAGTAGCGTTCACAATGCTATCTATATGCGGCAAGGGATAAGGATCCTTTGGACAGGCTTTGTTCAAATCGGTGTAGTCGACACACACACGATTCTTTCCATTCTTCTTTTTAACGACAACGACGTTGGCCAACCAGGTCGGATATTTGACCTCTCTTACAGATCCAATTTCCAACAATTTTTGAATCTCCTCGTTTACAGCCTCATTCTTATCCGGAGAGAACTTCCGCCTTCGTTGTTGCACGGGCTTCGCATTTGGATCGATCTGAAGCTGATGGGTCATTACCTTCGGGTCTATGCCCACCATATCTTTATGGGACCAGGCGAATACTGCTCGTTCTTTGGACAGGAAGTCTACGAGCTCACTACGAACTGCAGGATCGAGTTCTAAACCAATATTCGTTTTCTTGGAAGGATCTGAGGGGTCTAACTCTACTTCCATCGTTCCTTCTACTTCACCTCCTATTGCTTTGACCGTCTCCAGCGAGAAGTGTTGTTGTGAACACACCGCCTTGAAACTTGCGTAGTAGCACTCCTTGGCCACACTTTGTTCTCCTCTGATGGTACACACTCCATCCGAAGTTGGGAACTTCACTAACTGGTGATACGTAGAAGGGACCGCCCTGAGTTGATGAAGCCACGGGCGTCCTAATAGCGCACTGTAGGCGCTAGGTGCATCGATGATCATGAACGCCACGTCATGCCGGACTCCCCCGCAATAGGTGGGCAAGGTCACGGTTCCTACCGTCATTTGAACCCCTCCATTAAATCCAATCAGCGGGGTCTGGCTTCGGACTATCCTTTCCTCGGGTACCTTCATTTCTTTAACTGCATGATGGAAGAGGATGTTTGCCGAGCTTCCATTAGCTACCAAGATCCATTTAATAAGACAGTCCGAAACCTGCAAAGAGATCACAAGCGCGTCGTCATGAGGGTGCGCGATCTCCGGGACATCCTTCTCTGTGAACTCAATCTTCCCGTGGATTACGGGGGTTTGTGGCTGTGCCGCCCATGCCTTGGTAGGACTCTTGATGGGTTTTGTATACTGAAAGCATTTATTACAATGTGTATACAACAGTTTATTTCTCCTATCTGTTAACAATCGTACATGTATGAACAATGGTATCCTCTTGTCTCACCGATAGGGACGATCATACGGCGTGTAGTAGATCACAGAAGACAGTATGATCACTTGACCCAGTGAGACATAAACCATGATCACAGCCGAGACAGCGTATGAGGATACGTCTGTCCGGATGGCTGCGGCATTGTCGGAATAAGTAGTCTGTCTTGGTTACTTGACATGTTGGTACGCAGAGGTGGCGTATTGATGGACCGCAGTGAGATATATTCGTCTGTCTGACATCAGCGAATAAAAGATCTCGTTATATTGATTGAGTCCAAACCCTAACGAAGGTTCAGGGGTTTGCACGGGTTGACTGTTGCTTTGACTTGTCATGGTGGAGAGCCAACACAGCGCGCTTGTATATCCGCATCTTGGGTAACAGCGATTCGTGTAGTACCGCCTGAGACTGAACTTAGGTAACCATATCCGAGTAATAGGATGGGTACATTCCCTGAGGAGCTCAATAACATTCATCGTGTCAAAGTCCTGCAGGCTGATTAAGTTCAGGCACGAGTGATAAGGTTTGAGTGGTACTACTCAGGAATTATAAGATATTAATTAATTGTAGGTAGAGCTTTGTCAGAGGCTCCGATTAATTAATGAATGTCCGGTAACCTTAAATATGGGGATTCTCAATAAATGCAGCCCGTTCTCACAACGTGGTAATAAAGGGGTAAGTCAGTATTAATTCTGTGGTGAAAAAGAATTAATATTAATTAATTAATTGTGTCCTGGGTTGTGGACATGAGAATTAATTAATTGGAGGCCCACTTTATTATTTGCATTAGGTCCCAGGTCTGGCCCAAATAAGTGTGCTGAATTGAGCCCAGATTGGCCCATTAGGGTTTCCAACCCTAGGTCTATAAATAGACAGCTCCCTCTCTGAAACCCTAGTTGCTTCATTACTGTTGAAACACACTAAACCTAGAGAGAGAGAGGGGCGCCGATCTGGAGAAAAGAAAGGAGGAGAATTTTCGAATTTTGGTCCTGCTCAAGTCACAGATCTACGGAGTCCTCACCAGTAGTAGATCTGATCAGCGCCGGGACACAGATCTGAAGATCTAATCTGGAGAACAGATTTTCTTTCCTCCCTCTGTTTATTTTCGAATTTTGTTCTTGAAATTAGGGTTTCTAATTTCTGTTTCCGCAGACAAATTCGAATCGCGTGGTTGAATCGAGTTTGGAATTCAAACGCGAAAGATCGGTTCAGAGACTACGGAGTTATGGTAAAACCCTAAATCCACAATTCTTGTATTAAATTCATAGGAGAATGCTAGGGTTTTGTGAATTTGTATTATGAGCAATATCCATAGATCCGATCCGGTTCAGTTTGGTTTTGGTGATTCGGTTCACGTGAAAACACTACAACTCTGCCTCCTAGCTCTTTTAGCTGCGAACCTGGTGACTCCGCTGATCTCTGATCCTCCGATTATGCAGTTTATAGTCCGAACGGGAGCGGGTTGCTTATCGGACTGATTCGCTTGATCTTGCCCCGGAGTTCTTGCTTTTCGCGCGTCCAAGTTCTTTTACCTTTATCGGACAGAAATTCTGTCAATATACCTCTTTTTAACAGGTCGAGCACTTCCAACCTCAGGGCTCGACAGTCCGCCGTATTATGGCCATGATCGCTGTGGAAATTGCAGAACTTCTTTGGATCTCTCAAGGACGGATCAGCCTTCATTCTTGGCGGCCACTTCACTTTGTCCGACATTGGGCGAAGCACACTCTGTACCAATTCCGATGGCTCGATGGTGAGCGTGTACTCTGGTACTGTAGTTAAGGTGTTGACGTGGGGTGGTCTACTCCCGGATGGGCGACTATAAGGATGCGGCCGTGAGGGTCGACGGTCACGCTGTTCAGGCCGACGCTCCTCTCGTGTGACTACTGGCCGTCCACCACGCCTTGACCTCCGATATGGCTCGTCCTCTTCCTATTTGATTAGCGCCCAAGCCCTGTTAAGCGCGTCATCCATGGTCTGGCAGGGGTAGATCGATAATTCTCGATATAAGTCTGAATCGACGTCCAGACCCTTGGTGAAAGCTCGGACTGCGGTACTATTCGGGCAATTCGGGACCGCCACTAGCTCTTTGTTGAATCTGGATAAATATGCCCTCAATGATTCCCTGGGCTTCTGGATTATTGCATATAGATCATCCGGATGTTTATCAAGCTTCTAACTACTCGAGTATTGTTGGAGAAAGAGCTGATGCAACTCGGCAAACGTTGAGATCGAACCCCTCGGCAAGCTAATGAACCACTGTAAGGCCGGTCCGGTGTGACTCGATCCGAAACTTTTGCACATGCAAGCTTCGCGGCGAGCGCTAGGAATCGCTAATGCAAACATCTTTTGCTTATAGACCGCGACATGGTTCTCTGGATCGGTTGTACCGTCATAAAGCGCAAAGCTTGGAGGGGTAAAACGATCAGGAAGTTCGGCCTCCGCAAGCTCAGGTGCAAATGGGGACTCCGCGTAGCTTTCACGCGGAATGGTTCGTTCCGGGGGCGGTAGCCCAGGCACCCTGGCGATCAAGTACTCGAAATAACTTAGTCGCTGTTCGAACCGTCGTTCCAGTTGCGTCAGCGCCGATCCTCCTGCGTAATTTGGATTTGGTTGCCTGTGGTTAGCGTTCGGTTCTATCCATGTACCCGGCGTCCTTTGATTATTCTCGTCTTCGGCTGCCCGATTGAATTCATCATGTAAATCATGGGCAGTGAATGTTCGAACCCTACTTGCGCTCCCTGGCTCTTCGATTAACGGACGGTTCGCCAACTGATTCAATCGGCGGTTGTCTTGCTCGAGAGCCTGGCACTTCTGGGTAACGGCCTCCACTTGAGCACCCAGCTTTTCCATTACTCCTCGAGCTGTCTGAACCTGACTGACCAGTTGCGCTACATACGGGTCTTGCATCAGCGCCGGTGGTGGCGGAGGGAATGACAGTTCGTTGAGTGGGGTTACGTTGAAGGCTCGTCGCATATCCTCCAATGATCCAGAGGGTTGATCTGTTCCTCGTCCGCTAGGGTTTTGCCGTCCTCGACCTGCACCAGACTGCTGGCCACGCCCCTGATTCGATCCTCTTCCGGCTCCAGGGAGTGTGATATCTCCTTGCGGGGGAATGGTTCCACTGATGACAGGCTCTGATTTCCGTCATCTGCCATCCCTGCAATAATTTTTTAGTACCAAATCTGTTCCTGGGCCCCACGGTGGGCGCCAAATTGTTGCGAGTGTTTTTACGTAGAATTGGAGCCCAAGAACAATTTAATTAACGATATAGTAAACAATTCAAAATTACAGCAAGTAGGCAGAAATATTGTTTTTTTTTTTGATTGCTAAAGTGAAAACAATAAAAATGGAAATAGGAAAAATAGAGCAAGATATGAGATAAATAAGTTGAATCGAGCTATGTCGAGCTATGATTAGCAATTCTTAATTTGTGCAGCGTCCCCCGATTGTGCCTTTCCAGAAATATATATAACCATTCTCAGAATAACGCTCCCCTCTTGAACTCCGTGATTTCCGCCGAGCTTTATTGCTGATTTGTCCGTTTCTCGGTCAAAAGATCCGTTTTTCCTTATTTAAGCACACCTTAAATGTCGAGCCATAGATTCGAATCCTCACAGCTCGAAGCCATAGTGCTCGACCATTATTGTCGACCTATCATTCATGGGCCTCATCTTGAATTTAAGCCCAAGGCGTCAATCAGACTATTTAATGGGCCGTTTTTGGGCCTTAAAGTATCGACCTCAACATACACTTTTCAGTTAAAGCGACATATCAGTGTATTGTTTTTCAAACAACAATGATTTTTGATTTAAATTTTCTTAGCTTTATCATTTAAAATACTGGAAATATTCCGATTTTTAATAAAATAATTGAATTAGAATTTTTTTTAAAAATCAATTTTTCGTAAAAAAAAATTAAAAATTAGATCAGATCCGGATCAGACCCGGAACAGACCAAATAAAAAAAATAAAAAAAAATTATATTGGGTCTGTTCCGGGTCTGACCGGAACTGACCCGGAACAGACCAAATATAAAAAAATATATATAATTTTTTTTATTTTTTATATTGGGTCTGTTCCGGTCTGAATCGAACACTTATTTTCTTTAAGTTTACATTTTATTTTTTTAATCACACGTGGAGAAAAAAATAAAATAATAATATAATAATTAGATTTATATTCGAAATTCATTTTTGTTTTAAAAAAGTACATCTGAATGTCTGGTTTTTGCAGGAAATTGTACTTTTGGGTATTTTTGATATGTGTTATAAGAAGTGGGTATTTTTTATATATGTTTTATAAAAATGGGTATTTAAAAATATTTCCACATTACTTTTTATATAAGTTAATTTTACGATTTTCTAATTGGATAGAGCCGCATATGTATTTATCATACTCTTGTTTATATCAGTAAAAATAGTACTCCCTCCGTCCCATTGAAGTAGTCCCACTTTCCTTTTTTGTTTGTCCCATAGAATAGTCTCATTTTCCTAAAATGACAACCTTTTTCACACTCACCAATAAAATATTAATTCCGCTATACTTACAACTCTTAATTCTCGTGCCGAAAAGAAAAGGACTACTTCACCGGGGCGGAGGGAGTAATATTTATGATTGAATGGAAATATAAAGAGAGTAAAATGAAATTACATTATGATAGTAGTTGGGGTAGGGGTGGGGGTGGGGTGGAGTGTAGGACATAGTAAAGGAGGGAGGCATGTTTTGTGCCTAGAGCAGAATTGGGACACAATGAGAACACACATGTGCTTCATACATGCAATAACCTAAATAATTATATGTGGTTGCATTTGGTACATATATATCTGGCAACCTAGCCCACTTCCACATTTTTTTTATTCCAACCATCAACTCATATTATCCTATATAATTCGAGCTCATAATCTAATTCTTGAACGAAACACGAAAATTCTTAATTCAGAATAAACGATCTCGTATGTGTATCTCTTGCATGCACAATTCAAACAAACAATGAATTAAAGCGTTTTACATAATATATAACGTCGGATAAATCTAAACATGTGACTAACTAATAATTCATGTCCAAATTATGCATTAGGTACTAATAAAGTAAAGTAGGATTGTGAGTTAGAAATGGGTTATGACAAGTGACCCATAATTTAGGCAAGGGAGATGTACACAGTGTATGGTATAATGTACCTACCCAAAAAGATAGGTGGCCCAAAACCCATTTTACTTGTTTCCCATTGTAGGCCCATAATTAGCCAAGAAAAGTTTGGGAATAAAAGACCTAGATTAAGGGCCCCCCCACCATTCAATGCATGATAAACTCCACTAACAAATATAGGTTAATATTGTACTCAACTTTAAATATATAATTAAATATTGACTGCCAATAAATATATCCACAACCATTATTCATGCATAATGTAATAGTAATTAGTATAACTCATTTTATTCATATACTTAAATCGATTAATTCTAATCAATGTAGTTGACATAATGTGATGAATGGAACAAGTAACTTAACCATTTCATGGGATGAGTTGGAGAAAATTTTATATACCGAGTTGAATCTATATTTTCATATTATTTGGATATAATATATGTGTGATTTTGGAGAATTATAAATTGCTTCCGTGTAAATTCTACGTGTGACAATTTAATATTTTATTATTTGATCGACAATATAGATAGGGAAGGTCTTGGGTTAGACAGCCTAAATGATTTGGCGGTTTTATCCATTAACCCAAGTCCAAACTCATGTAATATACCCTAATTGGGATTAATAAACCCTATTTGGGATTGGTCAACTCATTTGGATATGATAAAACCCGCCTAAACCGTTTAGGTCTGCCCAACGCAAGTTTTTGACATATAGATATTGTAGCTTAACGTGCTATTTTTAAATACTTGTAAGTTATAATCAAATTTTATGGTATATTTAATATTATTATTCATTTAAAAAAATAGTGCACCTTATAACTAATTTTATTTTTTAATTAGCTCTAATTTACAAGTTTGTATGGCTACTGGCCCATGTGATAAAAAATTAACTTCTCACACCATCATATTTTGATTCTATGCCCCCATCCCAATAAATTGATTTGATTGTTGGTGGTAGTTGTACAATTATTGATGGGTTTAACCCCTGTAAATAAATTGATTTTTACAGCATAAACTATGTAACATACTAGACTTTTTTTTTAAAAAAAATGTGAAAACTACTAGAAAGAGAGATCACAACTCTTTAAATTAGACGGAATTTCTCCAACTATACTACTTTTTATTTGTTTGAAATTTAAAAGATATTTGGCTCATTTCAATATAAATTTTAAATTTCTCATCGTGTGTTAATCACTTAGTAATGTTGATGTACTAGAGCAAAAACTAATATTTTCTTCCATATAAATACTTGTTTGGAAAAATAAGTTATTAATTATTTAGAACTAATTAAAAAGGATTTTCAGTATTTATAAGAGCATTTTTAATCTATAAAGTTTTTTTTCGAGGGTTTTAAGATAAGCAGGTAAAAAGGTAACATGAAATGTCGTTTTATAAATAGGTGGCCCAGTTTTGTTTGGTATTATTTCTTGTCAGCAATCTATTTTTCTTGAAGAGTATCTTTCCCAGTCAATCAATATTAATTCGACTGTTCATAAAGTTAAACAAACATATTTGAATCCTTTTGTATTTCGTTGTTGTTAAAATAGTGCAAGGAAAACATATATATGAGAAGATAACTTCATTTCAAATATTATTGAAAATGATTGATTATTTGGATCTTCATTATTTATAAGTACAAAACACTTCTTTTTCGTCTCTCTACGGAAATCATTTCAGTCCAACAAATTGTTTTAGATAATACATAAACAACTAATAATAAACCGTTATGTTAAAATTCAAAAGTGTTTACGTCAAGTAAGGGTCGAACTAAACAAGGGCAAACTAGACCAATGGTCGAGCAAAACAAGGGTCATGCATACATTGGTTGAGTCGGACTAAGGGTCGAGCAAGTCAAGGGTCAAGCTGACAAGAGTCATGCAGACGAGGGTCGTGCATACAAGAGTCAAGCTATGCTAGGGGTCGAGCACACAATGGTCATGCAAATGAGAGTCGTGCAGACAAGGGTTGAGCAACCAGGGGTTTTACCGACAGATGTCAAGCGCTTGAGTAGGCTGGATACAGTGGGATTTATTCTTATAGATACCCCACTACAAAAAAACTATTTGTAGTGATAATAATCTTAACGACATTTAAATTTTTGTGGCTAAAAATACATTTATAGTAACAATTATGCATTTTGTCACAAAAAATACAATTTGTGACAATTTTATTAGTTGCGGGTATTTATTATCACTAAAGTTAGTGACAATAATATTTTTGTCATTAGATATATAAGTATAGCAACAATAAATTCTTTCGTCACAAAACATATAATTTGTGACAATTTTATTAGTTGCGAGTATTTATTGTAACTAAAGTTAGTGACTATAATACTTTTGTCACTAAACATATATTGTTGGTCCCGGATATCAGGGTATACTTTGGCAGCGGAAAATACGTAAGTTCGTTTCTTGCACTCTGCTGGTTACACAGCTGACTGGGACCTTGTCAGCTGGTAAGTCAACTGGCAACTGAGTATTCAGCTGACTGGCAACTGGCTGGTCAGCTGATGACTCAGGACTTAGAAAATTTTAGAATCGAGTTTGCACAGTTATAAACTGGTTTCAGTTATACTCCAGCACTTGGGTGCTGGGTTTTAAATCAGTAAGTAAATGCTGAAAGCAGTAAATAACAAGGATATTTTATAGTGGTTCGATCAACTGATCTACGTCCACTCTCCAGTCGAAGCACTGGAAATTCACTAAAGAGAGTAATCCGGTACAAGATTTCCTACGATCTATTTCCAGCTGGTAGATGCCTCGTCTACCAGTCCACTGGATCAACCGCTCCCGGTCCTTGTCCTTCTTCAACTCTCGTCAGATGGATGGAGTGCGAGCACGTCACTTCAACCTCCTCCTCCGACTGATTGGGTGTTGAGTTCTCCCAAGAACTTGACTCTTGCTGGCGGCAAAACTGCCCGTAATAACTCTGGAGCTGGCTGGCTCAAGAGCTGCTATGTTCTTCCTCGGAATGAGAAAGAACACCAAATGAGATCAATAACTCACAAGCTAGAAGCTTGGAGTCTCGTGTTCAAATGATTGACACACGGAGTAGCTTTAAGAAAAGCCTCGAAAGATTGCTTATACGCTGATATGAGTGCGTTTGAGCTTTCGGTAGTTCAGGAGTGGCTAAGATTGGGCAAGAGTGGGCAAGAGTATTGAATGCTGTTGGATCTCACGTATTTATAGACGTGAGATTCAGATTCAAATACTAGCCGTTTGGACACATCCAGAAAAGTCTCTGTCCTCGCATGTCCTTCTGCAGGCGGCAGGTAGGAATTTCCGGAAAGCGCCATACCTTTGATCGCTTTATCTGACACAGATCTCTTTGTGTCAGAACGACTCTATTCGTCAGTACGAGGAATCGGAACTGGTGTCTTGAACTGATAGACTTTAAGGCATCCTCCTTAAAGTCATACACTGTCAGTTACTTCCTCAGACGAATCTTCTTTTTGTCTCTAAGTCTTCGGGAGAGCGAATCTTCAATTCTGCTGATAACCTCCGACTGGTAGATCATACTGGTGATCTTGTGCTGGCAGTCTCTGCTGGTGACTTTCCTTAGCACAATCAAGGTCTACCAATTCATCTGATGTTATCTCTTGGAATCTCCCGTGACTGGTGGCTTCACCGCTGGTGAATAGTGTCAGCCAGAACACATATTCGGCTGGTAAGATCTCTCAGCCTCCTGCTGGTGAAATCTTCCCAACTGGTGAACAGTAACCAGTCAATAGCTCTACTCCATGCTGATGAACAGTGTCAGCATGAGTCTTCGTCAGCCGCTTGCTGGTGAGACTTCTCTCAACTGGTAAGCACACCTCATGCTGGTGAACAGTAGCCAGCATGAGTCTTGATCAGCTGCGACTTACAACTCAAAATACCTAAACAGGACTTTACATTTGAGGCTAGAGCTATTCTAGAGACAAACTGACGCTGGTTGGACTTAGGATTTGATCCACCAAAACACTTAAACACCAAATCTAAGATCTAAGCTATCAGCTGGAGAAGGGAAACTTAGCCAGATTTCCCAACATATATCTACAGCAACAATGACTTTTCTTGTCACAAAAAATATAATTTGTGATAATTTTATAAGTTGTCAATATTTATTGTCACTAATGTTTGTGACAATAATTTTTTTGTAACTAAAAATACTATTTTAGCTACAAGAAATTTTTTCATCACAATTTATTTTTAATTTGTAACAAGTTCATATGTTGTTAGTATTTACCATCACTAAAGCTAGTGACAATAATTTTTGTTTTTGTAACTAAAAAGATTTTATGGTGAGAATAACTCAATTTATCACAACAAATTATAAATTGTGACAATTTAATATATTATTACTGAATTCAACAACAATAATATTTTTTATGATGTTTTAGCTAAATTTCAAAATCTAATAAACCCCACTAGTTTATTATTATTGACTTTTTACAAGCCATCAATTTGATTCTGATAACGTAATATCTCAAACTCTTAAAATTTCATAAAATTCTATTGTATACTTGCAAATTTATGAAGTTATATAAATAAAAATTAAATATTAACTTTATATATTTCAGTAATTAAATTATATAAGTAGTTGTATTTAAGTAATAAAGATTATTAAAATCTTAAATTTAATCACATTTAAATTATAATTTAAGATTATATTACTATTTAAATTTGTAATGAGTTAATTAAGTAATCAAAATATTAAATAATGCATAAATTTTAAATTGTTTAATTAAATCATAATTTTTAATTACATATTATGTAAAATCTATTTTTAATATAAATTAAAATCTTATGTAATAAATTTTTAATTAAAACTTATTTTTTATTCAAATCTAATTCTTACTAATCTTATAAATTTAATAACTACTACCACTTCCGCAAATTCTAAATAATGTAAAAGTAAATGTTGTGTTGTAACTTGTAATGTTTTTGTATAAAATTTCATTCTACCAATATTTATATTTTACTTTTAATTCTTAGAATTCTATGATGTTGTAGTATTTTTTTTAATTTATAAGATTGTCAAAAATTTAATTTATAAAACGTGTGAAATAGGATTCCACTAATTTATAAAGTTTAGATAGATTTTCATCATTACCTTGTATATATTAATTATCCAAAGTATCAACAATCAATCACTTAGTGTAGTGGATGAACACAAAGGATTGAACTAAGAGGTAAATGATTCGTATGCTAATGGAAGCATAAAATATTATTTTTATTCTATAACTATGTGCAGGTCCTGATTATTGGTAGAATGGTGCGGTGACGGCTCGGTGGTCCTGGTTACTCTTGGACCCTTGGTGCAGTGCGGCTGGCTGCGACTCGTGGTGGCAGGCTCAGGCTAGGTGCAGTTCGTCGTTGCGGTTGGTCGATGACTTAAGGCTGTGGCTTGGTGGTGGCGGGCTAGGAGTGGTTCGTGCATTGCGGCTGGTAGATGGCTTAGTGCATTGGTCGCAGCTCGGTGGTGGCTAGACCGACGGTTAGGTGCAGACCATATGGTGTAGGTGGGTTCGGATGATTTGGTCAACGAGCTAGGTGTTTTAGTGACGATAAATTACGATTATTAAATTTTAAGTTTTTGTGATAATAAGTGTTGTGGCTACAACGTGTTTATTTAGTGACAACATATATGTGTGGCTATATGACGATATTTTAGTGACGACAAATTATGCTACTAAATAATAAAGTTTTTGTGATAAATAGTTTAGTGACTAAAACATATTTATCTAGTGACAACACATTTGTGTGGCTATATCATGATGATTTAGCGAAGTTTTTGTGATAATAAGTGTCGTGGCTACAATGTGTTTTTTAGTGAGGGTGATTCTAAATGCAACCACAATTTTGCTAAACGCAGCCCCCTAAAAATATAAAATTTTAAATTATTATATAAAATTACAAATTTATCCTTGTAACCCCAAATTAAAATTGTAATTAAAATAATAAAATAAATTTAAAATATGTAGCCCCATCTCCCATCTCAATCTACGTAATATAAAAATCCAAACCATGAAACAGATATACAATCTCATCTAAAAAATCTATAATAGATAAGATAATAAAAAACTAAACATAATAGATAGATTTAGGAAATCGTCAAAACAAAGCCTAAATCTATAAAAATTAGAATTTAGTTTGATACCAGTTTATATATTTTTTGATGGAGGAAATAAGTAGATTCTATATTTTTTTATCGAAGGAAAACTTACTGACGAGACAAATTTCATATTAACGAAAGAGTAGTTTTGCAGAGGTGAGTGTGCTTAGCCATTGTGACAATATAAATTTGACTTTCATGATACTAAGAGTTAATTAATTTTTTATATAACCATGGGATCTGGCGCCGGAGCCTAGGGTAGTGCCACAAGGATATATACTAAACTCAATATTATCTATAGTTTATAAACATCTCAATAATTAGTTTTCTTTGTGTAAAATTGAAAGATATTGGTCTTGATCTTGAAGGGTAATAGTTAAATATTTTACAATTAATTATGATTCGACTAATATTTTGATTATCATCAACTCTTAATAGTGCACCCAATTTTGAAAAAAAAAATAAAAAATGAAAAGTATCCAACTCAATCTTATGAAAAACAATGTATAAATCAAAAGCTAAATGGCAATAACCCTTTAGCCCAGTAAGGTGCCCCACCCTTTAATCCGGGCTTCGTATGATAGGCCCGTATGCCTACAATATGCTATGCATTTATTTGTAATTTGTTTTTTTTTTTTTAATTCTTATAGTTTGATTGATATAATAAAATTACTTTAAAATAATTAATTCAACTAGATTTTTCTTTGAGATGAATATAGTGAGGATTGAGATTGAGAACATGATTTGTATAAAAAGTCAACCGATTAGGTGTTCTCTAATGAAAACTAGAATTGAAGACCTTTTAAGACATACATGAACGGATATAGATATATATATATAAAAAGTAAAAACACAAAATACCTATTTACACTATACGCATCACAAAAATATTCACTTCTTATAACACATATAAAAAATATCCAAAAGTACAATTTTCTGCCAAAATCAGACATTCAGGTGTCCTTTTTTTAAACAAAAATGAATTTTAAATATGAATCTGTTCCAGGTCTGAATCGGGTCCGGAACCCTATTAATTTTTTTTAATGGGGTCTCTTCCAGATCTGAATCGGCTACGGAACCGACCCGATTCAGACCTGGATCAGACCCCATTAAAAAAGACACCTAAAATGTCTGATTTTGACAGGAAATTATACTTTTTGGTATTTTTATTATGTATTGTAAGAAGTGGGTATATTTGTGATATATTTTATAAAAATGGACATTTAAAAGTATTTCCACTAAAAAAACACACACACAAATAGTTTTGTATTAAATTGATTGATCATAACATCTACAAAACCTATTGTCTTATAATATACTCCCTCCGTCCCACATTAATAGTCTTATTTGCTTTTGGCACAATAACCGAGGCATGTGAGTGTAGAATGAGTTGAGTGAAATTAATATTTTATTGTTGAGTGTGAAAAAATTATCTTTTTTAAAATGAGACTATTAAAGTGGGATGTACGAAAATGAGAAATGAGACTATTAAAATGTGACGGAAGGAGTATAATATAGCTATACTCTCTTCATTAAAAAAAAAAAAAAAGTCTCATCGAAACAGTTCAATTATTCTACCTCAAGAATCGTGTACCTCCAATTCAATCCTTTGGGTTGAGCCAACCATTTTAATTGGACCCATATATCTCAAGTCCCAACTAACATATCCATTCGAAGAAAATAGAAACACAACAAACTGCATGTGATTGTGAAGTTAAAAAATAATACTCCCTCCGTCCCAATTTATTAGTTTGACTTTCCTTTTTGGTTTGTCCCATTTATTAATCTCATTTTCTAAAATGACAAATTTTTTCCCCCTCACAATAAAATATTAATTCCACTATACTCTCAAACATTGGTTATTGTGTCATTTTGAAATGGGACTGTTATATTGGGAGGGACAGAGGGAGTATTATTAAATCACAAATCCCCCTAACTATAAATCTCTCACAAAAATTTAGCCCTCAATTCCAACGCAAAGTCTACCTGATCCCGAGTTTCCGAGAAAAATATTGAAACCATATCCCTCAAAATTATCACTTTGATAATTTATAATAATATATTATGATAAATAAAGCTGTACGTAGAAGACAAATCGAAAAGAATGAGATTCATGCTCGCATAGGAGGAGATAAAAGCATCATTGATTCATCGCCTCTCTCTCAGTCTCAGGTGCTTATCATGAAGCATCCGATGCCGCATATATACCCCATTCTTGCAATGTTTCGACTAAAAAAAAAGCAACTTATTCTAGCAGCCACAATAACGACAACGGCAACAACCTCACGCTTGCTTTCATCGACACTACCGGCCATTTCACGGCAACCACTAAATGTTGTGTATCGATCGAGTTTGAGTCGAGCTTATTTCTAGTTAATTTGATTGGGCTTGTAATCACGTGTATTATGAGTTTTCTTACGTGTTTATTTACTTGTGTTTCAAGGTTGTGATGGACCTTTTTCACTTTTTTTTTTTAGATTCAAGATTTGATAAATTTGCAATACTATATATTTGTGGCGTGAAAGATGTTAGAGTGGTGTTTGACTTTTTAAAGTGTTAAAAGGTGAGAATTGAATACAAGTGCAGAACGGAACAAGAAACAGTCTTGCGGAAATGAAAATAATACAGAAAATGACAAAAGAAACTTAGCAGCCAAGTCGAGAGAATCTCTTCCCGCAAGACAATTACGCCACCGTAGTGCTCGGGTTTAGCGGATTGTCCCCAAAGGTAAAACGGCTTCGTCTCGGTCGAGGCAGCACCGCAATCGACAGAGCTCCAGCGAACTGGACAGGAGCAGGACAGAGTTGGCAGAATTCAGGTGAAATGCAACAAAAAAGCTCAGGTGAAATGCAACAAAACTATTTTCGGAAGTGCTTGTGTTGCTGCCTGAGGATGCCTATTTATAGGCAGTCCACACCTGAGGGAGCGTGTCAGACATTCAAGACACGACGGCGGTTACGCCTCGGCAATCATGACACGGCGGCAGTTACGACGCGTACGTCTTCGGGAACGTGCTGTTTGAATTGCAGCACGTTTTGTAACCCCCGCAGACACGTCAATGCGCACGTGTGCTGACTCGACAGCCACGTCGCAGGCCACGTGTGCATCTGTGTTGACTGGACCTGACCCAGTCACTTGACCCATTCCGATGAGCCCATCAGGCTCGTTTCTGTTGACCAAAAAGATAAGGTCGTAACGGGCCAAGGCCCAAGGCCCAAAGACCACCCAAAGACCAAGAACCGGGAACCGGGAACCGGGGTCACGGGCGCGGGCGCGGGCGCGGGCTCGGCCTGCGGCCTCGCAGAGGCCGAAGGCCGATGCAAGGCGAGGCGGGCGGCGCGCGTGGGCACACGGCGGGCACGTTGTACAACGTCCCTAGCACACTCAGTTATTACACCATATCAGTGTAATTATATTTAAACCTGTTAAGACAAGGTTATATTCCCAATGTGGGATGTCATAATTATTACATGTCTTGTCTTAATTAATCATGTAATAATGACGCCACGTGTCACCTTCGCGGATCAATTTCTCACTCACCGAAACACGGATTTGAGAAAATAAATATACCACGATTATCTACTCACAACGTAAATCGATTCTGTAATATTTAATTTCCACAAAATTAAATATTTATTTCCGGAATATTTATTTAAATATCTCCGTTTCCAACATAAAGTTTAACATTACATTCGGATTTCATAATGTTGAGTTTAATATTCTTCCGTGTTGTATGAATTTGCAATACTATTTATGGACTCATATATCTATCTTAATTTCTTTACTTTTTAGGTCCTATATTTCAGAGATATGGATATAAATATAATGTATTGCTATCATATATTATTATTTATTATTGTTTTTTTAATTCTAAATAATAGGTAGTGCCTCCACATTCAAAACCATCACCCGCATGAGTTTTGTTGATGTTTCTAGTTAGTGTTACGGAACATGTGAAAGCGGAAAGAGAAAAAAAAAAGGCCACGAGTGCAAGAATGTGGGAATTATAATCGTGCGCTCTAAAATTGGTGAATAGAAGGAAGATCGAGCATAAGTTCGGTTAAGCGATTGAGATTATTCCAGATTCTACGAAATGTTCTTCAAAGTAATCAGTTATTCTCATGCTCGTTCACGTTTCAAGCAGCTTAAAATCAACAAGGTTTAAGCGAAATTTATCTCCGGAGGGTGCCTCTTACGATAGAGGAACTGTAAGATTGTTTTGTGTTGATTGTATTGTGATACTTTTGTTGAATTTCTACTAGAGAGTGAACCGAGAAAAAATCAATGTTCTTTAGTGAATTTCGTTTTACTTTGTATTCTTGTTTACTTGATGAGGTTATTGTGATGAAATAAGGACCCTTGGAACTTATAAAAGATAAGAGAAAAATAGCTAAATAACGATGAATAATGTAATTATGTTATGAAGAATGAAGCGTGAATCTTGAAATTTGCATAGTACAAGTGTGTGAAAAAACGTGCTAAAAATGATCTACCGACTCCTCTTTTATAGTTCAAGAGAAGTCGTTATAACCCTAGACAATTCAGGAGGTAGTTTCTATTTTCTCGAAGGTCGTGGCAGGAGGCTGACAGTTGCGTCCTTTTTAGAGGTTGCTCAATTAGGGTTCTTCAGCAGTCCTCCGAATTATCCACGACCAGATCCTTATCTGTTTGACCTGTCCCCAATAGATTATGCGGAGAATTTGGGGTAGTTCCGATTCCTTCGAATGTGGTTCGGCTTAGGTCTCTAATGGTCCCCTGAGTTATGCGCGATGTGATGCTTTTCTCGTTAACCTTCACCTTAGGTCTCTAATTTATATTTCAATCTTTACTATATTTTAAGTTTTTAACACTATCAGTATTTGTAAGTTCTGATACTATATTCTATCAAAAGATATTTCACATAAGGAGAAAAAGAAATTCGTATATTATCTTTTAGGAATAGTTATGTACAATGTAAAGTAGAGAATATTAAATGATGTACCTAAACTATTCGGAATTTATAGCACTTTGGTTCCATCGATTCGGATGAGGCGTTGATCGACATTTACGATGGTTGTCTACTTTATTTTTTTTTTAAAAAAATAAATATTTTTCAATGTAACGATTAATTATTCTTAAATTTGTTTTTTGAATTTCATATTGAATAATCAATCTTACTAAATTAATGTAAAATTATTGACTCTGTTTTAAATATGAATGCTGACTATCATTTCACGCAAGTAACAAGACTGGGTCCCAGGAATGCTGACGTTGCCTCAGTTGTGGACGGAAACTGACAAACGCCGTCACTGCTAAGATTTTGTCAAACTCTCTGACGCTGTTGGGCACCGACTCACCGAGTCATCATACGCCGGTAAAACTCCACGTCCAATCTAACGATAACGCCAACCATATTTTCTTCATCCGTCAACTCCTTTCTCTCTCTCTATAGCCTTTCCCTCTCGTTTTTTCCTTCTTCAAAATCCGCTCTCTTTCTCCAATGGACTCAATCGCTTTTCTTATTTTCCACTCTTCTCAATTTATTCTTCCTCTTCATTTGCCTCGTCAATTCCAGGTTACTTTCTCTCTCTAGATTCCTACGTTCCATTTCCATGGGTGCGGAGATTCCTGGACTGGTCAGACTCAAGTGCTCCGTCAAAAACTATGACTGGGGTAAGCCTGGGAAGGAATCGACGGTGGCACGGCTGTATGCGAAGAATAGTGGTGAGGAGGTTGACGACGGAGAGCCGTACGCTGAGTTCTGGATGGGAACTCACGAGTCCGGGCCGTCTTACGTCGTTGCAGCGGCGGAAGCGACTGTCGGACTGCCGGATTCCGGTGTGGAGGGAAAGGATGGCTGTGATCGTAAGAAGGGAGATATTGTGAGCTTGAAGGACTGGATTGAGAGAAATCCGGCTGTGCTTGGGGATGTGGTGTTGCGGAAATGGGGACCTAGTCTTCCTTTTCTGTTCAAGGTGGTTTTTGAAATATTTCGTCATCTGTTGCTTTTTTAAGAATTTGCAGATCGATATTTCCTGAGAAACTCATGCTGTATGTCTCGCTCGGATTTTCGATTTTATCGAAACTAAAAAAAAGCATAGATATTGCCTATTATCTGTATACACGCAAGCACGCACATACCGTGATTGTTGAAATCCACGCTGCCCCTCCCCAATTAGTTACTGTATTTTTTAGAGTTAGATTCGTAATCTGTTAGTTCCGTTCTCTTTTCAGGTGAATTTGAAACTGATCAACGATAATTGAATATTATTTGCTATATTTTTAGGTACTCTCAGTGCAGAAGGCACTGTCCATACAGGCTCATCCAGATAAGGATTTGGCAGCAATCCTGCATAAGGAGCAGCCAGGGGTGTACAAGGATGCTAATCACAAGCCAGAGATGGCTTTAGCGCTCACTGAGTTTGAGGCGTTGTGTGGGTTTGTTGGTCTTGAGGTAGTTCAATTGGCTTATCTCAGTTTTTATTTCATTAAGATTTTTCATCATGTTCTTAATTTAGAACTGGAAATGTTTTCAAGTCATTTATTCAAATATTTCTCTTGTTTTAGGAACTTAAAACCGTCGTGCGCTGTGTACCTGAGATCGCTCAAGTGGTTGGCAGTTCATGTGTGGATCAAGTATTAATCACTAGTGAAGAAGACGGAGAGAAAAGATTGAAAGAAGTCTTGCAGTCCCTATTTACTGGTCTCATGTCCGCCAGCAAGGCTGTGATATCTGAAACAATTTCAAAGTTGATAAGTCGATTGAATACAAAACGTAAGGTATGCCTGAATTGTATTTCTTTCACTTCCATAATTTATGCTTGAAATTGCTTTTTCTCAGTCTACTTTGCCGTAGTTTTTTTCCTGAACAAGGGCAGCTTTTAGCTTGTAGTTCAATGAGGGTGCCAAATTGTTAACCTTATGGGAAATGCTTATGAGCTCCAACAAGTCTTTTTGGAACTTTCAAGGAGAAACACTGTTGTCTCGTCTCCCATAGAAACTTAGACATTAGCGCCGTAAACATTTCTATGGTTATTTATTTACCCAGGGGCCAATTTATATTTATTAATGATTTTGTAAGGAATTTGATATGATCACGCATCAGTGAACATTATTTGGAATGAGGATTCAAATAACCTGCTGTGGTATAAGCTTTGTTTCCTTTATTTGTGTTTGATCCCTTTACAAGCCTTCTAATTAACAATTCCATCCCACAGTTTGAAATGTGAAACAACTATTTTTAGCTTTGTTTCTTTATTTCTTTTATTGTTACATTTGACATGATTGCAGCTTAGTTTCATAAAAATTGAACTAATTAATTGTGTAAAAAAATTAAAAGATATTCTTCATGTTCCAAGAATGGATAAACTGACGGATTAGTTTGTGATAGGAGCTGAGTGTGAAGGAAGAGTTAGTTTTACGGCTTGAAAAGCAGTACCCTGGGGACATTGGTGTGATAGCAGCCTTTTTGTTTAACTATGTGAAGCTGAATCCAGGGGAAGCTCTTTACTTGGGGGCAAATGAACCCCATGCTTATATACACGGTGAATGTGTAGAATGCATGGCGACGTCAGACAATGTTGTTCGTGCTGGCCTCACACCTAAGAACAGGGATGTCCAAACTCTCTGTTCAATGCTGACATACAAACAGGTGATCGCATACTTAAAATGGGTCATCTAAACATCTTTTAAGGGCTATGATTAGTGAGATTGTTCATCTTTCTTGTAGGGTTTTCCGGAAATCCTTACTGGAGTTCCGACAAAGCCTTACACCGTCAAGTATATACCTCCTTTCGATGAATTTGAGGTTGATTGTTACAATATTCCGGAAGAAGCATCTACTGTTATTCCTGCAATTTCTGGTCCTTCAATCTTTGTGGTGATTGCTGGAGAGGGAGCCATGCGTGCCTCTTCTTCGAAGGAGGTGATTGCTGACGGCGATGTTTTGTTTGCACCAGCAAACACTGAGATCACCCTAGAAACTATTTCAGGCTTCACTGCATACAGAGCTGGGGTGAACAGCAGATTGTTGGAGTAATCAACCAACTCAGAGAGCAGTGGTAAACGTTTTTCCTGTATGGCTCTCTTCACTCTCTAATTTAAATTTCGTATACATCACACATAGAATAAAGATACATGAACCCAGACATGTATGTAAACTTGATGATCTGTCACACGCAACATTGATTTATTGGTTGCTAGGTTTTTCAATGTCTGAATGCAGCTCCACTTCTTACAAAACCTTCTTGGAGTGAGAGAAAAAATAATGAAATTTAACAAATTAACCAGAAGTGAAGACTGTTTCAGATAAACAATAATGCAGAACGCTTCTACAAAATTGAGCAACAATCTAGTGGCTGTCCGGGTTTCTCAAGGTCAAAACTTCAAACAGCCCATTAATACATTGAAAAGGAGAAATATAAAGTAAATCTAGAAAAAAAGGTAGGGTTTTAGGCCTCCGTGATAGGATACTCAAAAACAACATCTTTCCCAGAAAGCTTCCTGTACACCCCAGCAAACGTCTCCAGCTTATTCTCAGTATCATTCCTTGCCTTGGGATCTAAGAATACCTGCACCAGAGCGAGAGAAAAAGATGAAAAAAAAATTTCAAGGACGACTAGTTATAAATTGCAGTAGAGATACTTTCAAGAGAAAGCAAGAGGCAATCACCTTCATTATCTTGGATCCATCAAGCCTGTACCTGATGCGTTTCCCAACAATCTCAGCAGGATAAGCAACATCCTCAAGTAAGGCTTCATGCACTGAAGTCAGTGTGCGAGAACGAGGCCTCTGGACAGCAGAGCCTTTCTTCGGCGGGCGCACTATCCTTCTGGTAACAGTTATAACCACTTCCTGCATGCATATCCATTATATACAAAGTCAGGAATCACTTCTTGAACATGTACACAAATACATTTTCATTCTAAGGTGCAGCAAGCAGCAAATCTCAACGAAGCAATGTCCGCAAACACCAACAGTAGTTCAAATAATAAGCTGAGAAAGTTCAAGAAATCACCCCACTATAGCAACTGAAATATTTCCTTCATACAAAAAGAAAGAACAATTAATAATTATATCAAGTTTACCTTCCCACTGAACTTCTTCTCAAGCTCTCTCACCAACCTAGAGTGAATCTTGCGGAAAGCTTTGCGCAATCGGTAAGGGACATGGATTACAACAGCCTTCTTACCACCAGGAATATCAATTTGGCTGCAGTGAATTAGAATATGCATTATTATCAAAAGGGATAGCAACAAGACGGTTTTAACAGAGTGCAACCTACACAGCGGAGTTGATATAGAGGTCTTTCAAGTCGCTCTTAATGTCTTGGTTGGTATTTTCCAAATCAAATAAAGCCTGTAGACATCCATAGTATTGCAATTTACAACAAAATCAATTATCAATTGTGCATGAAAACATTTAGAGAAGGTATGCCGAAAGAATCTAGTGAAACCTGAGCAACATTCTCCTCAAACTCAGTGGGTTCAGCATCCCTCTCTTTGTGAATTTTTTGCGACGCAGTATACATCTTGACCCTCTGTAGAATATGAATGCCAATAAAGTTAGGTAAAGTCGAGCAAGTTATACAAGTCATTCTAAATATGAAAATAGGCATATCTGTACACAATCGGAAAATTGCAGCTGATTAACTTCCAGAAGAAATCTCAGGCATTGAACAATATTAACTTCCAGAAGAAACCAGGAAGATCATTCAAATCTTGCCATTTATCATGTAATTCTCACGCATTGACAATATACATCTCAAAGTTCATAAAATTTTGGATTGAATTTTTTAAATCCACTAAAAATCCTACACATCCATCTATGGACATACGCGAGCTCAGGTCCCAACACGCATAATAGTCCTCTATAAAAAAAAATGTACCCAGCATCTGACAACCAAAAGTCGAGAATTACATAAACAGCCGAAAACGGACTTAATCAAGATCTCCCGCCACATGACAACTACAGTTAAAACTAATACTGATACAAATCAAATCGTAATGAAACTACATTTCGTTTCGAACATTCATGATGAAGACGAGAAGCGTACCTCTTGAAACGACGCTAAGGAATACAGGTAAGAACCCTATCTTCGGCGCCGAAGCCAATTTGAAGTTACAGATGATAAAGAAGAGAGAGACGCAAAACTTACGATTTATACAATACTAAGAACCCTAGGTTTTTGGGCTGTGTTCCCCTGCAATCTGGGCCGCAAATCTTAATTTTACTATTTGTTTTTAAGAAATAAGTTATCACAACTTTTTTTTTTATCCTATTTTGTTATACATGAACAAGCCCAACTTCTATACATAAGCCCAAATCTCTTTTTTCCAGCGGAAAAAAAAAAAAAAGGAGAGAGAAGAAATAAATTTAAAAAACGAAATATTCAACTATCAACTCCGGTTTGAAGCAACTTCAGCTTCGAATCACCAAAAATTTCCTTGTTCTCGATTCTCCAGTTCCTCTCCAATCCACATTTACCCGCTCAATTTCGCAGATCAAACAAGTTTGCATATTTTCACCGCTGTTTCCGGATTGAGCTACGGAATTATTGGAGAGGACAAAAAAAGTGAAATAGCAAAATGATGTCCCCAAATCATATGCCGGAAAATCGGAGCCCTTATCGTCCAGCTACATTCAGGTCAGTCATCTGTAGCTCCTGTCTGCTCCAAAATATTATTTTTTGGTGATTGATCTACCATTTCTTCATTTCGAACTACTTTATTTTCTCAAATTTACCCAGTGTGTTATGTGAGAGTAGCTCCATTCCTGGAGCTGGTTAGAATGGGAATGTTTCAGTTCGCATTTGCGTGTCTGTGTGTTTTCCCCGTTCTGAAGTTTTAATGCATGAAATACTGAAAACTTGTTTGTTTGAGAACACAATAGTTGATTAGGAACCTAGATTTTCTTGTAGAGAGGAGCTGTGGTTAGTGGGAGTGTCTATGAGATGGCCGAAACTGGTTGTGGCAGTGGTGAATACATGGCTTGTGATGAGCTATTTGGTGATTTTCATAGAATAGTGAACTGAGCCCACATAGAGGAATGCTTAGTTTATTTATTTGTTTGTGAAGAGGCCGTTCTCTTGTAAATTTTCCTACAGTGACTTTTTTTGCAATGGCAATGTTGGCTCAATTTTTATATTTTGCAATATGCATTTTATAAAAGGGAATCAATTTGAAATTTGTAAATGGCCATATTGTATTTAAGAGTGAGATACAACTCTAAGTAATAGCTGACATTCGCAAGTATACATAAAAGTGTACTTCTAATTTTGTGCGTATTTGTTGTAATTTATATGTTTACTGAGCTGATATTGTTGCTTGAATGTAGGCAAACTCCATTGCAGGTCATCCATATCATTGGTAACTTTATGAGAATTTGGTCGATCTACTCTGTGTACCGCTATTTGTCTCAAACAGGGGCTTCAGTTGTTTTGTTTATATTCAGCTGTCTTGTTCCATCGTCCATTCTGTTTTTATTTTTGCAAAAACCTTGGAAGGGCAGACCTCTTTCTAACACCCAGGTTATCATGAAGCCTACTGCATCCTTTTATTTTTGTTCCTTGCTTCTTTTAGCTTAAATTTAATGTGAAATTTTTTTCTTATGTGTTTAGCATTCTTATTTGTTTCAGGTAGTGCCTTCTTTGATAAATGGTGGTATAACTGCCCTGTACTTCATCTTATGGGGAAAGGGGCTTAGATCTTGTGGTCCTCTCAGGTGAACTTTCAAACTGGATTTACATACAACTACTTGAAATTTATATGTGTTTGCAAGGCTCATGACAAGATTTAGCTATACCAGCTTTTCAAGGGTCAATCAAAAATATAAGTTGTGGCTTATCTTTAATGTATATGTAGCTTGAGCTATTAGTAGTGGGACTGAGCTATTCTGGGCAGAATCAAAATTTAGTATTATAGCTAAAAGCCCAAAACCAATGAATGCTGTGTGAACTTAGCTGTAAAACACCCACTGTTTGTTTCTTGAATAAAACTATGAAAGAAAGAGTAATCTGCTTCAGTTTCATTATTGATTCAATAAAGTGTACATTTAGCTTGCCTATTGCTCCATGAAAGAAATTCTTAATTTACTAGGGTTATATTGGCTGAGTATTCCGGTGCTGTTCTTGGAGTGTTATCTGCAGCCTTGTATGGGAGGAAAGGTCATATTTGGAAAAAGGTATTTTATCAATGGTATTCATATGTGTTTTTAAGTTTCTAGATCCAAAGCTTAATTTGTTATTCTAACTATATAGAACTTTCTTACTTTTTTACCAGCTTGGGGGTCTCCTTGCAATGTTAGCATCTTTCTACTTATTGTCTCAAGGATGGGCCATGGCCTCGCAATCTCCTCTTTATATCCTTTCAAATTGGAGCTGTTGTTGTTGTTTATAAATGTATCCCATGCTACTGAATGAGTTGAGTGGTTCTGCTCTGCAAGCATGTTTTACTCAGTTGTGGTTTATCTTAACTCAAAACTACCATTTAGTGATAACGAAGATGCAGACACCCAGTCTGAAGAAGTTTTAGGTGTTAAAGAGATGCTAGTTCCCATCTTTGCTGGAATTTTATCAGCATTAAGAAGAGTGATTGCAAGACGTGCCTCACTTAAGGTATCAGATTCCTTTGGCCGTTTACTTATTAGATGTTCAGTTCCTATATCCTAATGCCTCTGCCATATTTACACACACTCTGAAGAAACACACGTGAACTCAAGTTGACATCCAAATCTTTGCATTTTATGATTGCAGAATCAACTTAAAAGACGGCTCAATGCCATAACGATTGCTTCTGCCACCTGTTTTCTCTTCCCTGTTGCCATGTGGGACATGATTATTGTGAGTTCCACTCTTTTACTTTTTAAGGTTCATATTTATATTGTTCTTTTTTGTACTCTTTGATAGTGTTACTTTTGCCCTAGGATATGGGCCACCACCTGATCTGTATTGATTCCTAGTTTCCAAACCATTTTTCCAACGCAGGGGTCTACTCGTGTGGAATTGCCGTTTTCTGCCTGGGCTTTTTCAAGCTTTGTTCTGTTTGGAGTAATCTTGATATTTTATGTGGACAGTATTGCAGAAGAGAGGTACATTCCCGTGTCTATGCTATCTCAGTAGGCTTCTGTGCATAGGATGGAGATTTTATGTCATTCAATTCATTTTCATGTTTGGGTTTATCAGCAAAAACACAGATTATTGGGGCCAGTGCTCCCAGATAGTTTATCAATGATTTACTTAATTCCACATACGCCAGGATGTGTATTATTTCTTTTGTGCATCAAAGAATCCCGAATCTCTAGTTATTGAGATATTCCAATTCACAGTGATGCATGGTATATTAACTGTGAATATAAATTTGCAGATTGAATATGGTGTTCTCATCTCCGAGACATTTGATGGTTGCCGGAGGATGCATCATTGTGATGGATGTTGTGTACAAAATGGATTTCTCTTTGCTCGGCTTTTTACTTTGTGCAACCATTTTGGGCTTCGGTATGAAAGAAACTATTTTGCTTTACTGTTTTGATTTTAGTGTACACAACTTCACGAGTAATGGTTTGTATGGATAAAAAGTAGGTCTACTTTATTTTGTTGGAATAGTACGGTTTTTGTTGTTCTAATGATGTTATCATTAGAAAGTTAGTCAAGCTTTCACTTTTCTAAATTCAAATCATCATGCACATCATGGTTAGTTGTTTGCTTCAGCAAAGAAAAACTTGCAGCAATCCCGATATGTTTGTTCCATATGGTTTGTGGAGTGTCAGTAAATCCAATTTTTATTCATTTTTCATCTCTATCAATGTTTAGAAAATCTTCTGCTTCCCCCTTTTCATGTTAATGTGGCAATGTTTATTGGTCCATGGGTACTGTGATCTCCATGGCCACCTGTAAATAACGATTATCTGATATAAGACAAATCATTTTTATTTGCAGGGATACATGAAGCAACATCTTTGGATCGTAGCAGGAAAGATTCTGTGCAAGGATCAGTTGTATCAGACGGATCTTACGAGGACCAAATTCATATGTCAGCGCTTCCAACATAATGTAAGGACTGCTCTAGAGAACTTTTTAATCCTGATATCACGTCCACAGCATATTGTGCATCTATGCCTGTTTGATTTTCTCTTTGCTAATTTGAATGAGGGAGTTCTTTTTCATTAGTGGTTGACTCTTAATATGAGAATTACCTCTAGTTGTAGCTGCAATTACGAAATTCTTTCCATGGAGAATATTTGCTTAAGTTTGTCTGAGATATAAATTTCTGCTAAACTTTCAAGTAGGATTCTTTCAGTGGGAAGGGAATATTCTGTCATGAAAAATTGTGTGCTGTTGGCCTTGGTGTCAAAAAAAGTACTGACAGGCTGAATTTTTTTTATTTTTCTTATGTTCATCTCATGTTGAGCTTCTCTGACATGACATTCGTGAACCTTAATGAGAAACAGATCTGATGTGGACAACTGCTGGGGCAATACTCTAGGCGAGTAAGAGCGGCAGCAACATATTCTGACTGCAATAACCAAAAATTTGTGGTATCTGGCCTCTAATTTGCAATCAGAAAGCAGTTTTTGGGACCACATGGAATCATTCAGCTGATCTGAGTTAGATGGGATGGCAAATATGATAGGAAGCTTGCTAGGTTTTACAGTTCCTGATATTTGGTTAAGGTACATATCATGTCTTCTCAATTTTAGATGCTAATTTTTTTTTTTCTCAAAAGAATTTGTAAAAACCAATGCTGCGACTGCAAATATTCCGGGTCAAGCAATTTTTTAATTCCTCCCACAGCTATCTTGGTACCGTTGTTCTGCATTGCTTTTCAGTTGTTCTAGTTGTGTGAAGTAATACAATCTTGTTGCTAGATCATTTCCTGGATTTGCTTCATTCTTACTCTTAAAATACCTGCTGTGAGTTAATATTTGATTAAATCTTTACAGTAGATTGGCTAAGGTTTTGTTGACTACAATCCCATCCTATGTCAGAGGATCTAAATCAGATTGATCATGAATATTATGAATTTGCTTCTCCCAAATGGAATCGAATGGGTTAGTAGATAAAAGTGGAAACAGTTTGTGTATATGCTATGTAGTTCAGTTCTCCATTCTTAGCCTCCTCCATCAATTCATTTAGCCTAGTTTAGCACTTCATTTCCTTCAAACTCTTGAAAGAGTTATTGTTGCTTTTTGAAGTAGCTAAAATGAAAAATAAAACTAGGATAGATTTGTTCCAACTTTCTCAGAGTAATTCTCATAAAAGACACCTGATTACTTGATGATGCAATACAAAGCAGACCAGGGTATAGTCTCATTGCTCTAGTAAATGGAAGGCCAATTCGAAATGAAAATTGTTGTACAGTAATTAGCTCAACGAACTCCATGCTCTGTTTTTTCGGTTCCAGTGGTCACGGCTTTAGTAATGAAATGTGTAAGAATCCCAATGGGACAGAACAGCAGGCATAGAGAAACTGAATGCCTGGTTTCCACATTGTCTTCAAGTCCATCAAAATAAACTTGCCTGTTTATACATACATAAGTTGATTGTCAGATCACTGTGTGTGTATGTGTGTGTGTGTGAGAGAGAGAGAGAGAGAGACCTTGCAGCAAAGAGATCCACAGCTAACAAATGAATCCAAGCAGAAGCGAGTGTCATCTCACTAGAGAACATCTTGGCTATGCCTGGCAGCTGAAACAAACATAAGAGAATGAATTGTTATAGGAGAGAGAGAGAGAGAGTAGAGGGAGAGAGAGACCTCTGGGAGCAAGTATTTAGATGCAAACATGTAGCGAATGGTATCAGGAGTCCAGGATAGATAGAGAAGATAGGCATACAAGATCCCAAGAGCAATATAGGGTACGCTGCTCCCCACTACTTTCTTTGTCTGCATTACAATTACAATTACAATACAAACCAACATCTGTATCACAAATATATGAATGAATGTCTGTAAACTGATTGAGATTGTCTGCAACACTTACCAACTCTGCTTGAGGCGCCACCACCATGAAGGTGTAACATGGGAGGACAGCAACTGTTCCCCATGTGAATGCACTTGCAGCTATCTGAGAATTTGCCAGCCCTGCTCATCACCATACAAATAGTAAGAGATGCAATACAATTCTTTCTATGAAACTCAGAGTAAGAGATGCAAGTAGAAACCCTTACACGAAGCAGATATGACCGATCTTTTTCTCGATACACCACTTCTTCTAAGATTTGGACCACTGATAGTTCTTGAGCCTCCAAGAAAATCCCAGCTCAAGAATTGGTTCGTATCCATGCCTACAACCGGGTGCCCGAAAAGCCCGGTTTTCGTGCTTTGAAGATAAAAAATGCGTCTTTGGCTCTTAGGGGGCAATCCTGTGCAACGATCAATCTACAAAAGATGTGGGAATTGAACTGTTGTAACTATCTAATGAATGCCACAAGTAAATAATCATCAACCTAGTGTTGAAAACTTAGCACCAACTCTTCAAATGCTGCGCATTCATGATATTCAACACAAACTGCACTACTAAAACCTGTCACTTTAAACAGCAAATGCACAACTCTGTTTCAAAACTACCGCCGCCGTCAAGACTGGCCGTAGGAATTTCTAAACGCAAGTAAAAATAAAAAAAGGGCATGCACCAAATTTGCAGGGACCATAAAAAAATAGTCATCTACAACAACAATAACCAATGCAAGAATTCAAGAAATGCACACACACACACGCGCGCACTTAAGAGTCGATCAATCCTATCTGAAAAGCACACCAAAGAGCCATACCCCAAGAGAAAAGCAGATTGGAGAACGGAGAAAACAAGAAGACAATGCCATGTTTCTTGGAAAAGAGAGAGGGAAAATGCAGCACCCAGAGAGAAAAAGAAAACTAAAAGGCAAACAAATTTTGTTTCATGTGGTGAGGCAAGAAGGAATGGGTAGTGATATATGAAGAGGTGGGCGAGCAAAAGAGGAAAATTTGGAGGTCGGCGGAGGTGCCATGTGGAGGTAGGGGGGGAGAAAAGCAGTAGGATGCCTAACTGGAGATACCCACTGAGAAATGAAAATTGTTAGGAATTCGTGAGTAATAAAAGCTCAGCAAATCCAAAGAGACGACGTAATTGGATAGAAGGCTGTGTCCCTTGCAACTTTTTGGGCTCACTAATTTATCCATATTGGTTTCATTTCATTCCGCCATCTGTTATTATACACGTGCTGCCCTCTGTTCCTCCCACGCACCAATTACAATTATATGGTCATTTTTTTTAAAATATTTTACTCCATGTGAATCTTAAGTCCGAGGTTGGGTTATTACCTCAGGATAATTAATGAATTGAATTTAAAAACAAACTCATTTATTTAAACTCTTCAATTCGGATGTTCTTAAAAAAGTTCGAGTCAATAAACTAACATTGTATTTTTATCACTATATCCCAAGCAAATAACATAAATTGGAGTGTTTTTCCAGTAAAGGGAAAGACGAGGAAAAAATTGATAGTAATAAATTTCTATATATGAGATTTTTACCAATGATAAATCAAATTATAATTATAATGTCGTTCCTGAAAATATTATTATTAATTCAGGATCTTAAATATAGTTTAATTAACGATTTATGACCCAAAAGATAAATTTTCAATCCATGATCCAAAAAATTATAAAATTCTCAATTTTTCATGGATTGAAAATTATACTTTCGAGTCTTGAATCAGTGATTTAACTATAGATGTATTGTTTTTGTCACATAATAAGATGAATTTCGTGTTGAATCATTACAGAGACATTTCTGTTGATCTATTTATGGTAATCATACTTGGATACAAACATCCATCAAAAGGCCTTCACACAAGTTTTTTTGTGATATAATAACATCACTAGTTTTTGTTTTCTTACAAAATCAGTATTTTAAACAACCTAAATATCTTGAATGAACGCATAAATACGAATGTATTAGCACATTCAATAAAATAATACAGGCATATATATGGTCAAGAATGGCAACCACGTCGAGTTCAGTCAATACCCAATAGACAAACAAAATATCTTCACTCCATCTGCTTCTCATCATTCCTACTTCTAGAGCGAGAAACATTGAAGATTTACTGGTATGAGTGTGACCCATTATAATAATAATAACAATAAAAAAGAAAAGTGAGCAACAAAATAAAGTTTTAAAAAAAAAACCAACAAGAGTAGCAGGATTTTATGAGGTCGTTACATGACATCTGTGCAGAGGGTGACATGACCTAAAAAAAAAAAGTGAAAGACACAGAGGAGAATGAGATTAGCATAGCCTATTTTTGTTGTGAGAAAAGGTAGGTGTAAACTAATAATTCGGTCGAACCCACAAAAAAAAAATCTACTACTTTGTGTTTCCTGTCGGGTACGTTGTCGTCCTAACAAGATCACACGCAGCAAATTAAACTAATCATAATCATCACACTCCAAAGACCAATCCTGCCTCTGCCTTTAAAAAGGAATGTGTGTGGAGTCGTGATTGGTGCAACCCCCTAAATTCCATCACTCGTTTGACACCTTGAATGATTAAGAGAGATGGCAATTTTATCCAACACAGTAAATATTAAATCACGTGTTGTTTTAATGTACACTTGAAATCATGGTCTGCAGTTGATGATGCAAATACCTGAATGCTGCTCCGGCAGCTAGATTAGGTGTGTTCTTGAAGCCAAGATATGATATCATCGAAAACAGTTCGTATCATGTCGTCGGGCTCTCCCTCGAGCAGGGAGTGGAAGGCGTTGTCGTAGAGGTTGAGCGTCTTGTCTTGGCTTCGGGCTTTCTCGTATAATGCCTTGCTCACGGATGGATCTGTCACTTTGTCGTCCTTCCCGTGCAGGATCAGTAGCGGCAGTGACACCTGCAGTTTAAATGAGATAGAATATGACGACAAATGCAATGCAAACAACATTCATCAACCATTTTGAAAGAATTGGCCATTTTTTGGTTTATCTTAACTATCCATCTACAAAATCAAATAATAAATGGTTCCTACATAGGGATGGGTACCTTCTCCAGTTGCTGTTCTATCTCTTGAGTAGTCCTCAGCAACTCCAAGGCTGTTCTTAAGCGAGGTTTGTGCTTGTAAGCGATGACATTATAGGCAGCCTGAATCAAGAATAAAATCAAGTTACAACTACTTAATCATCACAAACACAGTTTGATGAGAATCATTACCTGAGCTCTCTTCTTCTCATCTCTGAATGCCAGCTCAGCTAAGTCCTTTTGTGGAACAAGCTTTTGTTTTGGAAGTAAATTCGCAATTCCAATTAGAATTTGATCCAGTGGCCATGGAGGAACCATGTCATCTGCTATCTAGATAAAAACGTTTCATCAACTCCATGAATGCTCAGTGATTGTAACAGGTAGCTGAGAAGACTACCTACCTTGCACATAGGTGCAACGAGAATCGCACCACTCCAAGCATCAGGTTGTTTTAGGTGCACCTTAAGGGCTACTGCACCCCCCATAGATTGACCAAACAGAAAACTTGGCAACAGACTAAAATCTGGATTTTCTGCATCAGATCATTTTGGGGCTATGAAATCAGTGGAGCAGAAGAAGGAACAAAACAGAAAGCATCGCTCTTACTAGCATTTAACAGGTAAGTAACACCACAGCCTTAGCTCTTCAGTTATTTACTTTGTATTAGGCAATACTACGCACAAGCATATAGTGTAACAATCACCATGACTAAATACCAAAAGCATGGAGGTTCCAAGTGAATGTCATCTACAGGAGTTGCATATGCTTTAGCTGTTATTTAAGCCCATAAATTTAGAAAAAAACTAAGACATGCACACATCAGATGCACTTGATAAATATTTGTGTGGCATAGAAACAATAACTTGAGAGCATGAATTGACATTGGCACCTGAGAGGAAACCTACTTAAATCCTTCCTATAATCCATGTATCATCATTTTCATATGAATCCCCTTGCCAGTATTTTTCTTATTATTGCATAAACCTACAACAAGGCTTCCTCCAAATCATGAAAATATAGGCACACAGCACAAAAATACGCTAATTCCACAGTCAGGATTCTAATCTCTCAGTTTTTTCTATAAAATGAAAATCCAGAAATTCCTTCAGAAGGGAAAACGGGGGCGGGGATTCTCAAAGAGTTTATGCTGAAATAGCAACATAAATGCAATAACGGGTAAGACCGTTTCAGTACGCTTTCATAGTATGCTGCTGATCATGGGTAGGCAAGTGATGGTCTTAAATGGTAACTTAAGCCCTATGGAAACAGATATTAAAGGAAAAGGTGAAAAAAGAACAGCAACTTAGCTCAATCCACATATATTAGCTAACAAACATGAAGTCTATGATCATACTAGGGCCAGTCAGCAATAATTTCATTATCATTGCTAACACTACAAGCATCATCAGCACCACGAACATATATTTCTTTTCTTCTTTCTTGACCAAGGGAATATTACAAGAGGGGCAATTACATAATTCTTTCTCAATATACATTTTAGGGCATTACCTAAATCAAGAGTGCATACTATAATTTTGGATAGAGATTGTAGAAAACTGTATATCTAATAACTATGTTTACCCTGTAACATGCGGTTCATACCTTTCAATTTAGAGCAATGCTTAAATGATATAATCGGCTATTAGGATAAACCTTGGAATATGGCCACATGAATCCAAATAGAGATATTAGAAATCATTATATCTAAAAACTCAGTTTACCCAGTATTCTACCTTTTACTTTAGAGTAATGCTCAATGACGTCATCCACTATCAGGTCAAACTTTGGAATATAGCCATGCAGTCCTTTTGACAGACCGAATCCTGGGTAGTCCATAGCAAAAACACCATAACCAGATGATGCCAGCTTTCTGGCAATGCCTACAAAAATCACATTACATTTTAGTTTTCAATATCCTCTAAAAGACTAAATATAGGTATCTTATGAATCATGCCTTCAAAGAAAAATGTGCATGTATCACCATAACCATGACAGTAACAGATTACTGCCTTTGGGGAACTGCTATCTGGAACCCAACTTTTAGAGAAAACTTCCAACCCTCTGGAATTCACTTCATAAGACTTTAAGCAGACATAGGATGAGTTACCTCAGCATAAATATCAAGATATTTTGAATTACTTATAAATGCAAAATACATAGCATTATGAATGAGGAAATTCTTCTTAAAGCATAACCTCCCTTCTTGGGAAAAAACATAAAACTGAAACATAAATTGTATAGAGTAGGCTGCTTACAAAAGAAAATAACATTGCTAAATGAGTTAGCAAATGGTAATTGGGTGGTCATACATGGTCTTGGCACCTTCAAACTAGAGTCATCAAGTAATGAATGGAAGAAAGTTCCTTTTAATCAAGAATTTTCTAATGTTAACACTCTAATGTCACACAAAGGTGAATGCTGAATCACAAAATTATTATAACATCAGTTCCAGATGCAGAATTAGTTCTGATTACATGAGGACTAATTTAGTAAAGATCACTGAGATCTGGAGAATCAACAATCAATGATACTGCATGGCTTGGAAAATCACCCTGTCAAAGGAGAGGCTAAAGTAGGGTTCGATAGCATTTAAACAATCAAGAACATGAGAAACTTCACCTCGGTCGTCTTCAACCTGTAACTTGGCATCTGCAGGACACATACAATAATAAGGACAAGGTAAATAGTCATGAAATTCTTCAAGAATAAATGGCACTAGCATCGGTCAGGTTTAAAAGAGAAATGTAGATGAAGATAAAGCTCACCTTTATGACTTATAGGATAAACAAACAACTAACAGCCCTATGAAAAAGATAAAATTGCACCAAGTTTACATCATATAAGTTAACGTTGCAAAAAAGTTTTTTTTTTTTAAAAAAAAAAGAAGAAACTTCAATGGCTGGGAGTGACAACAGATCAAGTTCATGAAAAGTGCAGTTCCTAGCCAAAACCAAGAGAAGTGTGTGTGTGTGTGTGTGTGTCCATGTTATAAAAAAATCATGGTTCCAGAATAGCATAGATACAAGAAACATCTGTTTGAAAGGCATTTATAGAATTGGTAATTGGCAATTGGTGGATCCGATTATCTAATGCAAATGGTATTCTTATGAAAAAAAATCATCATTGTTTCCACTTTCCACGAAAGATAAATTGTTTCCATATAACTGATGTAACTAATGGTTAATCTTGTCACTTCCAGCCAAAAAAACCACACAATACAATAATTTAAGTTTACGCAGGAATATATTTATCAAAATGCACAACTCGACTGTTCAAGCAAATAAAACTTCCATTGGGCATAATCACACGCAAATTCACTGCAAATGCAGATAGAGGGGGCTGAATGGTACTATTCTGTACAGTCCAACTGTAGAAACAATATAAAATAACAAGAAGAATTCAAAAGATTCAATCCTTGACATGAAATAAGGACCACTCAATCTGAATTAATGAAGGATGCAAATGCTAACTACCAACTACAACCATTTAACCAAAGATACAGTTCAACTTTTATTGAACATAAAAACACATCCCATGAACGCAAATCTGCAAATACCTTGAACAAAATATGATCAATTGAGAGCTGAATGTCCTTGAAGGCCTCGCGGGCACGACGCCTCGGCCCCGCTTGGTCCATGTCAGCATCTAGAATCTTCTGCAACTCCTCACTCACACCCTCGAACTTCACTTGCTTCCCCATCACCTTGACTGCTCTCTCACTCTTCCTCCTTGCACCAAAAATCTTTGGCTTCAATTCTATTTCGTACAGAAAAGAAAACCCAAGCGGAAATGTGGAGAGTGTGAGAGAGACCCAAAGAGAATTCAAAGGAAGAAAGAAAAGGAAATGGTGGTGATGAGAAGTTGGAATTCGCTTACCATAGAAAGGCCACCACTCGTAAATCACAATCGATTTCAATGCCATGTGGAAAGGTAATAACGGAATATAAGAATTCATTATCATATTTCAAAAAAGACGAACACAAACATCAATTCTGCATCAAAATTTTATCTTGAAAGTGTTTTAGAATATTATTATTGATAAGTATTTCATGCTCTATTTTAGATAATTATTGGAGATATTCTTATACCTCAATTGTTGTTAAAACTTCATTTTGACATTCAATCATACAACTTAGATACAAAAAATTACAAATATACTGAAGATGAACTTAAAAATCTAGAATGATGATCCTTCCCGATAATCTACCACCTAATCTGATCTGATTCCATAGATCGGAGTAGGTGGTTGATTTCCTTTGATAAATTAGGAGAGATAATCTAGAGCCCAGAGCCTCAAACTTCTTCAAACCTGGCATTGGTAATTGGCCACACCTGCAATCATTCAGTTTCGTTATATTTGTTTAATTTTTTTTTCCGAACATCAATATGCATGCACGTTTATGATACCTACACGATTAATCCGTGATTTGAAGACTATGATCTATACTTTCCTTCATTGCACGGCCCTGCCGCCGTTGCTGGGAAGATAAAGAAAAGCAATGCCATTAAACTTATTTCTGAACCACAAGCCTTGGCTATAGCTAATAGCTTCCACTCCTTTATGAGAGTGATTGAAGGAGTTTGATCTCAAATTCGGTAATTTCTTTAGTGGACTGATCCGATCAGCATCACATCACACATGTGGACAGTGGCAGATCCAGAAAATTTTTCCCAGGGGCTAGAATTTTTTTTTTCGCCTTGACCTTAACTTCAATTATTTTATATTATTTTTTTCTTTATTTTCATCCATTTTTTCTTCTATACGAGGGGGCTATATCATAAAAAATCGGATCATGACACTACAAAAATGAAAAAAAATTCGGGCTAGGGGCTCCTACATAGATCCGCCACTGCATATGGAATCCATTTTCATGGTAGATGAATTTCTACTGAAGTTTACGATTCTTCATTTAACAAAAATTTAAAAATAAATAAATAAAAGAAGACTGGCATCGGCCGTTTCTGGGCTTAAAATCTCCTAGAATGGTCCACTGGGCCTAAAAGTTTTGTAGAATAGTTTTCGGCCTACAACTAATTTATTAAAACAAAATACTTGAATATATTTATCTTTGCCACTTTTCTTCAAAAATATATTACATTAATAATAATTTTTGTACTTTATATAATCTATTATAATAAAAATGTACAACAAGAAATAACAAAAAAGAAGTAGCAAACTTATATATGTCATTTTTCTAGAAGTATTACAACTTAATAGTTTATAATATTTACTAATTTTCAAATAATAGAAGTATAATTTGTATATGGGATAATTTATAAAATTAAGTTTTTTGTAGGCTTTATATTTGATGTATTTATTTTATTTTCATCAACTTATATATATATACCGTTGAAGGGAGTGGATCACATGCTAAAAATTAGTTTGTGTTAAATAGGAATGAATTTACACCATTCATCTTAAAAAATTAATGGTTGAGATTAAAACTTTATACTAGATTTCATGCTTTTTTGCTTTATAAATTATGCTTAATCGAATTAAGCATGATTTATTAAACAACTAAGCATAAACAAGAATTATGCATAGTTTTTCAATCTTTGATGTTTTAATCTCAACCATTGATGCTATCAATATAATGACTGAGATTCATTCCTATTTAACACAAATTTTAATTTTAGCGCTTGAATATAACTCTACCGTTGAATGTGTAATATATAAAATAATTCATATTAAATATAGTAATAATATATAATATTGAAGAATAAAATCAAGATTTATTTAAAAAGAACTATAAAAATATGTAAATATATTATTTTGCCAAATGTATCTTAATATAAAAAATAATATGTCATGTATTT